>CM068370.1:169346541-169946541 GCA_034769895.1 Magicicada septendecula | reverse complement strand
TCTTACTAATTATCCCTTTGAACATAGGATATTTTACTTATTTTGCATTTATATTCCTTACTATATCTTTTCTTTTTCTACCTAACCATGGTAACATTAATATTTTTACTCCTTATAGGATTTTTACCCTGAATACCATTGTATTCCTAATCTAGAATTACTCTTAATTCTAATAACAATAATGTTCTTACTCTATGGCACTTTTCACCATTAAACTGTAGTGTTTATCACTGGTTTTTAGGTGTCTATTGTAACATGACATAAGATAGTGCTAAATACACTAATGATTAATAAACAAAAAAGCTGAAGGTAGGAAGAAATGTCGAAAAACTTATAACTCAAAGATTAATGACCAAATTACGAAATGACAATTGACTAAGGAACTGACGATCACTTGACCCAATAGATTGGAGAAAAACAAGAAAAATAGATTGGAACAAGAAAGAAGGAACCAGAAACCAAATGTAAACAAGAGTATAACAACAATCATTGTAATCCCCAAAATATGACTAATATATGTATGTAAAAAATGCACTAAAACAGTTAGGGCATAAATAAGATGTAACCACGTAAACAATAAAAAGTAAGATAGAGATATTATGTATAGTATATGAAAAGAGAAGAAACATGAACTTATAAATATAAGGTAGAAAGCTAAAAATAACAATACCCAACTAAATATCACTATAGTATTGACGACTCGGAACATCAAGTTTTTTATAAGCAAAAACGTAAAGTTTTACCTTACAGCCTAAACCGGCTTTCACCTATAGAAGGCTTCATCAGAGGCTGTCGTTAGTAGCGCTGTTCGTCATATTTTTGGCGACGGGATAGTTTTTCGAAAGATCGAAGCTGTGTGTGTGTGGTGAGATGTGTTCGAATAATGCGTGCGATTTGAATTGTGTCTGTTCGTTTAGGATGTCGTTTTTATTTGTTTTTGTGTGTTTGTATATTTCTAATTGTTCTAGAGTGTCTAGTTTTCGGCCTTTTGTGTGTACGTGTAGAATGTTCATGTTATTGTCGATGTTTTTATATGTGTGGTTTGCAAAGGTAGATTCTGTAGTGGTGTGGAGTGCTTTTGTGTGTTCAATGTATCTCTGTTTGTAGCTACGTCCTGTCTGGCCTATGTAGAATTTATTGCAATTTGAACAATTTAGCTTGTATACACCAGGTAGATCGAATGTGTTTTGTGCTTTGGGCATGCGTTTTGATAGTGTGTGTTCTGTTTTGTTAGTAGTTTTGTACGCGATTCTGTATCCTGCTTTTTTGAATTTGTGGGCAATTTTTTCAGTTTGTTTGTTGATGTATGTTAGTGTTATGAATTTGTTATTTTCTGTCTTTGTCTGTTGTTTGTTTTGTGTTTTGTGTAGGAGTTTACTGACTATTGTTCTGTCATAACAGTTAGATTCTGCTAGATATTTTATTGTGTTTATTGTGTTTAGTTCGTGTTACGAGTCGTCAATACTATAGTGATATTTAGTTAAGTAACGGACACGTCATGGACAACGAAATCCAAGAATCTAACAATACCCAATTAATAATAAACATAGTCAAAGCAAGTAAAAGATACATTGAGCCAAATAAAGGCAATAATTAATAACAAAGAGTGATCAATGTGAATTGAAAATAAAACAATTATTAATGACCAATAACCACACAGTGATATTAAAATAATTAGACAAACAGTGTGGGAAATATCAGGTGAATGATGTAAATAAGTGGATAAATATAAGTAGGTGATAACAAGCTATGTAAATAGCATATGATAAAAAGTGAAAGTGTTAATAAATAAAGAAACCTTCAATGAAGGGAAAAGTGCAGTGAGTGTACAGTGTAAAGTACTTAAGAAGCAGACTGTAGTAGTATAGCTAAACAGCCTTTGATAGAACTTTATGTTATTAAATAAGAATGAACTAATTGTACCATTAGTAATTTCTAATAATATATAGTAATAATATAGTAATAGTAAGTAAGAATGACCAAAAACAAGATGAAAATTAAGTTATTAGAGTGGAAGATAAGAAAGACAGACACTGTATTTTAGTGAAGAAATTAGTAAGTGAATTATATTGTGTAAGGTACTGTTTAAAATTATTATTATAAGAGTTTTGTTATTGTTTAAAAAACCATAGAATTTATTAACTTATAAGATAAGCAAGGTAGAAATAAGAAACCAAAAACAGTTAGAAGTTGAATTTCAGGTTTGAGCCTGGTAAGAAAATGTTTGTTTTTATAATAAGAGGTGTGGTTAGAAGCACCAATGTTTTATTATCTGTTTTTATAACAAAATTATTCAGTGTACCAATATATAAAGCTAATGAGTTATAAAGAATGTTAAATAGTAGTATGGGGAAGTCTAGGCTCTAGGCCTAATATTTAGTGAAGGAACTTTGTAAGTTTAAAAAGAAAACAAAAATCCAGTATCAATTAGAGTATATCAAATGTTTAAGCAGTTAAGTAAGTGTATCTAGTACAAAAATGTATAATTAATATCCAGTTTAAAAATAACTACATAAGAAATATTGTGACGATTTAAAAAAAAAAAAATTGAAATAAAAGAAATTAAAAAAAAAAAAATTTAAATTTAAAATCTCACATTAAAACAGAACGTAAACCCCTAAAGTAAATGGTAATGTAACCCCGCCATAATACCCAAAATAAATAATTTTAAAACCTAAAAGAATTCTATAATAAAATTGCGATAACACCCCTTAATATTTAACCCTTCCCTGTGTACTTATATGCCTGTATCAACTTGTAAAAATCTAGTACGGACATGAAAATGACTCTGCTTTGAAGCGAAAATTAATAATTATGATAATTAAATAAAAAGACGTAATAATAATAATAATAAGAAGAAGAAGAAGAAATACCTAACTCAATAAAGAAAATGTAGTATGATTAATAGTAGTTAATTAGTATGATAATAATAATAGTAAAGTACGAACTATTTTTCTCTCTCCGCGCGAACAGCTCCCTCTCCCTACTAACCGCCGCAAAACCAACCCCAGTCGAGCGAGAATCAGAGACAAGGTAACAGCTTTACCATGTGTCGTAAAATAAAGTGTAAATATAAAATATTAATGACGATGTAACTGAACGTAATCTTTCATGGTGACAGACTCCACAAGTAATTGAAATGTGGTGAAATAACTAAAAGTAACTAACTTAGCCGACAGATCTTTTTAAAAAAGGAAACGAAATGTTTAAGTTGTAAAGTATGTTCTATCCAAACATTATAGAGTAACATTTGTGCAGTTAAAAGCAAAATGTAAAGTGTAAAAGAGTGAACACCGTACATCAGGAGTGAAGTAACAACGACAAACTCACGAGCTTCAGGTAACAGCATCCTTTCGTCATGTTCGCAACTAAGAATCTACAAAATAAATGGAGACACCCGAACGACATCGTAGAACTTCTAGGAAACCCAAGTGAAGAGTAACAACAAGAGAACCTGCCGCTGATTCCATTGTATCAAGGTGAAACCAAACCATTATATTTTTAACAATGGCAACAAAAGCAGTATATTTTTGCAAAGACTTATTCTAATCATGTAAATGTTAACATAGTAGTATCTGTAATTACAAAAATGAAATAGTAATCTGATAATAGTTAAAGGTAAAAGGTAATTCGAAATTTGAGCAAACTAGTATTCAAATAGCTTGCATAATGTTGACTTATTGTAGAGCATTATTAAGTTAAAACCCGGATCCGAGGTATTTAATGTAGTTAATAAATATATATAATTTTATTTTGATCACCAGAGTAACATGTTAAAAGACGTAAGAGCATTTGATGCACAACTTTTGAGTAATTTATTTGTTTAATGTAATCAAACAAAATAACAATCATATTTAAAGTATTATTCAAGAAAATATAATAAAGAGATGTTATGGTTATCCAAAAGGTGAGTGAATATATCTACCAAATCCCTTGTCAATACTCCTCAATTCACGGGAGCCTATTTAACATTTGTGTACTTATTAGGTATTGATGATTTTGTTAAGATTATGGCAGCCTGTTTAATTGACCTGAGCCAATTAACCAGGTTCCCGAATTGTTATGTTATGCGAAACGTTACAAATGCGCCACTCTGCTTAATTGCTGAATAAATGATAATTAGCAAAATAAAATACTCTGTGTTTGTCATTTAATATGTGGTAGAATTATTCACTCTATGAATGTTAATTTAAAATACGCAAAAGGAAGAATTAAAGTAAGTAAAGTCAGAATTAGGATAATGTGTTTTTATAATCATTATGTGTCGTAATAATATAATATAATATAATAACCATGATATATAAGGTAAGGATATTTAGATATAATATAATAATTATTTAAACATTGTAACCCCAGGGTAAAACCTGTTTAAAAATGCATTCCCCAACTTGTCAGTTTAACGACAATCTCAGACAAGAAAATGACCTGTTCCCGCTTGTACCAAACTATCCCTTTGTTACGCTCTGTCACCACGAGTTAGACCATACATCACCTCACTCTATTGTATTACAAAATGTGTGACCCCTTGCCCAGTAACAAAAGATTTCAGACATTGTTTAAAACAAAAAAAAAAGAAACAAGTAAATAATTTTATAAATAAGATGCGCACTTTTGTGACTTGTGTTGCTAAACAGTAATTGTGTCCCTATTCATAAGCTGTTGATTTATTTACTCGTGTAGTTTAATATGTGTCAGAAATTTAAATAAGGTAAAAATAATAATTGATATTATAGTAATATAGTATAGATAATTTTATTAGTAAATATGATATGTGTAAAGTAAGAGTAACATATAATCACATGTAAACAAAACATGTAGGAGCTTGTCAAAAGTTCATTCTACAACACGTCTGTTTGTAAACAATACCAGACCGGTTGAATTCTTGTGTGTTCCTGTTGGTGTGTATTTTGTCATTGTGAGCCTCCCCCATCGCGGAATGAAACAATTACTTCACCCTCTTTGATAGCTCTATTGTTATAAGAAGCGTGTCCTTTCCTGTGTGTCGTTTTGTGCCTAGTAACCATGTATCTCCCCTTTGTTGAAAATTAAATCGAATTAAATAAAACAAGTGTACTAATTAATTTAATGGAATGATGCTTCCCTAAGTAAATAAACTAGTTCGAAATAAAAAGAAACCGTCTCGTAATTCAGACAAAGTAGTAATAATAATAAATAATAAGTCATTTAAAATAAAAAAGTTTAATAAGATCGTAAATTATTATAACACGTTAGTATAATTATAATTATAAAAGTGTATTAGTGAGATAAGAAAAAAGAAAAGAATAATATGTGTGAATAATAATAAATAAGTTGTGTCCTGCTTGAAAATAAGTCCCTAGCTGCCAGCTATTGTTAAATGGAACAATAGAGAAATATCCACCCTCGAGTTGACTTCTCCCCTTTGTACTCATAAACTAGGCCATTGTAGAAAACTAGTTTGACCTACATTCCAGCGTAACAGCTGATCGTTGAAAGTAAAGTGTTTGTCCCCTCCTGCGTAGTGTGTTACAGTTAATTGCTTAGAAGTGAATAAAGATTCCCCTTCGTGACATTCCGCTTATCTCAGTAAAGTAAGCAACTAGAATTAAAAAAAAAAATAATCTAGGGTTGAGTATGGGATCAACTTTAGATTATCTTAAGTATAAGTAAGCGAAATAGATATAAGGAACATAACTCAGTCACAATGGCGCCGCACTGAAAAATTCTTTACAAGAGTTAAAGAAAGTAGCAGAAAACTAACTACTAGAGTTAGAGTACGCAAGATGTAGTCAGTCGGGCCATGATGTTGTGAGGTTACGTAAATTAGTAGTAAAAAATAAAATTAAGTTAGATTTTAAGAAACGAGATAAAGGGAAGGTCACGGAAGAAAAGAAAATGAGTACCAAGAGCTGATCGTTTAAATAGAATTTAATGCCAAAGGTTTAATAATAATCTCTGTTAATAAATGTTTACCATGTATTAAAGTGTGTAGGAAATAATTGTGTGTAGTATTGTAGAGCAAGTAATATTGTGATTTAAAATTTCAAAAGAATAAATGACTTAGTTAACCCTCCCTTGTTAGATAAAGTACTAAACACCATGTCCCCAAAACAGTAAACTTGTAAACTCAGCCAAATAAAACAAAAAAGGGTAAATAAAGTGTCCTAAGTAAATATGGTAAGACTATAGGAAATAATTCTACGTAAGTTTTAAAACCCCAAAGTAATAATAAGTGATTAATAATTGCTAAATAAATCTTAAGTTAAACAAATTTGTGTAACGTGTAAATAAGTAGTAGTAAATCGTATCGCAGTAAATAAGAGCAAAGTAAATAATAATACGAGTAACGTTGTATAGTCAACAACCAGTGGTGGCCAGTACGAGAACAATAGAGCGTGTTATGAAATGTAGTAAGCCACGCACCCTCTCTCAATTGTATAAACGGTAGCACTCCCTAAACGATGAATACCACCGCGTATTACAATGCATTGTGTAAAGTGTCTCCCCTTCCGCATTATTTGTCGAGTAATTGTTAAAGAGTTAAATGAAAAGTACCTTCGTGAAATTCCGCTTCTCTCAAACCAGTGATCTAAAGTGGAGTATGGGATCCTCTTTAGATGACATTAGAAATAAGTTTATGATATATAATCCAGAAGTGATTATACATGTGAAGTAACGAGTCACAACGGCGCCGACTAAAAAGGGTAATGATGAGCCAAAAGAGCCACGAGATCATTTTTGAATGCTGAAAGCTAACGTGTAGAGTTAGAGTAAGCTGATGTCAGTCGGGCCAAGATATTGTGAGTTGCTGAAATTAGGGAACTTAGTATTATGAGTAAGTACTGTATTTAATGAGAAAAAGGGAATTTCATGGAGAAGGAACATTTAAATGAGAATTAAGATCATTTAAAGAGAATTTAAACAAATAAACCGGAGTCTGAGGCTTAGGAGGCGGAGTATGTGACGATTTAAAAAAAAAAAATTGAAATAAAAGAAATTAAAAAAAAAAAAAATTTAAATTTAAAACCTCACATTAAAACAGAACGTAAACCCCTAAAGTAAATGGTAATGTAACCCCGCCATAATACCCAAAATAAATAATTTTAAAACCTAAAAGAATTCTATAATAAAATTGCGATAACACCCCTTAATATTTAACCCTTCCCTGTGTACTTATATGCCTGTATCAACTTGTAAAAATCTAGTACGGACATGAAAATGACTCTGCTTTGAAGCGAAAATTAATAATTATGATAATTAAATAAAAAGACGTAATAATAATAATAATAAGAAGAAGAAGAAGAAATACCTAACTCAATAAAGAAAATGTAGTATGATTAATAGTAGTTAATTAGTATGATAATAATAATAGTAAAGTACGAACTATTTTTCTCTCTCCGCGCGAACAGCTCCCTCTCCCTACTAACCGCCGCAAAACCAACCCCAGTCGAGCGAGAATCAGAGACAAGGTAACAGCTTTACCATGTGTCGTAAAATAAAGTGTAAATATAAAATATTAATGACGATGTAACTGAACGTAATCTTTCATGGTGACAGACTCCACAAGTAATTGAAATGTGGTGAAATAACTAAAAGTAACTAACTTAGCCGACAGATCTTTTTAAAAAAGGAAACGAAATGTTTAAGTTGTAAAGTATGTTCTATCCAAACATTATAGAGTAACATTTGTGCAGTTAAAAGCAAAATGTAAAGTGTAAAAGAGTGAACACCGTACATCAGGAGTGAAGTAACAACGACAAACTCACGAGCTTCAGGTAACAGCATCCTTTCGTCATGTTCGCAACTAAGAATCTACAAAATAAATGGAGACACCCGAACGACATCGTAGAACTTCTAGGAAACCCAAGTGAAGAGTAACAACAAGAGAACCTGCCGCTGATTCCATTGTATCAAGGTGAAACCAAACCATTATATTTTTAACAATGGCAACAAAAGCAGTATATTTTTGCAAAGACTTATTCTAATCATGTAAATGTTAACATAGTAGTATCTGTAATTACAAAAATGAAATAGTAATCTGATAATAGTTAAAGGTAAAAGGTAATTCGAAATTTGAGCAAACTAGTATTCAAATAGCTTGCATAATGTTGACTTATTGTAGAGCATTATTAAGTTAAAACCCGGATCCGAGGTATTTAATGTAGTTAATAAATATATATAATTTTATTTTGATCACCAGAGTAACATGTTAAAAGACGTAAGAGCATTTGATGCACAACTTTTGAGTAATTTATTTGTTTAATGTAATCAAACAAAATAACAATCATATTTAAAGTATTATTCAAGAAAATATAATAAAGAGATGTTATGGTTATCCAAAAGGTGAGTGAATATATCTACCAAATCCCTTGTCAATACTCCTCAATTCACGGGAGCCTATTTAACATTTGTGTACTTATTAGGTATTGATGATTTTGTTAAGATTATGGCAGCCTGTTTAATTGACCTGAGCCAATTAACCAGGTTCCCGAATTGTTACGTTATGCGAAACGTTTCAATATAAATAAGAAAATAAGGAAATGTTATTAACTATTCAAAAGTAATCATGAGGTATATCAAAATAATCCTTAACAAAAAAGAAAAACAATGGTGTTCATATAATTGATGTTACTACTAATATGAGAAAGAAATCATAATTTGAAGATATTTTATAAATTTAAACCAAAATAAAACGTTAGAATATAACAATGTCATAAGATATTGACCAAGGAGAAATAGCATAATTGGAAAGGTAACCATGACAACTGACGCTTATTACATAAAATACCGTTGGAATTCTAATTACTTCATTATTGACTAATGCGGTGGGCGGATGTATGAAGCTCTCGATCCAAAATTAACTTTAAAAACTTTAAATTTTACTAAATTTTCAAAGAAGAATTATAAGAGAAACATTCTAAACTACAACTGATGAGATGAACAACTATTAAAATAATTAAACCATAAAAATCATGGTAAAAACTACGAAGACATAAAATTAACATAATACACGACCTATCCTGAAGGAAGAAGTGGATTTACCTAACTCAACCCGAGGACATCGAACATCTACGAGAACTGATGGAAGCCGAACTTCAAATTAGAACCATTTGAACAGGAATTTCGGACAATCCAAAGAAGAAGGGACTGCTAGAGGTTTCCTGAAGAAGAAGATGATCATCGAAGAAGCCACGTCAGGAAATCGATGAGTATAAAATAACTTCACTTCAAAATAAATTTTCCATCATCCATAATAACGAACTATAAATATTTTCAATTATTCCTTAGGCTTTCACGGCCGGTGTCACTTGAATTGTGAAAAATATCCGGGCTGTTTGGCCGTGGTCCATGGTTAAAAACAAAACCAAACGTTTCGGCAGCACCACTGGCTGCCATCATCAGTGGAATAAGATTTCTGCACTTAAGGTGTCTGCGTGCAGGCCCACAGTACTGTGGTATAGACTAAAGCTGTCCTGCCATGCTACCTGTACATATAAATTCGGCAAAGTCCCACGTACAGGTAAAAATGACACCATCAACCAATCACAACAGAGATGGTATATGATTGGCTCGCACCAAGATACGCCATTATGTGACTCACTTGTTTTCCAAGAAATACTGTGGGGAAGGCTGCTAATTTCCCGCGATGCTACCTGTGCTAATTGTTTACTAATTGCAACCCCCGCACAGGTAAGTAAACATCACCGGCCAATCAGAAACAAGAAGGTGTGTGAGAGGCTCGCATCGCGCCATGCCATAATGCACTTAATGAGATGCTTTCGCCCCGTCGATTCTCCGGCTGTCCCAGTCTACAGTAACGGCTATGTTCACCCACGCGTGTGCGGACGCTGCGCTTCGTGGTACCAATGTACACCTGGCCGCATGAGCAGGGAACTCCGTACACACCGCACGATGACAGCGGGTCTCGGACATCCTTCGTCGGCCGCAAGAACTGGTGTATCTTCTTTGTCGGCTTGAATACTGGCCTCACACCGTGCCGACTGAGCAGCCTACCAATGCGGTCCGTCACCCCATGAATGTAGGGCAACGCCGCGAAACCGACGGTCTCACGTGAATCCACTTCCGGCCTGGCTGTTCTTCTCGGCCGGACCGCACGTCTCACCTCCCCGACGGAATACCCATTGGCCTGCAGCGCTAGTTCGAGGTGGCGCAGCTCATCATCGAGGTACCGGGGCTCGCATATCCTCCTAGCCCGGTCCACCAAGGTCTTCAACACCGCCCTCTTCTGGCTGGGATGGTGGTTCGACTGTTTATGGAGATAGCGGTTAGTGTGCGTCGGTTTTCTATAAACTTTATGTCCGAGGCTGCCATCGGTCCTTCTAAGGACCAACACGTCCAGAAAAGCCAGCTGATTGTCGGTCTCCCTCTCGACGGTAAACTGTATCCGTGGGTGAACCTGATTGAGATGTGCCAGGAACCTGCCGAGTTCTTCCTCACCATGGCTCCAGATAACAAATGTGTCATCAACATACCGGAACCAGCACCTCGGCTTCAGCGGAAAAGATGTAATTGCCCGCTGTTCGAACCGTTCCATATAAAAGTTCGCCACCACAGGACTGAGTGGACTCCCCATGGCCACACCATCAATCATTTCAAAGAACTCACCGCCGTACTGAAAATATGTAGTCTTCAGAACATGCCGGAAAAGCGCTGTAATGTCTGCCGGAAAAAGGTTAGCTAAGTGGCCAAGGACATCATCTACGGGCACCATGGTGAACAACGAAACCACGTCAAAGCTGACCATTATATCTCCAGGCTGCAACGACAACCCACCGAGCCTTTCGAGAAAGTGTGTTGAATCTCTGACATATGACTCCGTACCACCTATATGTGGCCGGAGAAGCTCGGTCAAGTGTTTAGCGAGATGGTAGGTTGGAGATCCTATGGCGCTGACGATGGGTCTGAGCGGGACGTCCGGCTTGTGGATTTTAGGGAGCCCATAAAGCCTAGGTGAAAGGGCTTCCGAACACCGGACGGCAGCCTTCACATCAGGCTCCAAGGAAGACCGCTTAACCAGAAAATCGGTCCTTTTTAGGACCACTGCGGTCGGATCTCTTCGCAGTTTTTTGTAGTTTTCTGGGTCCAGCAGTTCTCCGATCTTCCGTTGGTAGTCTTCGGTGTTCATTACAACAGTCGCACTCCCCTTATCCGCCGGTAATATGATGACAGACTCATCCCGCCTTAATGTCCTTAGTGCCCGAAGCTCACTCACTGGTATGTTGCATCGCGGCGGTTTCGCTCTAGCCAGGATCCTCGATGCTTCGATCCTGACTTCATCTGCCTGTTCACGCGGCAGCCGCCGCACTCCAGCTTCAACGTTGGCAATGATGTCCTCCACTGGAATCTTCTTAGGGGCCACTGCAAACTTCTCCCCTCTCGCCAAGACAGCAGTTTCGGTGGTGGTAAGCTGGCGGTCCGACAAGTTCACTACTGTCCTGTCCGTCTCTAAGCTGCTTCGCTGTTGTTCATTGTTCTCCTCGGGGCTATCTCTCCAGTACCTACTCTCATGGCGCGATCGAACACTATCGCGAACGGCCTCGGAAGCGCTGGAACTTAGGCTATCCACCAGATCCCAGTGGCCAGGTGACAAAACAGTGCTTAATTCCAGGTGTAGGCGGAACAACCTCATATTGTTGTCGGCAAGATCTTTCCTGGTCTGGTGGATACGTTCGCGTAGCATCGCCTGCTCTGCACGTCGATAAATGCGACTGGCTTGCGGTGTAAAAATGGAGTTCTTCAATTTAAGAAACCGGGGAATAACACCAGTATCCCGGCATCTTGACAGAAAAGCCAGTGAACAGAGCAGGTGTACCTTCTTCTTTCTTAGCCCCTCAAATCGTCTGATATTTTTTGAAACATCCTCCCCGTAGAGGCGTCTTAAATTATTCCTTAGGCTTTCACGGCCGGTGTCACTTGAATTGTGAAAAATATCCGGGCTGTTTGGCCGTGGTCCATGGTTAAAAAAAAAAAAAAAAAAAATCTTGGTATCTTGGTGCGAGCCAATCATATACCATCTCTGTTGTGATTGGTTGATGGTGTCATTTTTACCTGTACGTGGGACTTTGCCGAATTTATATGTACAGGTAGCATGGCAGGACAGCTTTAGTCTATACCACAGTACTGTGGGCCTGCACGCAGACACCTTAAGTGCAGAAATCTTATTCCACTGATGATGGCAGCCAGTGGTGCTGCCGAAACGTTTGGTTTTGTTTTTAACCATGGACCACGGCCAAACAGCCCGGATATTTTTCACAATTCAAGTGACACCGGCCGTGAAAGCCTAAGGAATAATTTAAGACGCCTCTACGGGGAGGATGTTTCAAAAAATATCAGACGATTTGAGGGGCTAAGAAAGAAGAAGGTACACCTGCTCTGTTCACTGGCTTTTCTGTCAAGATGCCGGGATACTGGTGTTATTCCCCGGTTTCTTAAATTGAAGAACTCCATTTTTACACCGCAAGCCAGTCGCATTTATCGACGTGCAGAGCAGGCGATGCTACGCGAACGTATCCACCAGACCAGGAAAGATCTTGCCGACAACAATATGAGGTTGTTCCGCCTACACCTGGAATTAAGCACTGTTTTGTCACCTGGCCACTGGGATCTGGTGGATAGCCTAAGTTCCAGCGCTTCCGAGGCCGTTCGCGATAGTGTTCGATCGCGCCATGAGAGTAGGTACTGGAGAGATAGCCCCGAGGAGAACAATGAACAACAGCGAAGCAGCTTAGAGACGGACAGGACAGTAGTGAACTTGTCGGACCGCCAGCTTACCACCACCGAAACTGCTGTCTTGGCGAGAGGGGAGAAGTTTGCAGTGGCCCCTAAGAAGATTCCAGTGGAGGACATCATTGCCAACGTTGAAGCTGGAGTGCGGCGGCTGCCGCGTGAACAGGCAGATGAAGTCAGGATCGAAGCATCGAGGATCCTGGCTAGAGCGAAACCGCCGCGATGCAACATACCAGTGAGTGAGCTTCGGGCACTAAGGACATTAAGGCGGGATGAGTCTGTCATCATATTACCGGCGGATAAGGGGAGTGCGACTGTTGTAATGAACACCGAAGACTACCAACGGAAGATCGGAGAACTGCTGGACCCAGAAAACTACAAAAAACTGCGAAGAGATCCGACCGCAGTGGTCCTAAAAAGGACCGATTTTCTGGTTAAGCGGTCTTCCTTGGAGCCTGATGTGAAGGCTGCCGTCCGGTGTTCGGAAGCCCTTTCACCTAGGCTTTATGGGCTCCCTAAAATCCACAAGCCGGACGTCCCGCTCAGACCCATCGTCAGCGCCATAGGATCTCCAACCTACCATCTCGCTAAACACTTGACCGAGCTTCTCCGGCCACATATAGGTGGTACGGAGTCATATGTCAGAGATTCAACACACTTTCTCGAAAGGCTCGGTGGGTTGTCGTTGCAGCCTGGAGATATAATGGTCAGCTTTGACGTGGTTTCGTTGTTCACCATGGTGCCCGTAGATGATGTCCTTGGCCACTTAGCTAACCTTTTTCCGGCAGACATTACAGCGCTTTTCCGGCATGTTCTGAAGACTACATATTTTCAGTACGGCGGTGAGTTCTTTGAAATGATTGATGGTGTGGCCATGGGGAGTCCACTCAGTCCTGTGGTGGCGAACTTTTATATGGAACGGTTCGAACAGCGGGCAATTACATCTTTTCCGCTGAAGCCGAGGTGCTGGTTCCGGTATGTTGATGACACATTTGTTATCTGGAGCCATGGTGAGGAAGAACTCGGCAGGTTCCTGGCACATCTCAATCAGGTTCACCCACGGATACAGTTTACCGTCGAGAGGGAGACCGACAATCAGCTGGCTTTTCTGGACGTGTTGGTCCTTAGAAGGACCGATGGCAGCCTCGGACATAAAGTTTATAGAAAACCGACGCACACTAACCGCTATCTCCATAAACAGTCGAACCACCATCCCAGCCAGAAGAGGGCGGTGTTGAAGACCTTGGTGGACCGGGCTAGGAGGATATGCGAGCCCCGGTACCTCGATGATGAGCTGCGCCACCTCGAACTAGCGCTGCAGGCCAATGGGTATTCCGTCGGGGAGGTGAGACGTGCGGTCCGGCCGAGAAGAACAGCCAGGCCGGAAGTGGATTCACGTGAGACCGTCGGTTTCGCGGCGTTGCCCTACATTCATGGGGTGACGGACCGCATTGGTAGGCTGCTCAGTCGGCACGGTGTGAGGCCAGTATTCAAGCCGACAAAGAAGATACACCAGTTCTTGCGGCCGACGAAGGATGTCCGAGACCCGCTGTCATCGTGCGGTGTGTACGGAGTTCCCTGCTCATGCGGCCAGGTGTACATTGGTACCACGAAGCGCAGCGTCCGCACACGCGTGGGTGAACATAGCCGTTACTGTAGACTGGGACAGCCGGAGAAGTCTGCCGTGGCCGAACACGCGCTCGCCAATGCCGACCATCGGATCCGTTTCGATGAGACGAAACTCTTGTCGGCGGTGAGTGATTACTTCCCTCGTCTTCATATGGAGTCCGTCTTGATTCAGAAGCATGCTGCGATCGCTATGAATCGACGGGGCGAAAGCATCTCATTAAGTGCATTATGGCATGGCGCGATGCGAGCCTCTCACACACCTTCTTGTTTCTGATTGGCCGGTGATGTTTACTTACCTGTGCGGGGGTTGCAATTAGTAAACAATTAGCACAGGTAGCATCGCGGGAAATTAGCAGCCTTCCCCACAGTATTTCTTGGAAAACAAGTGAGTCACATAATGGCGTATCTTGGTGCGAGCCAATCATATACCATCTCTGTTGTGATTGGTTGATGGTGTCATTTTTACCTGTACGTGGGACTTTGCCGAATTTATATGTACAGGTAGCATGGCAGGACAGCTTTAGTCTATACCACAGTACTGTGGGCCTGCACGCAGACACCTTAAGTGCAGAAATCTTATTCCACTGATGATGGCAGCCAGTGGTGCTGCCGAAACGTTTGGTTTTGTTTTTAACCATGGACCACGGCCAAACAGCCCGGATATTTTTCACAATATAAATATTTTCACTTCACTGATCACAAAATTAACTCTATAACTGAACTTAAGCAATATATCACTCTTAATAAAATATAATCAATCAATAAACTGTGATGTTAAATTATAATAATTTTCAAAAAACATAACTTGCTGGCAAGAATTTAACCAAACCTATTCTAATTCTCATAGCCAATAACTTACTTTGTATGTTATAGTATATCAACTATTGTGTATTTAGTTTTAAGGAAAAATTAATAATTTTGTGCATTTATTAGCCGATAATCCAACTTCTGTAGTCAAAAGGACTTATTCCCTGAGATAAAAAATTATTAATAGTAACCAAAATATGTACGCCATAATGGTTTCTTTACGTACAACTGAGCAAGCTGGCGGCGATGCCAACCGAGCAATTTGTAAACGCCGGTGTTAACATAAATATATGTATTATTCATAAACTGTAATTGAACAGGTAATATAAAGAAGGGTACAATAAGTTTTAATACTCCTCAACTGCTGTATGTTTGATTCTTATAAAACAAGGTAATATAAAGAAATATTAAAAACAAACCATCACCATACTACAGTTAGCGAATACAACTCTGCAAGACAGCATGAGCCAATCAGGTGGCAAGGCGGTGAAATTTGAATTGAGCGACGAGAGATACGGTTAGCCAGTAAGTATTGAGAAAAGGTATAACCTGGCTCGCTACACACGATTAATTTTCACAAAAGTAATTAACAAATTAATACCAAATAATCAACCCACAATTACACAGTTATATTACGAATTCGACGATTACTACGGGGAACATTATAACACCCCGTAAACGTCTAGTTACAAAGTGACGATCCCAACAGTGGGGCTTTTCGTTTCTGTTACAAAGACGAAGACAACCGGGAACGCGATCTTTTACAATATACTGATCAGTAGGGTTTTATATTTATTTCAGGTTTACACTGGCACTTTGCACTTTTTTATGGTATTTGAGTGTTACTAGTGGGTATTCCCTAACATTAAATTCTCTTTTCTCACTTAATTATGTTCACTCCCTACCTATCTCTCACTTCTGGGTTTTTTATTACTTTTTTCATAATTGTTAGTTATACAAGTTTCATATCATTATAGAGTTATTCATAACATTTAATCTCTATTTCTTTGGTTAGTGTACTTTAGTGGTTATTACTTTATTTGATTTTAAAAATTGTCATTTACATTTATTATTTATTTGATTCTTTTTCATTATCATTTGAGTTTAATGTTTCTCATTTCCTTTTCTATATAATTTGTTTGTGTCTTATTATATTTTCTCATTTTATTTCATTTATATTTTGTTTGTTTCCTTTTCATTTACCTTCTCATTTGATTTCATTTTATTTGGTCAATCACTTGGGTTGGGTCATAGTCGTTTGTCGCGTCATAGTCATTTTATTTCATTAGTTAAACATTTAATATAGTTGATTCATAGTTTTTTCCCTGGTATTGGGGTGGCTTTTTGTGTTGTAACATAATGCCTCTCCATCAAAATTGATCATTTTGGTAAAACACTAGCTTAGTTTTTTATGAAATTATCAGTTATACATAATTTTTCCTTTCTCTTCTTGTTTATTTCCTCTTTCTTGTTTCTCTTCTTACTTGTTCCATTCCTTTTTATTTAGTTACTTTTTAGATCTGTTTTTATTTATTTCCATTAGTGCGTTCTCCCTGTTATATAATTTCCCTAACTTTTAGTAGCTGGTTTCATCCATTACTACCTTTTTTTCTGAGATCAGAGGAACATCATCTCTGCTCAGTTATTTGATTGCTGGACCTATTCTCAGTCAATCTTAAATACTTTTTTGTCATCTTGTGACTTTCATTAATAATAATATTTTGGGGATTGTCCACTTCATGGTTCTTTAGATCATTTTAACCTTTTACTCATTCTTCCTTCCGCTGTACCTTTGCTATATTCTGTTATCTACTCACACCGTTGATTGTTTTTATTTATTTAGTTGTTAATTTCATTATTTCTAACTTTTAATTAGTTTGTTTTTCTTTTCTTCTTGTGATCTTTTCTTCTTTCTTTTCTTTCCTTTTCTTTTAATTATTTCAGACACTTTTTTCTTTTCTTCTTCTTTGTTGATTTCCATTATTTTGCTTTAGCCACTTGCTGTATATTTGCTTTATACATTATTTTGTTGTTGTACCAGTTCTTTTTTCTTCTTTTTTTATCTGAATATTCTATATTCTTTATAATTTTATGTATTTGTCTTGGCAGTTCTTGCTTGGTTTTATTTTTGTTTATTTTAATGGGTCTCCCTTCTAATTCTCTTACATTATTAATTCTTGTTTTCACTTTATTTGTTTATTTTGTTTCATCTCATATATTTTCTAAATATTATTGTAAGTTGGTTGCACTTACTATTTAGGAATTTTTGTAGTTTATTTTTCTATTTTACCTCATATGTTATCTAAATAATAGCGTAAGGTGATCTTACATATTTTTTGAATTTTGCAGTTTGTTATTCCTTTTTTCTTTTCCATTGGTTTGCATGGTTGGTCTACCTAAAATCAGTCCCATTTCTCGGTGTTCATCAGCACTTAGTTTACCCATGGTCCATCATTTCCTCTGCACTTGTCGTTCGGATCACTCTGGTGTGTAGAACGATTTCCGTCCTTGTGAAATAGGTCTCTTCTACCTGGTACAGCCATTCTTCTAATACCATGTATTCCTTAGTATTAATGCCTACCTCGATCACTTGATTATGTTGTTTCTTAATCAAGGAAGTTAATTGTACCTCCCTCATTAATGTTATCACTGAGTTTTTATGCTGCATTTCTATTTCTGGTATTTTCCATTTACATATAGATTTGCTGAAGTTTTCATTCGCTGGTTTGTTGTGAATCCCTTCTATAATTTCTTTTAGAGTTCTCCTACAATCTTTATAATCCATTAATTCACTATGGTCAGTAATTGGTAAATTAAACACATTAATTAGTCCATGCTTCATCATCTCCAATTCTTCTCTTGTTTTTATTAGTTTCTTTTTACATATTTTTCTTATATCCTTTGTTTTCTTAATCTTCTTAATTATTTGGTTCTTCTTTACTCCTCTACAGTTGGTTTCTATGTGCTTAATTTTCTCTTTGTTTTTGTTATTTTTATTTTCAGAAAACAATACACTTTTTTCTTCTTTATCCCTTATTTTGTCTGCTTGACTTCTTCACGATACCCTATTAGTATGTATCTTAATACTTCTCTATTCTTCTCACTGTCTTCCTTCATTTGTCGTTGGAGTGTTGCACTGTTATTCTCGATCTTATTGTTCAGTATTTCCAGATCTTTCTTGATCTGTCTCTTTAATTCCTCACTCTTCTCTTCTAAGATCTCTTGGTTTCTCTTCAAGGCTTCATGGTTGCTTTCCATCTTATTATTCAGAATTTCTATGTCCTCCTTAAGTTGTTTCTTTAATTCTTCATGATTCTTCTCATTATCCTCCTTCATTTCCTCTTGTAATGATTCTAATTTTTTATTTAATTCTTCCTTGTCTTCCTTTCTTTGTTCTTTAATTTGTCCGAATTGCTCCATCATCATCCTCATCATGTTATCCATCTTCGCCCCTTCGGTTGGTGTAGCTTTGTCCTGTGGATTTTCGATTGTATCTCCTGCTTGTTGTTCCCTTTCACGATCTTGAATTGGGTTTTCTGGTTGGTCCCCTTGGGCATCCTCTTCGATTATTCCCTCGATCATTTCTTCAATCATTTCCATTTCTTCTTCGTCGGTATCCTCAGTCCTCTTCTTAGATTTTCCCCTAGTGATCATGGAGTGTTTCATAATTTCTCGTAACCGCCGCTAGTCTTTAATTCTAGCCACACTAGTTGGTCGCCAATTTGTAACGACATGTCGTCCTCGTCTCTTAGAGCCCCACGTTGGCCGCCAATTTGTAACGACTCGATCTTTGCGTTCCTTAGAGCCACACGTTGTGGTCGTTAATTTGTAACGAGTAGCTCTGTTGTCTTTGTAAAAGTGTGTTTTGTGTGTTCGCCTCACACGTTGTAGTCGTTATTTTATGTTTATGCTGACGATGTCCGTCGCGATCTCACGAATTACCAGTACTCGCAAGTGTGAACCCTACCTGTCCTTTGATATGTGATTGTAAATCCCAGGTGGCGCCAAATTGTTTAAACTGAAAACAATTAAAAAAACTAGGTCGATTGAGCGGTCGTTCTAGATGGTATTGTGGATTCAAATTACTCCCGCCACTTGCGGGTTTATTAATATCGCTGGTAGTTCACCGAGTTTCCGACGTCTAGCGCTTACCGTCACCCTCGCTCATTGCTAATGTACACAAATCACATAATACAATTTACTATGAAATAAAGAACGGTGGTTACAACTCTGTACTAGTTTATTAACTTGTAATTAGTTGTTATTCAATATTATACAAAGTTATATATTGTTATTTAAACAAAGTTGCTCCGGCAATAAAAAGACAATTATTTCTCAAGGTTTGGCGAAAGCTGATTCAGAACGATTTATCTCGACATGGCGTCGACAAAATGTGTATTCTTCTTTCGTTCAATAAATCGGGGTTCTTATGGTTACGAATAAATATTAATAATGATTACAATAAAGTACACTACCTTACATTAATGGTACTTATATACTATTAGGTTTAATTACAATTTGTTCCTGAAGTGTTAAAAGTTCGTAATTTATGCCCAGGTTATTTTCTGGTTTCAAACAATTTTAGTGTTTTATTTTTTATTAATCCTTGAAAGAAATTTGATTATCAGTTCATAGTGAGAGTTAAAAGTGTCGTGAGAAAAAGTTAATAAGAATTTATTTCATAAATTCAGGTAATTCAGCAATACTTATCAAATCTGTTGAAGTAGGGTGAAGCGTTATTCAGTTTTCGTTAGGTTGGATCTATTCAGTCATCAATTTTCCATCATGTATGAATTTAATTATGCCTGGCGACTTTTTCGGATAAGTTGGTCGAAATTATTAATTTGGAATTTAACTATCTGGTCCTTGGCCTTGGTTGGATGGATTAATTCCTCATCAGACTTCTTGTTTCTTCATGTCATTAATTTTGATTACATTTATTCTGATTTAAATTAAAATTGAGTCGATTACGGGTTGGCGTCTATTCGTCTTGAGCTTCAATAATGAACTAACAGTTTCTAACGGAATAATAATAAATAACGTTCGGTTGTTATGGCAACTGTCTGACTCTCATTGGCTGTTCATAATTTAAGTCTATTGTTAGGATATTTGAATTTTTATTAAAAATGACTAAATATCTTCTGATTGCTATTATTCTTCTGTCTTCTTATCTATGTATGAGATATTATCACAACTGTTCCTATTTTCTTTCAAAGATCATTTTGACATCCCACAAAGCTGGGTTTGTTTATGTATTAATGTTTGACAATAATGTTAATATTATGTAATTACATTTCTTCCTTATTTTATATTCTTAATTTAACTTTTCCGTCTTAATATGATTCTCTAATTGTACTTAACTAGTTACTTGCCATGGATTTTCTAATACAATAGTTAATTCCTTGCAATTTGTTGATTTTGGTTTTATACAGTTAGGCATTTCATAGGCCTAAGTAGTCATTGGCTATATTTTCTTATTTTACACAAATTAAAGATTATTTTATCTTTACATAGGTTTTGCTTTGTGTCACAAATGACTTGTCTACTTTTTGAATTGATTTGGGTTGTTTTATAATAATTGTATGTTCTCATTACCTTGGTTTGTCTATAATTTCTAATTGCCTTTCCAGTATTATTATGTTTGTCAGAATTTATCTTTTTACTTATTGCCATTTTTTATAACTTGTTTTTTAATTACTATGATTTATAAAACATAACACAACATATAGGTTTATGGTCTGTATACTCTTTTCAGCCATATTCCTTCTCATAAACTTAATTGAACAAATCTTTTAACAGTTACTATGCTAATCTTGTTTATATTTTGTTTATTCTTAATTATTTTGGTGACTAACATTATCACACCATTTATTTTTTCTTACTAATTATCCCTTTGAACATAGGATATTTTACTTATTTTGCATTTATATTGTAACAAGTCATGTGGTTACAAATAATTATTTTTGTTCGGGTACAAAAATAAAAAATTTTTAATTTTATTTTAAAATTATCAAAAAAAAATTGTTATGTTTGTTTTATTGTTTAAATATTTAATAAATAATTCTGGTAATGTGATCGTGTTGAAATTTTAAATTCCTTTAAGTTATTTTTGGCAATTATATCACTTGTGGTTTGCTGTAAGTAAATTCAGCTTTTGTCTCGTTCACTAATCGATTTGCGATTGTTCTTCTTTCTCCAATATATTACCTCCACTGGAGTAATGTCTGCCTTTCTTGCAGCTGATGTTGTTCACTAAACTCTATTTATAGTTTAGAAATAAATTTAATACCAAAAATGTTGAATAACTATATTTTATTAACAATTGAATTATTGAAAAAAAATCGATTAGGTTATATTGTTCGACTCTTTCACAGGGGTAATCGATTATTGATACATGTGTTATTTGATATAATTTTTTCAAGGTTCTTTAAACGGGTATGTTATATAGTCAGAGAAGGGGCAAGGCTCGAAAGTATAACACTACAATAAACAATCTTAATAGTTAATAATTACAAATTTAGTTATGATATATAATGTTTATTAAGTAAAAAATCAGACCAACTGGCTGTGGTGACGAATCTTATTCCTTGTGGGCGCTTTGCATGCTGGAAACCATCATGGCCACTCGCTTGCTGTTCTGTAAAACGAGAATGGTGTGGCTGGGTTTTCTTTAAATAAAGATGCCTTCACAGCTGGTCCCTCGTCTCCGCAATATTGAATAACGTTTCTGGTGTTGTTGGATTATCACTCGTTCACTGTTCTGTTGTTCACTCGAGAAAATGTGCGTTTTATTTTTAATATAATACATTTTAGGTTAGTTGTCTTTGCATTGCTGCAGGAAAGAAAAATACATGGACGCGCTTGAGGAATACGAAATATATAAAGCCGTCAAAATCAACAGTGATTATGTCTTGAATGATAAACTTACATTTTCACATAACATGTTGTACGACACGGCAATACTTGCACACGGGCGCCGGTAAATGAAATGTCACAGTACATACGAGCTATAATAAGCAAAACAGGTTTATCAGTGGCTATATAAACAGTGAATCAGTTGATCGATATTGTCCACGCGAAAGCAGTCGATCGATATAGTCTACGCGAGAAACATAAACTTTCATGTTCGTGTCTGTGAGTTTCCAATGTCGTAAAAGTGCACTTTTACCGTAATGATTTTAGTGTTTTTAATTTTTTAACGATCTCATATGAGTGATTAAGATTTCTGAAGATGGCAATTTGTTGCCGAAACGCGTCAAAATAAGACGAGAAAAACGAAGTCGCACGACGGATATATGGTAAATATCTATTATATTTATTTTTAAGATATGGTGTTGTAAAAGTTCGTTTCAGTCGTCAGGAAATTATTAGTGTTAGTGGTTCGAATTGTTAGTTCACTAGTTTATGTTGTGTATTCACTGGTTTCTATGTGTGTAGTTGTTATTTTTCACTGCATTTATCGTTTAAAAGTGTTCTGTCCAAGATCTCAAAATTTATAGTAGGCTATGTGTTAACTGTTATCCGCCATTAATCGTTCCAGTATACTCTTATTTAGCACGAGCTTAATTCACCCGTACTCTTCGAATGTTAATTAAGAACTGTTTTACTTCCTTCGTTTCTGAAATCTCTTAGCCGATTTAATATTAGAAAAGTATTGTTTAAGTTTTATTCACTTCCGATGCACTCAATTAAAGTACATTATATCATAGAATATATTTTGGTTATTAATTAATTTCATGTAATAGCAAATACATAATCGGTTTCTTTAACTCCTTCTGCTTAATTTGATATACAATAATCCATCTTTATAAAGTTTTTTTATCAAAATTGCTATATTTCTGTCATTTTGGAAAAGTAGGCTCAATATTCTGTTTCCTGTCCTTGTCCAAAATTTAGCCATTTTATGTGTTATAATTATGATTATAATAAATCTCAGATTGATATAAATGTTTATCGTTCATCAATTTCTTGTAAATTTATCAATTGATCATCCTTTTACATATAATTAATGAATTTCTGATTCCCCCTCTGAAATTGTTAGGTATTACATTTGCAAATTTTTGAATAATTTTATACATCTTTTTATATTATTCCTTTAAAGTATACCTTTAGTTATAGTATTTGGTGATTGATTCACCTTATATAAATCTCATCAATTTACTTGGTTTATTTGAGAATGTTATAATGTTTGTTTGTTTGGTTTATAATGTTATTGGAATTTCCTATTTGTCCTAGATTTTCTGGTTTTACATATACTGTTTTTTGAATAATACTATGTCTATACCCCTTCTGACTTTCAGAAGTTAATATAATATTAAATACAATCTCCTTAAATAACTATTGGAACAGGTAGCATTGTATTCATGCTCATAATACACAAACAATATTTAAAATTAATTATTGGTCTTTAAAGTCAGACATTTTAGTTTCAATTATTACTAATAACACATAACAAACATTTTATAAAATAGTATGGTATTCATACTGAGACTTTTTAGTCTGTACTAACACTGTAAGCCATAATAAACATAAATATAATAATAATGAATCTTATTCTATATACCACCTTCAAATATGGTGTTCATAGGCTTTAACACAAACATAATCAGCCATTTAATTTTATTTTCCTTAAATTTAATTTGGTTACAGTCCTTTCTGTTTAATTTTTATTATTACATTTTAATCCCCTTGTCACTGTATTTATTCCCCACCTGCTCTCTTTATCATTCACATTTTAAAGAATGTTTTTTGATAAAAAGTGGCATCTTCCTTGAAACATTAGTAATGTTTTCATAAGAATACTTCCTAACATTTTATATTTGTATTTATAGCAAACATTAAAGTAGTTTAATTGTACATAGTTGAAATATCAGTTACACTTATACTTGAAGTTTATTTAGTATATTGAAATAATTTGCACTGGTTCACTTATATTTTTGGTTCTTATTTACACTTGAGTTTTACAATACTCCAAGACCAAAATCTTAAAGATAAGGGACAATGAAGATTTGTTTATTTCATTACTCAATAACTTTAGTGGGTGCACTTCTATTTACTACCCTAAATACTTTTGTTTATAACTATTTTACATTTTTATATGAGGTTTTGGGTTGTTATACTTTCATGGGTGACATTTAATCTTTTCTGGGGTTTGTTATTCTTTGTAATAGGTTTTCCTTGGGTATATCTTGTAGTTCTCCCCATTCTACATTTTCTTCTCTTCACAATTCTTCCATCTTGGTTTCTCCAAGGTAATCTGATTTTATGGTTCGTTGGTTTGTTCGGGGTATCTTCTTTACCTGCTCCTATCCTACCTGGGTATTATCCTGATTTTATTTTAGTTTTGTAGGATTTATTTTTCTTGATACATTTTTGTTGCATTATTATGATTAAATTTTATTTTTTCCTTTTATGGTGGTATTTTACTTCAACATTTAATTATTTTCATTTGAATTTTCTTTTTATTTAATGTAATTTATATTGAATTATGATCAGATTAGAATTATGATTTAGTGGATTATTTATCATGCTACAGATTGCCCTCCTCCAGAAGTGATTAGTTCAGACTATACTTGGTTTGTCTGAAATAATTGCTTATGATAATTATTATATTTTTATTTTATTCTTGACTTCCTTCCATTTCTAATTTTTTTCTTCTACATATTCGAGCTTACATATATTTTATTCTTAATTGATCTTCTTTGATAGTAATAGTCATCTGAGTTTCATATTTATTATTTTATTTTCATTTTCTTAACTTGGTGTTTTATCCCTGGGATATTTATTCCCTATCATTCCCTAATACGTGAGCTGGGGCAGTTCAGAGAGGCACTGTAGGCTACATACTCTGCTGGCCATACTTCACTTCTATTTGAGTACAGAGGCAAAACATCTCTGCTCAAAAACATATTAACACTGCTGGACTTATCTACAGACAGTTATTAATAAAAATTATTTAAGAATAGTCCATTTTATGACTACTAAAAAAAATTTCTTTGGATATTTCACTTCGTATATTATTCAGATCTGTTAATATTCCTATCTTAATTATTCTTCTGCCTTGTTAGCTTTATTGTTATCTCATTTCTTATTATGGTGGGAAGCTCTTTTATTCATATAATTATCATTATTTATCAAATATACCGTTTTTGGTATTACTTCTCTGTTCTTCTTTGGTTGTTATTGCAATCTGTTTCTGGTCATTGGCAGCATATATTTTATGATATTTTTTGTTTGTTTCTCAGTTCTCATTAATTCCACTAGTTCCATGTTCTAGCACTTTCTTCTAATTGTCTTTATTACACGCGACATTTACTTTATGATCATACTCATTTGTGATTTATTTAATTACATTTATATATTTTGTTCTTTTTCACAAATTACTTTGCTCTGATTTTTTATTCAAATGAATTCCTTAATTATCATATTAATGTGGTCATTGTTTCTCCTTGTATTACTTCAAAGTTTTATTATTTTTATTTCCATACAAGTTTATTCATTTAATTGTATCCGTGGTTCTTACTTGCTTTTCTTTAATTCCATAGAATGTTTTTATAAATAATTGGTTGTAATTTGATATTATTATATATTTTAGAATTTATTTGCTTTATTCTAAATTCTCTTCCTTATTTTGGCAATTTTATTTCAAAATTCTCTTCTTTTACTTATCATAGATAGTTTAATCAATAAATAGTTTAAAAATTCTCTCCTTACTTCCAAAAACATAGTTTTTATAAATAATGGTTTGCAAGATGTGCTTACTATAGTTTTTGAATTCTGTTGTTTTTAATATTCAAAATTCTCCTTTTTTATATATTCCATAAATTGTTTTCATAAATACTGGTAGTAATGTGTGCTTACTATATTTTTTTTCTGTGGTTTTTATATTCAAAATTCTCCTTTTTATATTATTCCAAATGTTTTTCTTAAAATTGTTTGCGTAAGTTGATCTTACTAATATTTTAGAATTTTGTTGATTTTAATTCAAAATTCTCTTCTTTATATTATTCCAAATGTTTTTCTTAAAATTGTTTGCGTAAGTTGATCTTACTGATATTTTAGAATTTTGTTGATTTTATATTCAAAATTCTTTTCTTTATATTATTCCAAATGTTTTTCTTAAAATTGTTTGCGTAAGTTGATCTTACTAATATTTTAGAATTTAGTTGATTTTATATTCAAAATTCTCTTCTTTATATATCTCATAAATTGTTTTTATAAATACTGGTAGTAATGTGTGCTTACTATATTTTTAGAATTTTGTTGTTTTTATATCTTCTAAATTCTCCTTTTTATATATTCCATAAATTGTTTTCATAAATACTGGTAGTAATGTGTGCTTACTATATTTTTTTAATTTAGTTGTTTTATTTTATTTTTTTTTTTTAGTTTTTAATAATTTTATTATATTAATGAATTCTTCTCTTTATTTCCAAATTATTGCCTTCTCTTATATATCACACTCTTTTTTGTTTTTCTTCTCTACTCCTTCAAATGTTTGATATTCACATTTATTCTGGATTCTCTCCAACTCTGTTGTATTTATTATTGATACATTCGAACCAGTATCGATCATTAATTTTGTGGGGACTCCTTCTACTTCCGCATTGATATGTATTGATATTGAGGCTAGCGTCGTCCTCCTCCAATAGCTCGTGTTGAATGTTTTTCAAGTAGTTGCAACCTATTACTGTTATACTATTTGTATCAGTTGCTCCTTGCAACTTTTTTAGATACCCAGGAGATAGGAGCAGTAAAGGGTCAGGGTGATTTATTACTGCCTCCTCCCATTTAAATGTTCGATTTCATTATTTGTATTAGTCACACTGACTGATGCATCAGTCGGGAGACCTTGAGTGTGTCCTTGCCGCTCTGTGCGATGATCCAACGGTTGATCTCAGTTTGTTAGCCATTCTGTATTGTCTAGACTGGTACTCCGTCTAGTCTGACTATACCTTGGATCGTCCCGTTCTCGGCTCCTCTGCCGATCCTCATACTCGTGGTAGCTGTTACGTCGCTGATGGTAGTATCTTCGTTGGTGACCGTCTTCAGCTCGCATGAAGTTCACCCTGGGTCAGGAAAACCTATTGTTACCATTATTCTGGTTTGGTGGATAACCTCGTTTTTGGTTATAATAACGTTCCGTGTTATTATAATTGGAGTTTCTCTGACTATTAACATTGGGGTTTGGGTAATATTGGTTTCTATTGCCCTGGTAACCGTTATTCGTTCTATTGTTATTTTGATTATTCGGAACGTTGTTATTGTTATTATTATTATTATTGTTGTTGTTGTTGGTATTATTCGGTGGATTGGCACGGTTTCCATGGTAGCCATTACTGTTGTTGTTATTCCCGTTGTTGGTGTACTGCTGGTTCCTGGGTTCTGGCCGATCATTCCTCCTCCGGCTTTGTCTGTAATATTCCTCATTCTCGTAATTTTCGAGCAGTTCGGTCATAGCCTGTATCGTCTTGATTTGGCTGCCTCTCCTGGCTCGGATTACCTCTTCATCGTAATGATACGATAATTTGTTGATGAGGCATTCTTCTGGTATGGCTGGTTCCAAATGCTTAGCCATACATATCTTGCCAAGGAAGTATGCAGTCATTGAGCTACCGATCTGTGGTTTGTATCGGCCATGACATATGTTGTCACGTATTAAATTCTGGGTAGTTTCAGACCAGTATTTTGCTTTAAACAAGCTTTTGAATTGCTGGTAATCCTCGATTTCGCTCCGGTTGGCCATCCACCAATGATCTGTCATTTCCCGGAATGATTCATCTAACAGCTCCCGGTTGTTGACCCATCTGTTGCCCCTATGTTTGGCAATATACTCCTCTATTCGGGCCAAGAACTCCATGGGCTTTCTTTTATACTGCCGAAAGTTTAACCACTCTCGATTCTCATTTATGGGGAAATGTGTGAAGTTATTTGGTCGGTTTTGGATCACTTCCATCTCTTCCTGGCTCTGCCGCACTTGACCGGTGATATTCATCATGGCTACCTCCATTCCGTCACACCTCTCCGTAACTTGGTTACGCACCTTACTTAGTTCCTCCTGTGTTTCCTTCCCGGTTTTCTTCCAATTTCTTTTGATGTTGTTCTTCGATCTTGGTCATCTTGGTATTTACTATTTCCTTGACTTCCTGTACTTCGCATTCAGTTTGGAGACATCTTTCGTCAACTTCTCTGATTTGTTGGTTTATTATAATTGTTTCTTCTTCCAACTTTTTATTCATAGATCTCTTATTGTCGTTGATTTTCCTACTCAACTCTTCCTTCGCCAACTCTATTCTCTCGTCTACTTTGTTCATGTTTTCCTGGTTGACTTCCCTTAATTCTTCTCTTAGTAGTTGGTTATCCTCTCTCAATTCTTCCAACTTCTCCCCCATCTTCTCTTCCATTTTCTTGTTATTTTCTTCAATCCTCTTATTTGTATCCTCAATTTTATTACTCAATTCTTCCTTGGTTGTTTTGAATTCTTCCTTTAACAACTGGTTGTCTTCCTTCAATTCTCCTAACCTTTTTCCCATTTCTTCTTCCATCTTTTTACTGTTTTCTTCCATCTTGGATTCTATGTTCTTATTCATTTCATTCAATTCTTCCTTGGTGGACTGGTTGTTGTCATCCATTTTCTTGCTTAATTCTTCCTTCGTGAATTGGAATTCTCGTAGGAACGTTTCCATCATTTGGTCCAACTTTGTATTTTCTGTTTTTGGACTCTCTCTACCTATTTTTCCTGGAGATTGACCTCCCCTGGTTGTGTTGGTATTTCCGTTTGTTTTTCTAGTGGTGCGGGTTGTTTAGTTTCCACTGGGGTTAATAACATTTCTATATCTTCTACGGGTGTTGCCTCCTTGTCTCCCATATCGATTTCCTTTTCGGCCTCTGCCGCCCTTTTCTTAGAAGTCGCACGACGTTGCATGTTGCCTCTTTCTTTGACTGTATATCTGCAGCCAAGCTTAATTAGTAATTGGGCAAATTACTGTGGCCTTTCAATCGCTAATTGAAGCCCTTTAGTTGGATGCCAATTTGTAACAAGTCGTGTGGTTACAAATAATTATTTTTGTTCGGGTACAAAAATAAAAAAAATTTCAATTTAATTTTAAAATTTAAAACAAAAAATTTTTATGTTTGTTTTATTGTTTAAATATTTCATAAATAATTCTGGTACTGTGATCATGTTGAAATTTTAAATTCCTTTAAGTTATTTTTGGCAATTATATCACTTGTGGTGTGCTGTAAGTAAATTCAGCATTAATTGGATTGTCTCGTTCACTAATCGATTTGCGATTGTTCTTCTTTCTCCAATATATTACCTCCACTGGAGTAATGTCTGCCTTTCTTGCAGCTGATGTTGTTCACTAAACTCTATTTATAGTTTAGAAATAAATTTAATACCAAAAATGTTGAATAACTATATTTTATTAACAATTTAATTATTGAAAAAATCGATTAGGTTATATTGTTCGACTCTTTCACAGGGGTAATCGATTATTGATACGTGTGTTATTTGATATAATTTTTTCAAGGTTCTTTAAACGGTTATGTTATATAGTCAGAGAAGGGGCAAGGCTCGAAAGTATAACATTACAATAAAAAATCTTAATAGTTAATAATTACAAATTTAGTTATGATATATAATGTTCATTAAGTAAAAAATCAGACCAATTGGCTGTGGCGACGAATCTTATTCCTTGTGGGCGCTTTGCATGCTGGGAACCATCATGGCCGCTCGCTTGCTGTTCTGTAAAACGAGAATGGTGTGGCTGGATTTTCTTTAAATAAAGATGCCTTCACAGCTGGTCCCTCGTCTCCGCAATATTGAATAACGTTTCTGGTGTTGTTGGATTATCACTCGTTCACTGTTCTGTTGTTCACTCAAGAAAATGTGCGTTTTATTTTTAAGATATATAATATGAGATACATTTTGGTGGTGTAATACCACCATTAGTGAATACGCCGGCCGCGTGTATTGGCCTGATGGCCCACTTCACGGTCGTGATGAGAATGACGAAACATCACCACTGTTATTGGCAGAGGTGGGGCAACAACGACTTCACTGGTTCTTTGTTCAACGGCCCAGCCTAGTTGAATACAATACACCTTGCATTCTTTCGTCTGACGTAATCATGGGCTTGACTTGTTTACTTGTTATTGTGACAAACAGTTTTTTGTTACATTTGTAATTTTCCACTGAATTCGACATAAATTCTGTTAACTTAATATTGCGTTGTTGACAATTCTCACCAAAACCTTTATAGGGAATACAAAATAAAATTATTATTATTAAAAATTGTTAGAAAATAAAATTACAATAATTATGTTTGGAACCATAGGTTTACAAATTTATTATGGTACCAGAATTGTACCGTCACAAAACCCCCTCAGTGAAAGATTTTATGCCGAAGCATAAAGACTTTCATTGACACATTCGTACTTCCTAAAGGGATCAGTCAGGATATGTCGCCACAACCCCCTTACTATTTATCTGAAAAGAAATACAATAACTCACCCATGGTCCGATGATGATGACATTACCTGCATGACCTTACTGGACTTCTCCTTCGAGATCCCAACACCATAAGGCCAGTCAGGCGCGTAACGCTCCTGCTCTGACGCGCTGGCCAGCTCAGGACCGCCGTCACAACATCACCAAACACTGAAACAATAAATCAAAAATATCAAAATAGTGGCTTGGTATAATACTATATCCCTAACTGATCTGTTTCCCCTTAGTTATGTGCTGGTTTGTGTTAAGAAGCACTGGGTTTGCTTCAACTCAACAAGAATTATATAGAAGTGCCATTCTCTTCATTGACTACTCTTAACATTATAAAATCTTTTCGATTCCCATCGATATTATTTAACCCTTTTCTGTTTTCATAATTAATATAATTATAGAAGAAACACAAATTTTTATATAAATGAAACATATAATCCAAAGTTTATGGATACAATTACCAAAATCTCCCTCTTACTCAAACATTTTATATAAAAAAAAATTATATAAAAAATCTTATTATTATTATTAATATTATTATTATCAACAGTAAGTAAACTGGCGCTGTTAATAATATTTACCCCTCTTTCTCCTCCACACACACACTATTTCTTATACATCATGTTCAAATTCCTATGCTAATACATAAAACATAATACATAATAATACACTCATCATTATGTTAATACAGTAATACGGTTAATACATTTAAATAACCAATTCACATTTTAACTTGATTAAAATTTCTTTAAATTTGTGTATCAAATTATAAACATTAATTTTTAATTGATTAATTAATTAATTAATTAATACTTTTAATTATTAAACTTTTATTAATCAGCCATCAATTATTCATCATTTACTTATCATTTAATTCTTCACAATTTCAAATTTATTATTAATATTATAACATCACCAAATTCAGATAAATTTTGATAACAGTAAGTATGTATAAAAAATGCTAAATGATATTATGTTTGAATAAATAAATTATGTGGATAGTGAAAAATAAATAAAAGGTAATTATCATGGAAGGAGGAGATGTAATAAACCGAAAGTGATTAATAAAGAAACTAAAATAATAGACTGACAGACAAACGACATTGACCCAACCCCAGAGATTGGCCAGTTGAGAAACCAGTTAAGAAATCAAAATAAAGAGAACAAGACGAACGAAGGAGAAGAAGAACGAAAACCAAGAGAGAACAAACCCATGAGGAAGAAAACAAGATGAAACGCATCAAGAAAACTAGACAAGTAATGAAATTAGAGAAGGGAGAAATAGTGTAACCCAAAATAATAAAGACAATGAAATTCGGTTAAGAACCAAAACTATTAATGAATGTTAGTATTGATAAAATGACCATTATGAACCGTCAGTAATATGAAACAATGTATAAAAATACACTAACCAAAAGAGTTAGGGATATATGTAATTTGTTAACTAAGAAAGACACAATATTAATAATGTTATGTAGATAGTGTGTAGAGAAAGAGAATAAAATGATGAGAAATAAATGGAAGTTGAATTAGTGAAAGTGATTTATACTAGAGTGATATGATACTAAAGAAACATTAAATAACTTATAATGAACAATAAATAATTTAAGAAAGTGCTAGTGAACAATAACTACAAATATTGTCTATCATATAAATAGTAAGAGGAGAGTAGGCTAAGGTAAAGACTTAGTAATATTACTTATGTTTTAGTATTAAGAGTGAACAATATGTTTTAGTTTTAAGAGTGAACAATAACATTTAACAAGTTACAATGAATAGTATTTAGGATAGAACATTTAATCAGTGAATAATGAACACTGAGTAGTGATATTCACTGTGATGACTAGTAAATAGTATTGTTATGACTTAAAACTGTATTGTAAAAGTTTAAAGGTGTGTTTCACAAGGAAAAGTAATTAGATGGTGTTAACAGGGAAGGGAGAGAAAAAAGCATTAGAAAATAAGTTTGTGTTAACTTTAATTTAATACCCATGTTATAAGGGGAGTTTAATGGAAAAAGTTCAATAGAGGTGAGATTGTTTAGCACCAGAACAACAAATAAGAAATAATGAATTATATAAACTGTTAGTTATGAAATGGATATGGCTGTAAGAGTTATACAGACCATAGGCCTAGATGTTTTATTTTATATTGGAAATGAATAGCAAATAATTAGCAAGTAAGATTGAATAACATAGTTGTTACTAGTTAAAACACATCCAGATACTTTAAACATAATTATAAATGCAAAATAACAATTTGGGACTCAATGAAATATGTTGTATATGAAGCCACAAAAATCCAGTAATGGCTACTTAAATGTGAAACAGGCCTAACGGTCAAACATAAACAATTACTGATTGCATAAAAATCACCATGTAATGGACAAATCCCAGGTGACTAATTCATCAAGGATGAATAGTAGTTATTATTAAAAACCAAATATTAAATGAAGGAATTATATAAATAAAGAAATGTAATTAGTAAGTATGAAATTAATTTTAAACTTAGAAAACTTGATAAAACCCAATATTGTGGGGTACCAAAATAATCTTTGTGAGAAAATATAAATGACAGTGCATTTAGATAATAACCCCGAAGGAAGATAAGAGGAGGAAGAAAGTCCGAAGATATGAGAAGATTTGAAAGAAATTCGAAAATTGATAACAATGTATTGGTTTTCTGCTCACCCAATGAGAGCCAATACGTAACCATGGAAACAGCCATTTAACGAGGTAATTACCGTTAAATACATTTACTTGAAAAGTGACGCTATCGCAAGCCAGATGCGAATTGTCTGTACAACACCTTTTAATGTTTAAAACATATTAGAAGTAAAACAAAGTGTGGAAATCGACAGTACAGAAGACTGATAGATGCAGAATACCATTTCCAGAGGGAGAAGACGTTTAAATCAATATGAAATATCCAAATAAGTCCAAACCACTTTGAAAAAGATGTCGAAACCTGAATAAAGAACGCTGAACAATATTGATGCCATAATCATTCCTCCTCTTCATCCCGAATAATACCGTACTGCAAGGCTGTTAAGTATCTGTTAAATTATTTCAACTTCCAAAAAATAAACGCACTTTAACCATTTCTCAATGTATGTTGAATACCACTAAATCATTTTTATTCTCTTACAAGGATTGATCCATAAATTTATATCACTGAAAAACTTGTTAACTATAGAACTAACCTCATATTTATGTACGAATTATAAACATCTTGTATGACACTTAAACAAAACAATTACCACTACACATTATCCTACATAAGGAAAAAACATTGTAAGGTTGTGTATTTTTAATGTTGTAACTGCATCTGAACCTTTTAATGTGATCCAAACAACTCACAAACATCGACAGAAATATTTGTTGATTGGCGAGATAGAACGCCATTACTGTTTATTTGTATTCAAAAGTCGATCGTTTAACCTTGAGTAAGAGTCTTATAAAGAATTATCCGGTGCAGAATTATATACGAACAAACTAATTACAACTTGTGTCTATAAAATATTAACTTCCAATTAATAATAAATTCATACTGTGTGTGTTAAATCGTGACTTATTTCTATTAGCAAAGTGTATGTTTAAAAATATAATGTCTAGTGAAGGTTCCCAAGGCGACGTCTAGCGCTCAAGTAGTGGAGTAGCGAATCCCGCAACTGCTATCTCGATTGACACGAAATTGAGAAAAGGCGGGACGGATAGAATTCGTCGCCTCGTTCAAATAGAACATTGATAAGTAAACCATTTTAATTGTTTTCTATAAACAATTTGGCGCCACCCGGAGATTATCCACTACGTTTGAACCTCAAATCGGGAACCACGATACCTGGTCTCCAGTACGTTCGCTACGGGCCCAAATATCGTGAAGAACATCGCCATGCGAGGACGCAGTGGTAAGAAACACAGACACACTTTCACACTCAGACACACTGTTGTATTTTACAGAGGTATACGAACGAATAGCGACCACACCAGATCGTAATAAATTGGCGACCAACCGGTGGAGCTTGAAAAAGGAAGATACGAAGTTCTAGCGGCGGTCACGAAAGGAGATCAGGATGCACACAAGAGGTTTATGGAAAAAGTTGGCGAAGGAAAAGGAAATGGAAGAAAACAGAGGGGAAGAAGAGGAAGGAGCACCGATTGAAGAAGTGGAGACAACAATAACCACAACAGAACCAACACAAGACGAAGAAATGGAAATACAGGCGGGTGACAAGGGAGAAGGTAGGGGAGAACCAAATTGGCAACAAATAATGGAAGCAATGGCTGAACAAAGCAGACGAAATAATGAAAGTTTGATACAACAAATTAACCAAAAATTCGACAAGAATGAGGAGAGTCTGAAACAGATGAAGAAAGAAACAAACGAAAATTTTAAGAAACAGAAGGAAGAAACAAGTGAAAATTTTAAGAAACAGGAGGACAATTTTCAGAAACAGAAGGAAGAATTGAGACAAACCATTAACAAGAATAATGAAACCTTACAACAATGATTGATGGAGGAAATTCAGCAAAGAAACGAAGAATTGAAGGAAGAATTGAGGGAACAGCTGAAGGAGGACCACGAGAAAAATAAAGAAGAAATGAAGCTGCAGATGGCACACCAATTAATAGAATACCGAGAAGAAGCAAAGCAGCAGATTACGGAAATCAATGACAAATTAGAGGAAACGTTAGAGAAGCTAGAGAAGACCAACGAAAATGTTTCTGGAGTCCATGAGGAAGTATTCAGTAAAATGAACCATCTCGAAGGAGAGAATAAAAGAAGAATTGAGGAAGGTCATGAAGAAACAGTCAGAAGATGTACCCAGATAGACCTTGACATACACCAAGTCCGGGAAGAAAACCAGAAAGAGGTAGCAGCTGTACGAACGGACTTGGGAGAACGAATGGAAGGAGTTTACAGCAACTTAAATAAAATAGACAGCAAAGTAGACAAAAACCAACAAAGGATTGACAAAATGCGCAGAATAGAAGAGTCATTACGGGAAGAAGTGGACGCCTGGCGTGACCGACCATGTAATAATAATCATGTCATGAACACAGACAACAGAGATACTATTAACTTCCGTAATTATAAAAGGAACCCTATTGAGTTCTTGAAAAGGGTAGAAGAATTAATCATCAAAAATCGAGAGACCAGGTGGACAGTAATAAGGGGAATGCTGGACGAAATGTTCAAGGAGACCTATGACAACTGGTGGACTGCCACCCGACCAGACATCCAAAACATTCAAGAATTTAAGACTCAGTTCAAGGCTGAATACTGGTCTGAATCAACTCAGAACATGGTCCGCAATAACCTGAGCAATGGAAGGTATGAAAACCAAAATGGACAATCCCTTACCTCCTACTTCTTGGGAAAAATCTGCATGGCCAGGAATTTGGAACCACGTATACCCGAAGAGTGTCTGGTAATACAGTTATCTTACCACTACGACGACGCCATCCAAAAGGCACGGATGTACAGCCAGGTAAAGACCATCCAAGATATGGCTAGCTTATTGGAAAGCCATGAACACGAGTGGCAGTACAGGAAAAATAGAGGGTACAGTTTCAGGAATAATAGAACCAATGAGGGACAATTATCACCGAATCAACAGGGAGATAATAAGCCACCGGTAAACAACCCTAACAATTACCAAGGGAACACACGCGGCAATAACGCGCCCAGAAATTTTAACAGAAGTGGAAACAATAATAATAACAACTTCAGGAACAACTACAGGGGTAACTTCCCATCGAATGGTTACAACAACAATTATCACCCTGGAAACAACAACAATAATCATAACAATAATCCAGGATACCGGCCACAGGTAAATTACATGAGGGGACAAAGACAACGAAGTCCAAGAAGAAACTATCCCTCACCTAACTATCGGCGAACGTACTCTAACCAGGTACCCGATACAAGAAGTCGCCCATTCGAAGAAGATCACAGGAACAGCGCGGATGACCGGAATAATCGACAGGAGCCGAACGCTAACCAACCATCAAACACTAATGAAGTTAGGGGCAATGAGGTCAACCCTCATTTAAACGCTTAAGGCCAGTGAAAACTGTAGACAGCCCATCACTGAACCAATCTCTTGGGGAAAGTACGACGACGAAAGATATAATCACTATAATTACAACGCATTATCTAAAAAATATCAGAGATGAATTGGTCGAAGAAAGTAATCAACCAATGGCCAGCCGAAATAGTGAGATAGTGTACGTGAATGCCCAAATCAATGGAGTAATGTCAATATTAATGATCGACACTGGATCCAACATATCTTTAATTGACCAAATAGAGTTAAACAAAATACAACAAAAATGTAGTACACCAATACCCACTCTACCAATAAATAACATAATTATCGGTGCTACCGGCAGACAAAACAAAACTGTCTGGAAACAAGTGTCTCTGGAACTTGAAAGTGAAGGACTAACATTCACTATGTCTTTTCTTGTTGCCAGTGGCCTACCATTTTCAATACTTGTGGGATGTGACATACTCCGACAATATTCTGCTATAATTAATCTAAAGCAGGGCGAAGTGTCATTAAACACGGAAAATGGAGTATGGACAACCAGTATAGTGAAAGGTGTCAACTTACCTTCAATAAACCACTGTTATACAATATTACAGAATAATTACTGTCAACAAGCACAGATAAAAATAATGGATGAGTGGGAGGACGAAGAAATATGGTCAAACAAGTTGGAAGAGATCCGACAATTCCAAAGGGAAGTACGAGATCAACCGATTAGTGCTTACCAGGCAGAGGATCTAATAAAAATTTACAATCAATACCGACACATTTTTTCTGATGCTCCGGGAAAGGTAAAGGATTATCAGTATCAAATTATATTTAAGGAACCCGTAGATTTTAAGAAAAAATCATATTCTATAGCATACTCTCAAAGAAATGCAGTGAAGGCCGAGATTAACCAGATGATGGAGGAGGATATAATAGAATTAAGCCAATCCCCGTATACAAGTCCGATAGTGGCAATACCAAAGAAGGATGGCAAGGTAAGAATATGACTTGATGCAAGAGAAATCAACAAGATGATAGTAAATGATAGAACGTCCCCAAGCGAAATTGAAGGGATCCTTAAAAAATTCCATGGCACGAAATACATCAGCGCATGGGATACAGTCTGCGGATACTGGCAGGTAGAGCTACACCCGAACAGTAGAAAATACCTAGCTTTTCTGTTCGATGGGAGAAACTACCAATTCAAGAGACTGCCATTCGGACTAATTAATTCCGTTGCTGTATTCATCCAGTGTATGGATCAGATACTGGGACAAGAGGTACTTAACTTTACTACCGTCTATGTGGATGACTTATTGATCACATCATCAAACTGGCAAGACCATTGTAATAGAGTAGAAACAGTTTTGAAAAAATTATCTGATAACCACATTACCCTTAAACTGGACAAATCCAAATTTATAGCCAGCAAGGTACAATTTTTAGGTTTTAATCTGACCGAAGAAGGTATCACCCCTTCAGAAGAGAAGGTTGAAGCAATACAAAGATTCCCAACACCTAGAAATAAAAAACAGCTGCAATCTTTCCTGGGAATATGTAATTATTATCGGAAATTCCAGGATCATTATTCCAAGCTAATGGCACAATTTCAAAAACAGTTATCCGCAAAAAATAAATGGACATGGGGAGCCGACCAAGACAAGGTATTCGAACAAATAAAAGAAAAATTTTTAGACACCGTCATGCTACGTCATCCGGATTTCCAAAAACCATTTTTCATGAATTGTGATGCGAGCGACATGAGTGTCGGTGCTGTCTTGTATCAAGAAGATGATAAAGGGCAACATATGGTCATAAGCTTTGCAAGCCAGACCCTAAATGCATGTGAAAGGAACTACCACGTCACGGAAAAGGAGTTACTTAGTGTTGTATTCGCCTGTGACAAATTCAGGACATACATTTTAGGATACAACGTAACCGTGAGGAGTGACCATCGATCAATATCTTTCCTTAAACAATGCAAGCTTAGCCATGGAAGACTGACCCGATGGATATTACTATTGCAAGAATACCATATCAACTGGGAATACATACCAGGAAAGAAAAATATTGCTGCTGACATATTATCACGTATCAACATCCAGCAACAAACATTCGACGGAGAAAAAGAGTTGCTAGTCAAAGTATATAACATCATTAAAGACAGAACAGATTTGGAAAAGATAATGCTGGAGATAAGCAAACAGCAAAATGTGGACCCAAAGATAGTGAGTATCAGAGAAAGAATACTGAAGGAAGAAGAACCCCTGGTACAGTATTACAAAGTACATGACAATTTATTATTCATAAAAAATAACCCTAGCGTCGGAGAATGGAAACTGGTAATCCCATTTACAACCAAAGAACAGATAATCATGGACTACCACATCCGGTACGGCCATATGGGTGCAATGAAAGTAGTAAAGGCACTAGAGGAGCAAGTATATATCAAGAGTATCTATCAAAAGGTAAGCCGAACCATACAAACATGTCAAATCTGTCAAATGGTGAAATGCAACAATGCTAAGAAGGAGGGTATGATGATACCCATAATATCAAGCCAAAAACTAGAGAGAGTATTTCTTGATATTTGTGGTCCGTTTCCTCGCAGTGGAGGAAGGCACAGATTTAAATTCATAATCATCATATTCGATCACTTTACTAAATATACCAAATTATATTCTATTAACCGTGCTACTACCAAGAAAATCATTGAAATTATATTGGATAACTATATACCAGAAGTGGGAAGACCGTCGGCCATAATAACCGATCATGGGACCCAGTTTAAAGGAAGTTTGTGGAAAAATAAACTCTGGGAACATGGCATCAAAACGTACAAAACATCTGTTTATCATCCCAGCAGTATCCCAGCTGAGAGAGTGCTTAGAGAAGTGAAGTGGGCCGTATTCTGAGGACCTACTGCCATAACAAACAAAAGGAGTGGCACAATTACTTAAGGTCCACCGAAGAGTTTATAAATCTTGCTTACCACAACTTCACTGAGACCACACCATACTCGATGATGTTTGAACGCCCACCACCTAGAGAGATAAACGATTTAATTAAATTTCCCATCAATGCCGAATACCAATTTGAAAAGAGAAGAATTTATAACAAAATTGCTGAGAAGGTAGAACAGCAGAAAAATAAATACTCTAAAAATCATCCACATACGATCCAGTACCAAATAGGAGAGAGTGTATTAATAAAGAACCGGGAATTGCCCAGCTCCATTGAAGGCATTACGAAAAAATTACTATTGCTATATGTCGGGCCGTACACTATCACGCAAGACAAGGGCAACAACACATATGAAATAACCAACCCCACCACCCAGAAAATAAAGGGGGTATATAACCAAGCATCGATTAAAAAATACTATGACAAACTTAACTAAAAGATTCAATTTAAAAAAGCCAACCAAGTTCGTTGGAATAAAAAGAAAGAATAATCTCAGCAAGTAAGTTTACTGATAAATAATAATGAAAAAATATATATAAAAAATGAATTTCAAAATTCAGAAAGTTATGTAAGGACAGCTTACACAGATATCTCGAGAATATTTTAGACCAATCATAAAAAATGGAGAAATAAAATTACCAAGAATCCACATAAAGTAAGAAACAATAACTTACTATAATCTTTGAATAAAAATTAATAATAATGGAGTGAAGTTACAAAACATTCCTAACAAAATAAGATTAAGTTACAATAATCTTTAGCCAAAATATGAGGCACCAAAAAAGCAAAACATACTATAAAGGAATGAGCAAAAAACATTCCTAACTAGTAAGAAACACTAACTTACTATGATATTTAAAAAGTTATGAAGAAAAAAAAATATATAATATCAATCAAAATGACCAACTTCCAATACTATTTAGAAAGAAATGGAAGTAAGATTAAGAAAACCAAGGATCAAAAAACGAAATAAATAAAATAAACATTCTAAGAGTTGTAATATGAATTGAGATGAAACAAATAGTAATTAAAAATGAATAAAAATGTGAATTGTATCAATAAAAAGCAATGCTTCAAGTATTATCAAGTAGTATCTATAAAGAAAGATGAAAAAAATATATGACTCGAACTGAGCAATAATGAAATACAAAGGTAAAAAATTCCCAACAAATGTTATGATTATTATTATTATTATTATGTTGAGTCACGAGATGACTATATTTAAGATTCATTAATTGAGATTGACTGTTGAATAAGTCTAGCAATCATTTTACTGAGCAGGGATGATGTTCCCCTGATCTCAGAATAAGAGTAGTTTTGAACGACGGAGTTAGGTAAGCCAATAGATCCCATCCGAATCGATTGCAACTACAAAGTAAAGTTAGTTAGGGAAAATAAGATTAATAGGGAATAATTTATAATAAAAAATCAATAAGCCAGTTCGTAATAAGAAAAAATGACGAAGAAAAGAATCAGGAGAGAGGAAATAAAAGATACAGAATTAAGCATAAAAATCGAGTGAGAAGCATGAGAGTTTAAGAAGAAAATGATACAATACAATTGATAATTTCATCAAACTTAGAATAACGTTTTATAAAATGATCAATTTTGGTGGGAGAGCATTATATAACATCACCAATTCAGATAAATTTTGATAACAATAAGTATGTATAAAAAATGCTAAATGACATTATGTTTGAATAAATAAATTATGTGGATAGTGAAAAATAAATAAAAGGTAATTATCATGGAAGGAGGAGATGTAATAAACCGAAAGTGATTAATAAAGAAACTAAAATAATAGACTGACAGACAAACGACATTGACCCAACCCCAGAGATTGGCCAGTTGAGAAACCAGTTAAGAAATCAAAATAAAGAGAACAAGACGAACGAAGGAGAAGTTTTTTTAGATTCTATATAATTTAACGGAAAATAAGCCCTCAACGTCTCGTTGTCATAGTAACCGTAATTCTGTGATTGGTTAATTACTCCTTTAAAGACATTGTTAAAAATATTTGAATTTTTATTCAAATTTATTAAGTATTTTTCTAATGGTTTTATTCCTTTATAATTCCTTTGGGGTAATAAATGACATCACTATTATCTTTCTTTCCTTTCAAAGTTTACAACGATACCTCATAAGGTCATATTCTGTTATACATTAACTATAGTCTAATTATTTGACATTTGATAAATAACATATCTTTCTTATATTAAACTATTACAATAACATTTCTGTTTTAAAATAATTGACATTTAATTACTGGCCCTTCACTGGTCTTAGATTAGTAAGATTTCTTGTGAAATTGATACAATTTACATTTGAATGTCTTTGGCAGTTAGATGTTTTCATAGTCAAGATTAGCCATGATTGTTTTTTGGTGTATTTCTTTTTAAATTACATTTTGAATTCAGCCTGATGGGCTTCACTTATTTGTTTGTGTTTTAACTACTATTCAACATACATTTTCATTACTCTTCTTTTAAAATATAATAATTAGGTTTATGGACTGCAGGTTCCCTTCAGCCATATTCCCCTTTTAACATTGAACCAACTATTCATTACAAGTCATTAGTTATTATTAGTTCTAATATTGGTTTCTTTCTTTTGTTACAATCTAAAGTGATAAACATTGTCACTTCTCATAAAATTATGAAAGTTAATTCCCCTTTCAACATGGGGTGTTGTATTCTTTGCAGTCTTAATTTCAACAACAAAACTTTAATTCTATTCTACCATACCATGTTAACACAAGTTATTTTTGTCTGGGCTTTCTCCCTGAATAACATCACAAGCTTCCTCTATATTAATTTGGAATACTATTGCTAATTATTTCTAGATATATTAATGTGTACAATGTCACTCCAATCATTGATTGTTCATCAATGTTTTATAAAGTGTCTCCTTACCTATCATTATATTTTTAATGTTTCACATACACTTTCACTATTTTTAGGGTACTTACACTTCACTAAAGCACTTCACTTTGGTTCACTGTTTTGTATTGAGTGTTATTTAATGGGTAATCCCTATACTTTCTCCTACCATTTCTCACTATTTCTTTCTAGCATGACATTTACTATTAATAATATGAGGTTAGTTGTTTTTTATTAAATCTAACCTTTCTGACTGTGTTAGTGTACTTTTTCTATATTACATTATTTTACAATTGTATTGTCTTTAAAATGGGTACATAGGTTAATTTAATGATAACAATAATATTGGTTTCATCAATACATAATTATTCGAGGTTTATTGACCGTATTCTATCCTTGAGTGTACTATCTTTCCCCTTTATATGTGTGTTAGTTTCCCCTTGGGTTTAACCTGTCTCCTCTTCATTCTTCCTCTTCTTCATCTTCTTCATCTTCAATAGTCTTCATCTTCAATAGTCTTCATCTTCTCTTCTGGTTTAAATTCTGTTTAATTGTAGGGATCTGTTCTCTTCCTCTGGTTCTTCTTTAGTTCTGTGTTCATCATTGTTTTGTCTATCATATTTTTTCTTGAGTATGTTACGTGGTTCCCTTCTTTGTGTTTATGTTGTTGGCTCAATCACTTGGGTTGGGTAATATCGTTGTACGTCATGCCAAAATATTTACCTTTTAATCATTTTTTAAACATTTTATTTTATATGAAGTATTTTTATATCAAGAATTATCTTTTTTATCACTGGTACGGGATTTGGCTTAATTGTATCGTTACAACATTTATTCTGGATTCTCTCCAACTCTGTTTAATTTATTATTGATACATTCGAACCAGTATCGATCATTAATTTTGTGGGGACTCCTTCTACTTCCCCATTGATATGTATAATTTCATTGTTTATTTTACTGAGGCTAGCGTCGTCTTCCTCCAATAGCTCGTGTCGAATGTTTTTCAAGTAGTTATAACCTATAATTGTTATACTATTTGTATCAGTTCCTCCTTGCAACTCGTTTAGATACCCAGGAGATAGGAGCAGTAAAGGGTCAGGGTGATTTATTACTGCCTCCTCCCGTTTAAATGTTCGATTTCATTATTTGTATTAGTCGCACTGACTGATGCATCAGTCGGGAGACCTTGAGTGTGTCCTTGCCACTCTGTGCGATGATCCAACGGTTGATCTCGGTTTGTTAGCCGTTCTGTATTGTCTAGACTGGTACTCTGTCTAGTCTGACTATACCTTGGATCGTCCCGTTCTCGGGTCCTCCGCCGATCCTTATACTCGTGGTAGCTGTTACATCGCTGATGGTAGTATCTTCGTTGGCGACCGTCTTCAGCTCGTATGAAGTTCACCCTGGGTCGGGAAAACCTATTGTTACCATTATTCTGGTTTGGTGGATAACCTCGATTTTGGTTATAATAACGTTCCATGTTATTATAATTGGGGTTTCTCTGACTATTAACGTTGGGGTTTGGGTAATATTGGTTTCTATTGCCCTGGTAACCGTTATTCGTTCTATTGTTATTTTGATTATTCGGAACATTGTTATTGTTATTATTATTATTATTATTGTTGTTGGTATTATTCGGTGGATTGGCATGGTTTCCCTGGTAGCCATTACTGTTGTTGTTATTCCCGTTGTTGGTGTACTGCTGGTTCCTGGGTTCTGACCGATCATTCCTCCTCCGGCTTTGTCTGTAATATTCCTCATTCTCGTAATTTTCTAGCAGTTCGGTCATAGCCTGTATCGTCTTGATTTGGCTGCCTCTCCTGGCTCGGATTACCTCTTCATCGTAATGATACGATAATTTGTTGATGAGGCATTCTTCTGGTATGGCTGGTTCCAAATGCTTAGCCATACATATCTTGCCGAGGAAGTATGCAGTCATTGAGCTACCAATCTGTGGTTTGTATCGGCCATGACATATGTTGTCACGTATTAAATTCTGGGTAGTTTCAGACCAGTATTTTGCTTTAAACAAGCTTTTGAATTGCTGGTAATCCTAGATTTCACTCCGGTTGGCCATCCACCAATGATCTGTCATTTCCCGGAATGATTCATCTAACAGCTCCCGGTTGTTGACCCATCTGTTGCCCCTATGTTTGGCAATATACTCCTCTATTCGGGCCAAGAACTCCATGGGCTTTCTTTTATACTGCCGAAAGTTTAACCACTCTCGATTCTCATTTATGGGGAAATGTGTGAAGTTATTTGGTCGGTTTTGGATCACTTCCATCTCTTCCTGGCTCTGCCGCACTTGACCAGTGATATTCATCATGGCTACCTCCATTCCGTCACACCTCTCCGTAACTTGGTTACGCACCTTACTTAGTTCCTCCTGTGTTTCCTTCCGGTTTTCTTCCAATTTCTTTTGATGTTGTTCTTCGATCTTGGTCATCTTGGTATTTACTATTTCCTTGACTTCCTGTACTTCGCATTCAGTTTGGCGACATCTTTCGTCAACTTCTCTGATTTGTTGGTTTATTATAATTGTTTCTTCTTCCAACTTTTTATTCATAGATCTCTTATTGTCGTTGACTTTCCTACTCAACTCTTCCTTCACCAACTCTATTCTCTCGTCTACTTTGTTCATGTTTTCCTGGTTGACTTCCCTTAATTCTTCTCTTAGTAGTTGGTTATCCTCTCTCAATTCTTCCAACTTCTCCCCCATCTTCTCTTCCATTTTCTTGTTATTTTCTTCAATCCTCTTATTTGTATCCTCAATTTTATTACTCAATTCTTCCTTGGTTGTTTTGAATTCTTCCTTTAACAACTGGTTGTCTTCCTTCAATTCTCCTAACCTTTTTCCCATTTCTTCTTCCATCTTTTTAGTGTTTTCTTCCATCTTGGATTCTATGTTCTTATTCATTTCATTCAATTCTTCCTTGGTGGACTGGTTGTTGTCATCCATTTTCTTGCTTAATTCTTCCTTCGTGGATTGGAATTCTCATAGGAACGTTTCCATCATTTAGTCCAACTTTGTATTTTCTGTTGTTTGGACTCTCTCTACCTCCTTTTCCTGGAGATTGACCTCCCCTGGTTGTGTTGGTATTTCCGTTTGTTTTTCTAGTGGTGTGGGTTGTTTAGTTTCCACTGGGGTTAATAACATTTCTATATCTTCTACGGGTGTTGCCTCCTTGTCTCCCATATCGATTTCCTTTTCGGCCTCTGCCGCCCTTTTCTTAGAAGTCGCACGACGTTGCATGTTGCCTCTTTCTTTGACTGTATATCCGCTGCCAAGCTTAATTAGTAATTGGGCAAATTACTGTGGCCTTTCAATCGCTAATTGAAGCCCTTTAGTTGGATGCCAATTTGTAACAAGTCGTGTGGTTACAAATAATTATTTTTGTTCGGGTATAAAAATAAAATAATTTTAATTTAATTTTAAAATTTTCAAAAAAAAATTTTTGTTTGTTTTATTGTTTAAATATTTAATAAATAATTCTGGTAATGTGATCGTGTTGAAATTTTAAATTTCTTTAAGTTATTTTTGGCAATTATATCACTTGTGGTTTGCTGTAAGTAAATTCAGCGTTAATTGGATTGTCTCGTTCACTAATCGATTTGCGATTGTTCTTCTTTCTCCAATATATTACCTCCACTGGAGTAATGTCTGCCTTTCTTGCAGCTGATGTTGTTCACTAAACTCTATTTATAGTTTAGAAATAAATTTAATACCAAAAATGTTGAATAACTATATTTTATTAACAATTTAATTATCGAAAAAAATCGATTAGGTTATATTGTTCGACTCTTTCACAGGGGTAATCGGTTATTGATACATGTGTTATTTGATATAATTTATTCAAGGTTCTTTAAACGGTTACGTTATATAGTCAGAGAAGGGGCAAGGCTCGAAAGTATAACATTACAATAAAAAATCTTAATAGTTAATAATTACAAATTTAGTTATGATATATAATGTTCATTAAGTAAAAAATCAGACCAATTGGCTGTGGCGACGAATCTTATTCCTTGTGGGCGCTTTGCATGCTGGGAACCATCATGGCTGCTCGCTTGCTGTTCTGTAAAACGAGAATGGTGTGGCTGGATTTTCTTTAAATAAAGATGCCTTCACAGCTGCTTCCTCGTCTCCGCAATATTGAATAACGTTTCTGGTGTTGTTGGATTATCACTCGTTCACTGTTCTGTTGTTCACTCGAGAAAATGTGCGTTTTATTTTTAAGATATGGTGTTGTAAAAGTTTGTTTCAGTCGTCAGGAAATTATTAGTGTTAGTGGTTCGAATTGTTAGTTCACTAGTTTATGTTGTGTATTCACTGGTTTCTATGTGTGTAGTTGTTATTTTTCACTGCATTTATCGTTTAAAAGTGTTCTGTCCAAGATCTCAAAATTTATAGTAGGCTATGTTTTAACTGTTATCCGCCATTAATCGTTCCAGTATACTCTTATTTAGCACGAGCTTAATTCACCCGTACTCTTCGAATGTTAATTAAGAACTGTTTTACTTCCTTCGTTTCTGAAATCTCTTAGCCGATTTAATATTAGAAAAGTATTGTTTAAGTTTTATTCACTTCCGATGCACTCAATTAAAGTACCTTATATCATAGAATATATTTTGGTTATTAATTAATTTCATGTAATAGCAAATACATAATCGGTTTCTTTAACTCCTTCTGCTTAATTTGATATACAATAATCCATCTTTATAATATTTTATAATATATCCATCAATAATACAAGTTTTTTATCAAAATTTCTATATTTCTGTCATTTTGGAAAAGTAGGCTCAATATTCTGTTTCCTGTCCTTGTCCAAAATTTAGCCATTTTATGTGTTATAATTATGATTATAATAAATCTCAGATTGATATAAATGTTTATCGTTCATCAATTTCTTGTAACTTTATCAATTGATCATCCTTTTACATATAATTAATGAATTTCTGATTCCCCCTCTGAAATTGTTAGGTATTACATTTGCAAATTTTTGAATAATTTTATACATCTTTTTATATTATTCCTTTAAAGTATACCTTTAGTTATAGTATTTGGTGATTGATTCACCTTATATAAATCTCATCAATTTACTTGGTTTATTTGACTTAATTACACCATTATAATGTTATTGGAATTTCCTATTTGGCCTAGATTTTCTGGTTTTACATTTACTGTTTTTTGAATAATACTATGTCTATACCCCTTCTGACTTTCTGAAGTTAATATAATATTAAATACAATCTCCTTAAATAACTATTGGAACAGGTAGCATTATATTCATGCTCATAATACACAAACAATATTTAAAATTAATTATTGGTCTTTAAAGTCAGACATTTTAGTTTCAATTATTACTAATAACACATAACAAACATTTTATAAAATAGTATGGTATTCATACTGAGACTTTTTAGTCTGTACTAACACTGTAAGCCATAATAAACATAAATATAATAATAATGAATCTTATTCTATACACCACCTTGAAATATGGTGTTCATAGGCTTTAACACATACATAATCAGCCATTTAATTTTATTTTCCTTAAATTTAATTTGGTTACAGTCCTTTCTGTTTAATTTTTATTATTACATTTTAATCCCCTTGTCACTGTATTTATTCCCCACCTGCTCTCTTTATCATTCACATTTTAAAGAGTGTTTTTTGATAAAAAGTGGCATCTTCCTTGAAACATTAGTAACGTTTTCATAAGAATACTTCCTAACATTTTATATTTGTATTTATAGCAAACATTAAAGTAGTTTAATTGTACATAGTTGAAATATCAGTTACACTTATACTTGAGGTTTATTTAGTATATTGAAATAACTTGCACTGGTTCACTTATATTTTTGGTTCTTATTTACACTTGAGTTTTACAACACTCCAAGACCAAAATCTTAAAGATAAGGGACAATGAAGATTTGTTTATTTCATTACTCAATAACTTTAGTGGGTGCACTTCTATTTACTACCCTAAATACTTTTGTTTATAACTATTTTACATTTTTATATGAGGTTTTGTGTTGTTATACTTTCATGGGTGACATTTAATCTTTTTTGGGGTTTGTTATTCTTTGTAATAGGTTTTCCTTGGGTATATCTTGTAGTTCTCCCCATTCTACATTTTCTTCTCTTCACAATTCTTCCATCTTGGTTTCTCCAAGGTAATCTGATTTTATGGTTCGTTGGTTCGTTCGGGGTATCTTCTTTACCTGCTCCTATCCTACCTGCGTATTATCCTGATTTTATTTTAGTTTTATAGGATTTATTTTTCTTGATACATTTTTGTTGCATTATTATGATTAAATTTTATTTTTTCCTTTTATGGTGGTATTTTACTTCGACATTTAATTATTTTCATTTGAATTTTCTTTTTATTTAATGTAATTTATATCGAATTATGATCAGATTAGAATTATGATTTAGTGGATTATTTGTCATGCTACAGATTGCCCTCCTCCAGAAGTGATTAGTTCAGACTATACTTGGTTTGTCTGAAATAATTGCTTATGATAATTATTATATTTTTATTTTATTCTTGACTTCCTTTCATTTCTAATTTTTTCTTCTACATATTCGAGCTTACATATATTTTATTCTTAATTGATCTTCTTTGATAGTAATAGTCATCTGAGTTTCATATTTATTATTTTATTTTCATTTTCTTAACTTGGTGTTTTATCCCTGGGATATTTATTCCCTATCATTCCCTAACACGTGAGCTGGGGCAGTTCAGAGAGGCACTGTAGGCTACATACTCTGCTGGCCATACTTCACTTCTATTTGAGTACAGAGGCAAATCATCTCTGCTCAAAAACTTATTAACACTGCTGGACTTATCTACAGACAGTTATTAATAAAAATTATTTAAGAATAGTCCATTTTATGACTACTAAAAAAAATATCTTTGGATACTTCACTTCGTATATTGCTCAGATCTGTTAATATTCCTACCTTAATTATTCTTCTGACTTGTTAGCTTTATTGTTATCTCATTTCTTATTATGGTGGGAAGCTCTTTTATTCATATAATTATCATTATTTATCACATATACCGTTTTTGGTATATTTCATGGGTGACATTTAATCTTTTTTGGGGTTTGTTATTCTTTGTAATAGGTTTTCCTTGGGTATATCTTGTAGTTCTTCCCATTCTACATTTTCTTCTCTTCACAATTCTTCCATCTTGGGTTCTCCAAGGTAATCTGATTTTATGGTTAGTTGGTTTGTTCGGGGTATCTTCTTTACCTGCTCCTATCCTACCTGGGTATTATCCTGATTTTATTTTAGTTTTGTAGGATTTATTTTTCTTGATACATTTTTGTTGCATTATTATGATTAAATTTTATTTTTTCCTTTTATGGTGGTATTTTACTTCGACATTTAATTATTTTCATTTAAATTTTCTTTTTATTTAATGTAATTTATATTGAATTATGATCAGATTAGAATTATGATTTAGTGGATTCTTTGTCATGCTAGAATATTCCTTACTATATCTTTTCTTTTTCTACCTAACCATGGTAACATTACTATTTTTACTCCTTTTGGGATTTTTACCCTGAATACCATTGTATTCCTAATCTAGAATTACTCTTAATTCTAATAACAATAATGTTCTTACTCTATGGCACTTTTCACCATTAAACTTAGTGTTTATCATTGGTTTTTATGTGTCTATACTGATCTGTAGGGTTTTATATTTATTTCAGGTTTACACTGGCACTTTGCACTTTTTTATGGTATTTGAGTGTTACTAGTGGGTATTCCCTAACTTTAAATTCTCTTTTCTCACTTAATTATGTTCACTCCCTACCTATCTCTCACTTCTGGGTTTTTTATTACTTTATTCATAATTGTTAGTTATACAAGTTTCATATCATTATAGAGTTATTCATAACATTTAATCTCTATTTCTTTGGTTAGTGTACTTTAGTGGTTATTACTTTATTTGATTTTAAAAATTGTCATTTACATTTATTATTTATTTGATTCTTTTTCATTATCATTTGAGTTTAATATTTCTCATTTCCTTTTCTATATCATTTGTTTGTGTCTTATTATATTTTCTCATTTTATTTCATTTATATTTTGTTTGTTTCCTTTTCATTTACCTTCTCATTTGATTTCATTTTATTTGGTCAATCACTTGGGTTGGGTCATAGTCGTTTGTCGCGTCATAGTCATTTTATTTTCATTAGTTGAACATTAATATAGTTGATTCATAGTTTTTTCCCTGGTATTGGGGTGGCTTTTTGTGTTGTAACATAATGCCTCTCCATCAAAATTGATCATTTTGGTAAAACACTAGCATAGTTTTTTATGAAATTATCAGTTATACATAATTTTTCCTTTTTCTTCTTGTTTATTTCCTCTTTCTTGTTTCTCTTCTTACTTGTTCCACTCCTTTCTATTTAGTTACTTTTTAGATCTGTTTTTATTTATTTCCATTAGTGTGTTCTCCCTGTTATATAATTTCCCTAACTTTTAGTAGCTGGTTTCATCCATTACTACCTTTTTTTCTGAGATCAGAGGAACATCATCTCTGCTCAGTTAATTGATTGCTGGACCTATTCTCAGTCAATCTTAAATACATTTTTGCATCTTGTGACTTTCATTAATAATATTTTGGGGATCGTCCACTTCATGGTTCTTTAGATCATTTTAACCTTTTACTCATTCTTCCTTCCGCTGTACCTTTGCTATATTCTGTTATCTACTCACACCGTTGATTGTTTTTGTTTATTTAGTTGTTAATTTCATTATTTCTAACTTTTAATTAGTTTGTTTTTCTTTTCTTCTTGTGATCTTTTCTTCTTTCTTTTCTTTCCTTTTCTTTTAATTATTTCAGACACTTTTTTCTTTTCTTCTTCTTTGTTGATTTCCATTATTTTGCTTTAGCCACTTGCTGTATATTTGCTTTATACATTATTTTGTTGTTGTACCAGTTCTTTTTTCTTCTTTTTTTATCTGAATATTCTATATTCTTTATAATTTTATGTATTTGTCTTGGCAGTTCTTGCTTGGTTTTATTTTTGTTTATTTTAATGGGTCTCCCTTCTAATTCTCTTACATTATTAATTCTTGTTTTCACTTTATTTGTTTATTTTGTTTCATCTCATATATTTTCTAAATATTATTGTAAGTTGGTTGCACTTACTACTTAGGAATTTTTGTAGTTTATTTTTCTATTTTACCTCATATGTTATCTAAATAATAGCGTAAGGTGATCTTACATATTTTTTGAATTTGCAGTTTGTTATTCCTTTTTTCTTTTCCATTGGTTTGCATGGTCGGTCTACCTAAAATCAGTCCCATTTCTCAGCATTCATCAGCACTTAGTTTACCCATGGTCCATCATTTCCTCTGCACTTGTCGTTCGGATCACTCTGGTGTGTAGAACGATTTCCGTCCTTGTGAAATAGGTCTCTTCTACCTGGTACAGTGATTCTTCTAATACCATGTATTCCTTAGTATTAATGCCTACCTCGATCACTTGATTATGTTGTTTCTTAATCAACGAAGTTAATTGTACCTCCCTTATTAATGTTATCACTGAGTTTTTATGCTGCATTTCTATTTCTGGTATTTTCCATTTACATATAGATTTGCTGAAGTTTTCATTCGCTGGTTTGTTGTGAATCCCTTCTATAATTTCTTTTAGAGTTCTCCTACAATCTTTATAATCCATTAATTCACTATGGTCAGTAATTGGTAAATTAAACACATTAATTAGTCCATGCTTCATCATCTCCAATTCTTCTCTTGTTTTTATTAGTTTCTTTTTACATAATTTTCTTATATCCTTTGTTTTCTTAATCTTCTTAATTATTTGGTTCTTCTTTACTAAGTTATTTGTGTTGTGAGAAAAGTTAATTAGAATTTAGTTTGTAAATTCGGGTAGTTCAGATATACTTAACAAATCTTGTTGAATTCTAGTGAAGAGTCACTTAGTTCTTAGTTAGGTTGGGTCTGTACGATCATCAATCTTCCCTCATTTATATTTTGGATTGCATCTGGCTTCTTTTTAACTTTTAATTTGGATTAAATAATTAATTTTGAAGATTAAAATCTGGTCTATTATCTCTATTGGGTTAACTAATTCTTCATTAGACTTCTTGCATCCTCATCTCGTTAAATTTTGAAGTATTTATTATTATTTTAACTGAAAATTGAGTCGAATATGGTTTGGCTTCTGTATCTCTTGATCGTCAATAATGGACTAATGTTTTATAACGGAATTAAATTAAATAACGTTCCGTTGTTATGGCAACTGTCTATACTCTCATTGGTTGATTACATTTATGTGTATTGTTATATTTGAATTTTAATTCAAAATGAATAAATATTTTCTGATGGCTATTATTCTTCTGTCATCTTATCTATGTATTAGATATCATCACAACTGTTTCTATTTTCGTTCAAAGATCATTTTGACATCCCACAAAGCTGGGTTTGTTCATGTATTAAAGTTTTGACAAAAATGTTAATATTATGTTATTACATTTCTTTCTTATTTTATGTTTTTAATCTAACTCTGACATCTTAATATGGTTCACTAATTGTACTTAATGAGTTACTTGCCCTGAATTTTCTAATACAATAGTTAATTTCTTACAATTTGTCTATTTTGGATTTCTACAGTTAGGCATTTTATAGGCCTAAGTAGTAATTGGCTATATCTTCTTATTTTACACAAATTAAAGATTATCTTTCATTTGTAATAAAACTCATATTTATGTTTATTATTACATATACTCTACTAAAATATGTATAACCAATACCATAATTTGGTACGTCTGAGTACTTACCAAATTCATTAGTTGCCGGGCTCATTTTCTTCTTTTATAACTTGCTTTCTACCTAAGGGGTGCCAGGGTTCATGTACAGGGAGATTTTGAAACACAGTTGACGACACAAATGATAACAAGATATTCTTGAAATTAACCATCAAATTTAATTCAATCTAAGGTAGTACATATACAACCATGCGGTCAAAATAGTGACGTCATATGATATGACCCAAAACAAAATGGCGGTTACTTTTTCTATCTCTTTTTAACTCTCTCTATTTCGTTATCTGTTGAATTAATATCAATGTAAACTTTATTGCTGCAGCTTAAAATCATTTATTAATAGTTAATTAGTTACTACACAAACCAATGCCCTCGGCATATGTGGTTATGGCCATACATTCACTCGTTCATTCTCACACATTCAACTTCAGACCCGTACATTCTTTTTTATTATCGATTTGGTATTAATGAGCTCATTAACTATAAAAATAACAAAAGGAACTTCTCTGCTTATTAGGTGGTGGTGTCCATCCGTTGTTGGTGTGTGACGCCCATGGTGATGGCCGGTGTTCGCCTTTAATTCCGCTGAGTTTAATTAGATAGATGTGTGCACTGAATTTACATTTTTTATATATTTATACTGTTAAATAAGATGAGCCTTCATTGCTCCACTACTGTTGATAACATTTTTGTCAGTTAATTTAAACTATTGTTAAAAAGTTATACACACAACGATACATCGCTGTGGCTCCTCTGAAGAATGGCGTTGAAATGAGACCGAGGCAAATGTAAATTTGCGCTTCTGTGTCTGGTTCTTACATCATCCAGCCTTGTCTTGCTGGACAACGCCTCGTTGCACATATTGTATTCAGTGCATCATTGTTCTTAGCGATGACGGAACCGTGCTATAGCCCAATCATAATTCATATTGTAGTCCTTCGTCACAAACACCGCCATGGCCTTTTTTGATTTCAGCACGTCCATCGGCGACCTTGGTGTCTTACTCTGGCTGAATTTGCGTTGTTCCTTTTCCCAGAGGGACAATAGACCTAACCATTCCGTGTTTAAATAATTACATAATACAAAACATTGAAAATACCTATATAACCCATAATTATGGTACTGGGTCATTATGTACTGTTACAAACCCCCTCAATGAAAATTTTTGTGTCGAAACACAAAAAATTTCATTGACTCATTCACACTTTCCTAAAAGGATCAGTCTAGATATGTCACCACAACCCCCTGTAACGTTACTAAAAAAAATTTATCATTACTTACCCTTGGTCCCATGATGTTGGTCGCACCCTCTGACCTTACTGGACTTCTCCTGAGAGATCCCTACACCATAAGGCCATGAGGCACTCTACACTCCTGTTCTGACGCTCCAGCCAGCCCAGGACTGCGGTCACAACACCACAAAACTCTGAAACATTGCATACAAAATTTTAAAATAGTGGTCTAGTACACTTACATATCTACAACTGATATGTTCCCTTTTAGACGCATTGGTTTGTGTTTGGGGCATTGGTTTGTTTTTAATTCAAAAGTTCCAACCTCACAACTACAAGACTTAAAATACATTGATTTTTTACTACCACCAAACTCAATTTCTTCCTTGTAAGAAAATAACATATATATATAACTACACATAACACAATACATCAACAATTCTTTAATATACCCCCAAAATACCTTCACCTAATTATTTCTACAAATTCAGCATACAACTATCATGGCAGACACTTTTATTATTTAAATTTTGTTACTCAACTTAGATTCACTTCTTCTATTTTGTAAATGGCAGCTTACTATAATATTTTATTCAACTTCATTTGTAACTTTAGACTTTCAACTTTAAAATCTACTATTCTTTGACACTTGTTATCGTCATTACCCCTGTAACGACCTCCTAACCCCACACTCTATTGTACCATCAACATAATAAAAACATCATAAAACATTAGACATTACACATTAACATTGTTACATTTACATTACATGTACCAAAACTTTATCACATCATTACTATCAACAATTCTCTATTCACTTTTAATTATTTGACATTCATTAGATTCTATACAACAATTTCAATTTTATCCTTACCTTTCAGTTACATTACCTTTCTTTGTTACCTCACCTTCCTACCATGAATTTTCCTTTTCTAACCCTTTTATCCTTACTAGTTTGGGTGACTCTCTATTATTCACTATTCTCTCTGTCTTATTTTGGCATTGTCAAACTAACCCTACTCACCTCTTTTTTACACTAACCGCTTCTAACCATTAATATATCATGACACCAATATCTCTATAATAACCCCCTTCACAAATCCCATTTAAAACCTCTGGCACCGCACATTTTTTGTACTAGTATGTGTGTATTCCCTCTATGCTCATTCCATCATTGGTTCATTACAAAATATCACCATCAACAACAAATATAATTACCATGCACATCACTCAACTCTACTTATATAATCACTAACCACTGTGTCCCTAAAATATCTAACACCTCTTTATATATTATCTGTATTTCAACACTTTATTTTCCCTAACTCCCGTTAACTCTTATTTAACTAACTCCAATGCCCTTATTTATCACTATTACCCAAACTCTTTACAACATTTCAACTTAATATATCACTAGAAAATTCATCACTTATCTACTAACAACAATACCTCTCAATACCCAAATCTATTACCTGCTTCATTTATTAACCCTTAGAACCTGAATCTCATAATATCATTTAAACTTTCTTCAGTTATTTAAAATCCTACAATACATGTTTACATAAAAAAATACATAAAGTACACAACAGCAAAAACATTTATTAATAGTTAATTAATTACTACACAAACCAATGCCCTCGGCATATGTGGTTATGGCCATACATTCACTCGTTCATTCTCACACATTCAACTTCAGACCCGTACATTCTTTTTTATTATCGATTTGGTATTAATGAGCTCATTAACTATAAAAATAACAAAAGGAACTTCTCTGCTTATTAGGTGGTAGTGTCCATCCGTTGTTGGTGTGTGACGCCCATGGTGATGGCCGGTGTTCGCCTTTAATTCCGCTGAGTTTAATTAGATAGATGTGTGCACTGAATTTACATTTTTTATATATTTATACTGTTAAATAAGATGAGCCTTCATTGCTCCACTACTGTTGATAACATTTTTGTTAGTTAATTTAAACTGTTGTTAAAAAGTTATACACACAACGATACATCGCTGTGGCTCCTCTGAAGAATGGCGTTGAAATGAGACCGAGGCAAATGTAAATTTGTGCTTCTGTGTCTGGTTCTTACGTCATCCAGCCTTGTCTTGCTGGACAATGCCTCGTTGCACATATTGTATTTAGTGCGTCATTGTTCTTAGCGATGACGGAACCGTGCTATAGCCCAATCATAATTCATATTGTAGTCCTTCGTCACAAACACCGCCATGGCCTTTTTTGATTTCAGCACGTCCATCGGCGACCTTGGTGTCTTACTCTGGCTGAATTTGCGTTGTTCCTTTTCCCAGAGGGACAATGGACCTAACCATTCCGTGTTTAAATAATTACATAATACAAAACATTGAAAAAACCTATATAACCCATAATTATGGTACTGGGTCATTATGTACTGTTACACATTTACATATGTTTTGCTTGGTGTCACTTATGACTTGTTGACATTTTGAATTAATTTGGGCTGTTTTACAATAATTGACTGTTCTTATTAATTTACAAAATCATTGCTTGTCTGTTATTCTCTTATTTCTTTTTCAGTCTTTACTCTAATGATTATTATTATGTTTGTAAAATTTTATCTCCTTACTCAAATCTATTGCCATTTCTTATAACTTGTTTATCATTTAATATTACTTATAAAACATAACACAAAAATTAGGTTTATGGTCTGTTTACTTTTCAGCCATATTCCTTCTTATAAACTTAACTCTTTTAATTGAACAAATAACAATTTTGGTGAATAACATTATCACACCATTTATTCATTCTATCTTGATAATCATCCCTTGAATTTTATTATTAATATAGGATGTTTTATTTATTTTGTGCTCATATTATTTAGTTTATTCTTATTTAACACGATTGATTGGTTGTCTATCCATCTTTTAACATTTACTAGATATTTTTACTATTTAAACATTGTAACAATAACATCCTTAATATCTAAATATCACTATAATATTGACGACTCGGAACACAAAGCTTTTTATAAGTAAAAACGTAAAGTTTTACCTTACAGCCTAAACCGGCTTTCACCTATAGAAGGCTTCATCAGAGGCTGTCGTTAGTAGCGCTGCTCGTCTTGTTGTTGGCGACGAGAAAGTGTTTCGAAAGATTGAAGCTGTGTGTGTGTGGTGAGATGTGTTCGAATAATGCGTGCGATTTGAATTGTGTCTGTTCGTTTAGGATGTCGTTTTTATTTGTTTTTGTGTGTTTGTATATTTCTAATTGTTCTAGAGTGTCTAGTTTTCGGCCTTTTGTGTGTACGTGTAGTATGTTCATGTTATTGTCGATGTTTTTATATGTGTGGTTTGCTTCAATGAGGTGGTTTGCGAAGGTAGATTCTGTAGTGGTGTGGAGTGCTTTTGTGTGTTCAATGTATCTCTGTTTGAAGCTACGTCCTGTCTGGCCTATGTAGAATTTACTGCAATTTGAACAATTTAGTTTATATACACCGGGTAGATCGAATTTGTTTTGTGCTTTGGGCATGCGTTTTGATAGTGTGTGTTCTGTTTTGTTAGTAGTTTTGTAAGCGATTCTGTATCCTGCTTTTTTGAATTTGTGGGCAATTTTTTCTGTTTGTTTGTTGATGTATGTTAGTGTTATGAATTTGTTGTTTTCTGTCTTTATCTGTTGTTTGTTTTGTGTTTTGTGTAGGAGTTTACTGACTATTGTTCTGTCATAACCGTTAGATTCTGCTAGATATTTTATCGTGTTTAGTTCGTCTTTGTAGTCTATTTCATCTAAGGGGATGTTGTTAAGTCTATGTATCATGGTTCTAAAAGCAGCTAGTTTGTGTTGTATTGGGTGATTGGAGGTGTTGTGTATTAGTGTGTCAGTTGTAGTTGGTTTTCTGTATATACTGAATTTGTGCCTGTGTTCTAGTTTTGTGATGGAGAGGTCTAAGAAGTTTATGGTATTGTTGTGTTCGTATTCGGCAGTGAAGGTTATGTTTTTATGTATTTTGTTTATGTGCGTTAGTAACTGTTCACATTGTCTTTTGACAATGTGAACAGTTACTAACGCACATAAACAAAATACATAAAAACATAACCTTCACTGCCGAATACGAACACAACAATACCATAAACTTCTTAGACCTCTCCATCACAAAACTAGAACACAGGCACAAATTCAGTATATACAGAAAACCAACTACAACTGACACACTAATACACAACACCTCCAATCACCCAATACAACACAAACTAGCTGCTTTTAGAACCATGATACATAGACTTAACAACATCCCCTTAGATGAAATAGACTACAAAGACGAACTAAACACGATAAAATATCTAGCAGAATCTAACGGTTATGACAGAACAATAGTCAGTAAACTCCTACACAAAACACAAAACAAACAACAGATAAAGACAGAAAACAACAAATTCATAACACTAACATACATCAACAAACAAACAGAAAAAATTGCCCACAAATTCAAAAAAGCAGGATACAGAATCGCTTACAAAACTACTAACAAAACAGAACACACACTATCAAAACGCATGCCCAAAGCACAAAACAAATTCGATCTACCCGGTGTATATAAACTAAATTGTTCAAATTGCAGTAAATTCTACATAGGCCAGACAGGACGTAGCTTCAAACAGAGATACATTGAACACACAAAAGCACTCCACACCACTACAGAATCTACCTTCGCAAACCACCTCATTGAAGCAAACCACACATATAAAAACATCGACAATAACATGAACATACTACACGTACACACAAAAGGCCGAAAACTAGACACTCTAGAACAATTAGAAATATACAAACACACAAAAACAAATAAAAACGACATCCTAAACGAACAGACACAATTCAAATCGCACGCATTATTCGAACACATCTCACCACACACACACAGCTTCAATCTTTCGAAACACTTTCTCGTCGCCAACAACAAGACGAGCAGCGCTACTAACGACAGCCTCTGATGAAGCCTTCTATAGGTGAAAGCCGGTTTAGGCTGTAAGGTAAAACTTTACGTTTTTACTTATAAAAAGCTTTGTGTTCCGAGTCGTCAATATTATAGTGATATTTAGTTAAGTAACGGACACGTCATGGACAACGAAATCCAAGAAGTCCTTAATATCATTATGGGATCTTTATTCTGAATACAACTGTATTATTAATCTACTATCAATTCTAACTATAATAACAATATTCTGGTTACTCTTAGTTTTTGGTACCTTTCACCCATAAACTATAGTGTTAATCACTGGTTTTGGTGTCTTTACCTATATGTTGTGTTTTATATTTACTTGTTCACTCTCACTTCTATATGAGTTCTGATTTATAATTCTGGTTGTTTACCTCTATTTTGGGTTACACTTGCACTTTGCACTTTTTTACTGCACTTTAGTGTTAATAGTGGTTATTCCCTAATATGCATTTCCTTTACTCACTTATAACACTTACACTGTTAATCACCTTCACGTCCTACCTATCTCTCATTTTGGGTTTTTTATTGTTTTATACACAATAATTGATAGTTAGTCTGTTAACAATTTTATGTTTTGATTTACTTATCATCATAGAGTTATTAATAACATATAATATCTATTACTCTGGTTAGTGTACTTTAACTGAGATTATTTAATTTAATTTTAATACTTGTTACTAGACATTTATTATTTGTTTGTGCCTTTTTTTATCATTAGTTTGTCTTTTCTCATTTTATTGTCTTTATCTGGCCAATCTCTGGGGTGGGGTCATAGTCATTTGTTTGTCAGTCTAGTCTATTCACTTATTTATTATTCTTGTTTACAAGTCTCCTTTTTTCTTTCTTAATTCCATTTTATATATTTTTTACATTATTATTAATTAAATTATTTCACCTCTTATCATTTATCTAATATTTGTGGATCCTCTATAGGGTCTGATTTCTGCAACGTTATATAATGCCCTTCCACCAAAATTGATCATTTTATAAAACATTCTAAGTTTAATGAAATTATCAATTGTATTGTATATTTTCCTTCTTGAATTCTACTGCTTCTTGTTCATGTTCATGTTCAACTCGGTATCGTTACTTCTTTTCATTCTGAATCTTTTTTTCATTATTATCTCCTACTACGATCTGGCTTATTGATTTTTTATTATAAATTATTCCCTGTAAAACTTATTTTCCCTAATTCTCCCTATTTTGTAGCTGAAATCGATTCGGATGGGCTCTATTAGCTAACCTAACTCTGTCGTTCAAAACTACACTTTTTCTGAGGTCAGGGGAACATCATCCCTGCTCAGTTAAATGATTGCTGGACCTATTCAACAGTCAATCTTAATTAATACCGTCATCTTGTGACTAATAATAATAACAATATTAATAATATTTGTTGGGAATTTTTAATTTTTTTATTTCATTAGTGCTCAGTTCGAGTCATATTTATTTTTCACCTCTCTCTGTTGATATCATTTGATAATACTTGAAGCGTTGATATTTATTGATATAATTAACATTTTTATTCCTTTTCAATTCCTCCTGGATTCATCTCATTTTTTATTATACCTCTTAGAATATTTATTTTATTTACTTTATTCTTGAGCATTTTGTTTGTTTATTTTATCTCATATATTTTCTAAATGGTAGTGTAAGTTGATCTTACATTTTTTTTGAATTTTGTAATTTATTCCTTTATTTTATCTCTTCGTCTACTATTCTTCTTTGATTCACCTTTATTTGTAAACTTATTTATTTGCTTTTTTATTTAATCTGCTTTGGTCGTTTTGTCACCTTTGGTTTTTTCAGTCATTGATGGTTGTCATAATATTTCTTAATCGATGCCTGATTGTATACACCTTTTATTTTCTTGGTGATGGGGTGAGTGATCTCATATGTGTTGTTTCCCTTGTCTCTGGTTATAGTATAAGGTTCCACGTATAATAACAGTAACTTTTTCGTAATTCCTTCGATTGTGCTGGGTAATTCTCTGTTTTTAATCAAGACCTTTTCTCCTATATTGTACTTGATTGTCTTTTGCTGGTTCTTGGAATATTTATCCTTTTGTTGTTCCATCTTTTCTGCTATCCTATTATAAAATTTTCTTTTCTTGAATTGATATTCTGGGTTTATGGGAAATTCAACCATGTCATTTATCTCTCTAGGTGGTGGTCGCTCGAACATCATTGTGTATGGTGTGGCTTCAATGAAGTTGTGGTATGCTAAGTTTATAAACTCCTCTGCGGATTATATGTAATTTTGCCATTCTCTTTGTTTATCATGACAGTAGGTCCTTAGGATTCGATCCACCTCTCTAAGTACTCTCTCGGCTGGCTTACTGCTGGGGTGATAAACGGATGTTTTGTATGTTTTGATACCATGTTCCCAGAGTTTATTTTTCCATTGATTTCCCTTAAATTGGGTTCCATGATCTGTGATTATTGCCATACGTTTCCCTAATTCCGGTACAAATTTGGTTATGATTATTTCAATAATTTTCTTAGTTGTTGCACGGTTAATTGAGTATAGTTTTGTATATTTTGTGAAGTGATCGAATATGATTACTATGAATCGGAATCTGTGGCTTCCTCCACTGCGGGGAAATGGTCCACATATGTCAAGGAATACTTTTTCTAATTTTTGATTTGATATAATTGGTATCATTATACCCTCTTTTTTCGCATTGTTACACTTCACCATCTGGCAAATATTACATCTCTGGATTGTTTTACTCACTTTTCTATAAATGCTTTTAATATAAACTTGTTCCTCCAATGCCTTTATCACCTTCATTGCTCCCATATGGCCGTACCTAATGTGGTAGTCCAGTATTAATTGTTCTTCCACTGTAGATGGAATTACCAGTTTCCACTCTCCATGGTTAGGGTTATTTTTAATAAATAATATATTGTTATGTATATTATAGAATTGTACAATTGTTTCTTCCTCATTTTGCACTCGCTGTCGGATACTCATTATTTTTGGGTCCAAATTTTGATATTTTCTTATTTCTTGTATGATATTTTCTAAATCAATTCTATTTTTTATAATGTTGTATACTTTAACTAATTGCTCCTTCTCTCCTTCGAAAGTTTGTTGTTGAATGTTTATACGGGATAATACATCAGTGGCTGTGTTTTTCTTCCCTGGTATGTATTCCCAGTTAATATGGTACTCTTGTAACAATATCCATTGAGTTAATCTCCCCTTAACTGAGTTTACATTGTTTGAGGAATGAAATGGATCTATGGTCACTTCTCACTGTGATTGTGTATCCTAGAATATAAGTCCTGAATTTGTTGCAGGCAAATACAACACTAAGTAATTCTTTTTCAGTAACGTGATAGTTTCGTTCACAACCATTTAATATTCTACTAGCGAAACTTATAACCATGTTGTCCCTTCTCATCCTCCTGGTATGAAACAGCACCTAAACTAACGTCCTTTGCATCACAGTTCATGAAGAATGGTTTTTTGAAGTCTGGATGATGTAATATAACTGTATTTAAAAACTTTTCTTTTATCTGATTGAATACCTCATTTTGTTCAGACCCCCATGTCCATTTACCTTTAGTTGATAATTGTTTTTTGAATTTGGCTGTTAAATTAGAATAATTATCTTGGAATTTTCTATAATAATTGCATATTCCAAGGAAATATTGCAGCTGTTTTTTGTTTTTAGGCGTTGGAAAGCATTGTATAGCTTCAACTTTTTCTGATGATGGAGATATGCCTTCCTCCATTAAATTAAATCCCAAAAATTGTACTTTTCGGGCTATAAATTTCGATTTGTCCAGCTTAAGGGTTATGTTGTTATCTGACAATTTTTTAATACTAGTTCCACTCTAGCACAGTGTTCATTCCAATTCGACGATGTTATCAGCAGGTCATCTACACATACGGTGGTAAAATTCAGTGCGTCTTGTCCCAATATTTGGTCCATGCATTTGACAAATACTGCGACCGAATTTATCAGTCCAAATGGTAGTCTCTTGAACGGATAGTTCCTTCCATCGAACAGAAAAGCTAGGTATTTTCTGCTATTCGGATGTAGTTCTACCTGCCAGTATCCGCATACCGTATCCCACGCACTGATGTACTTCGTACCATGGAATTTCTTCAATCTCCCCTGGACACGTTCTGTCATTCACAATCATTTTATTTATCTCTCTCGCATCAAGACATATGCTCACCTTTCCATTCTTTTTTGGTATCGCCACTATTGGACTAGTATAGGGTGACTGACTCAATTCAATAATGTCGTCTTCCATCATTAGGTTGATTTCCGCTCAAACCGCGTTCTTTTGTGAGTATGCGATAGGATAGGACTTTTTTTTTGAAACCTACGTGTACCCTGAATTTGATTCCACATTGGTAGTCCTTTACCTTACCTGGGGCGTCTGAAAAAATATGTCGATATCAGTTGTAGATATCGATGAGCTCCTCTGCTTGGGATATACTGATCTGTTGGTCTTGTCCTTCTCGTTGGAATGTTCTAATCTCCTCCAATTTACTTGACCATAATTCTTTATCATTCTCTTCATCTAATATCCTTCTGGCCGAGTCATGGCAAAAATAGTTTTGAATAATTGGGCAGCTGGTTGTTGCTACTGTCCATTAGATCGGCTGTCCATATTCCTTCTTCCATTGTTAAGGATACATTTCCTCGCTGTAGATTGATTATGGCGGAGTGTTGTCTCAGTATATCACAACCAATAAGTATAGTGAATGGCAGTCCACTGGCAACAAGAAATGCCATAGGTATTGTTACTCATTGACTGGTAAGCTCCAATGATACCTGTTTCCTTACAGTTTTATTTTGCCTACCCGTAGCACCGATGATGGTAACATTGTTTATCGGCAGAGTGGGTATTTGTATGTAACTTCCTTGCTATATTCTAGTTAACTCCACGTGGTCGACTAAAGATATGTTAGATCCTGTATCGATCATTATGGTTGACGTGGTTCTATTTATTTGGGCATGTATGTATACAACCTCATTGTTCTGGCTTGGCATTGGGTTATTCTTTTCTTCTATTAATTCTTCCCTAATATTTTTCAAGTAATGAGTCAGTATTATAGTAATCGTCTTGTCAGTTATTGGTGTTATTTCCCCAGGAGATTGGTCCAGTGATGGGCTGTTTTCAGTTTTCACCGACCTTAATCGTTTAAATGAGGAATGGTCTCATCGTTCCTGGCTTCTGTTGGGCTTATTGTTTGGCTCGTTTGTGGCTCCTGTTGGTTATCAGAATTATTTCCCTCATTTCCGGTGTTTTCTTCATATGAGTTCATTAGTGTGTTCGGTACATGGTTATAGTACGTTTGGTTATTACTTGTTCGAGGCTAGCTTCTTCCCGGAATTTGTTAGTTTTGATATCGCACTTAGTTCACTTGTGGCCGATACCCTCGGTTGCAGTTATTACCATTCCCTGGGCGATAATAATTGTTTTGGCCGTTTCGTTGGTAATTACCCTGGTAGTCATTGTTTCTATAAGTTCCATTAACATTACCATTTTGATTATACGTCCTTTGTGCGTTATTTCCCTGTTGGTTCCCCTGGTAATTAGGTGCATTATTTCCATGGTAATTATTGTGGTTGTTCGTCGGCGGCTTATTCTCATTCTGCTGGTTTGGTGGTGATTGACTTTCGTTATTTTTATTATTTCTGGAGCTCATGAAGCGGTTCTTCCGATATTGCCACTCATGCTCATGCCTTTCTAACAGACTGGCCATGTCTTGAATCGTTTTCACTTGGCTATACATTCGTGCCTTTTGTATTGCATCATCATAGTGGTACGACAATTGTATCAACAGGCACACCTTCAGGAATGCGGGGTTCCAAGTTTCTGCCCATGCAGATCATTCCCAGAAAATATGATGTGAGGGACTGTCCACTCTGGTTCTCGTATCTTCCGTTGCTCAGGTTGTTTCGGACCATATTTTGGGTCGATTCTGACCAGTGCTTCGCCTTGAATTTTTGTATACTCTGGATGTCCGGTCTCGTGGCGGTCCACCAATTATTGTATGTTTCTCTAAACATTTCATCCAGCATTCCTCTCAAAGTTGTCCAGCAAGTTTCTCGATTTTTTGCAATCAATTCTTCAACCCTCTTCAGAAATTCAATGGGGTTACATTTGTAGTTGCGGAAGTTGATGGTTTCATGATTGTCATTGTTTATGATGTGATTGCTGTTACAAGGTCGGTCACGCCATGCGTCCACTTCTTCCTGCAATAATTCTTCACGTCTATGTATTTCGTCAATCCTTTGTTTGTTCTTGTCAACCTTGCTGTCAATTTTATTTAAGTTATTGTATACTCCCTCCATCCTTTCTCCCAGATCCGTTCGTATGACCGTTATCTCCTTCTGATTTTCTTCCCGGGTTTAACGTATGTCCTGCTTCGCCTGTTCACATTTTTTGGTGGTTTCCTCTTGAAATTCATCAATTCTCCTTTTGTTTTCGCCTTCGAGGTCGTTCATTTTATTTATTACTTTCTTATGGACTTCTGCAACCGTTTAGTTGGTTTTATCTAATTTCTCATTGGTTTCTGTGATCGTCTGTTTTATTTTTTCGTGGTACTCCCTTAATTGGTGCATCATTTGCTGCTTCATTTCTTCTTTATTTCTCTCACGGTCCTCCTACAATTGTTCCCTCAATTCTTCCTTCAACTCTTCATTTCTTTTTTGGATGCCCTCCGTCAATCGCTGTTGTAATGTCTCCTGGTTCTTCCTTAAAGTAAAGTCCCTCCATTTTTTGTCTATTTGTTGCTTTAACGTCTCATTATTGCTTTCGATCCTAGCGTTCAGTGTGTCAATATCTTCACTTATTTGTTTCTTTAAGTTTTCCCTTAAAACCTCGTTTTGTCTCCTTGAATTTTCATTGATTTTCTCCTCCTGTTTCTTAAAATTTTCATTAGTTTCTTCCTTCTGTTTCTTAAAATTGTCATTAATATGGTCGAATTGCTCCATCATCATTCTCATTATGTTATCTAATTTCGCCTCTTCGTTTGGTGTAGCTTCGTCCGGCGGATTTTCGACCGTATCTCCTCTAGCTACCTCCCTTACTACCGTTTCCACATCCTCGACCGATGTTACTTCCTTTTCTTCCCTTCTGACTTCTTTTTCAGCCTTCTTCGTCCGTCTCAGTGATGACGCTCTCTTATGTATCTTGTTCTCCTTTTCGTAATCGCCGCTAGAATGTCGTTCCTTCTCTACTTCTAGCCTCACTAGTTGGTCGCCAATTTTATAATGATACTCGTGTTCCCATTCTTTTCACTCGTCTCTTTTTGCAATTAAACGATGTCATACTCTCAACGTCTTACCAAGTCGTCGTCAATTTTTAACGTATCTCACGCAGACTACGTCCGTCGCAAACACACGAATAACCAGTACCGATATCCTTACCTGTCCTTATTTTATTTGATGTATTTAATTCCCGATCAGCACCAAATTGTTTTTGAGAAAACAATTAAAAGATGTTAAACTGAGCGGTCGTTCTATGCGGTGATGACTAATTCAAATTACCCTCGCAACTGGTGGGCATTTGAATCACGCTTGTAGTTCGTCGTGCTGCCGACGTCTAACGCTGGCAGACAATTTTGCTCGTCGCTAAAGTACACAAACTTTATAATACAATTTACAATGAAATAAAGGATGGTTATTACTGCTCAGTACTAGTTTATTAATGAGAAATAGTTAATAGTTATTCAGTTAAATACAAAAGTATACTGTTATTAAATAATGTTGCTTCGGCAATAAATAGACACTATTCTCAGGTTGGCTAAGTTGATTGAAACGCTTCTAAATCGACATGGCTGTCGTCAATGTTTATTTTCTACAGTTCGTTCAATCGTTGAGTTCTTCTGATTACGATAAAATATTAACAAGATGATAATAAAGTACACTACCTGACATCAATGGTACTTATATACTATTAGAGTTAAATACAATTCGTTTTTTAATTGTTAAAAGTGTGTTAATAATTCGTAATTTGTACATAGGTTATTTTCTGTTTACATACAAGTTTAGTTTTTATTATCAATCAATCCTTGAAAGAAATTTAGTTACCAAGTTCGGAGTGAGAGTTATTTGTGTTGTGAGAAAAGTTAATTAGAATTTAATTCGTAAATTCGGGTAGTTCAGATATACTTAACAAATCTTGTTGAATTCTGGTGAAGAGTCACTTAGTTCTTAGTTAGGTTGGGTCTGTACGATCATCAATCTTCCCTCATTTATATTTTGGATTGCATTTGGCTTCTTTTTTAACTTTTAATTTGGATTAAATAATTAATTTTGAAGATTAAAATCTGGTCTATTATCTCTGTTGGGTTAACTAATTCTTCATTAGACTTCTTGCATCCTCATCTCGTTAAATTTTTGAAGTATTTATTATTATTTTAATTGAAAATTGAGTCGAATATGGTTTGGCTTCTGTATCTCTTGATCGTCAATAATGGACTAATGTTTTATAACGGAATTAAATTAAATAACGTTCCGTTGTTATGGCAACTGTCTATACTCTCATTGGTTGATTACATTTATGTGTATTGTTATATTTGAATTTTAATTCAAAATGAATAAATATTTTCTGATGGCTATTATTCTTCTGTCTTCTTATCTATGTATTAGATATCATCACAACTGTTTCTATTTTCTTTCAAAGATCATTTTGACATCCCACAAAGCTGGGTTTGTTCATGTATTAAAGTTTTGACAAAAATGTTAATATTATGTTATTACATTACTTTCTTATTTTATGTTTTTAATCTAACTCTGACATCTTAATATGGTTCACTAATTGTACTTAATGAGTTACTTGCCCTGAATTTTCTAATACAATAGTTAATTTCTTACAATTTGTCTATTTTGGATTTCTACAGTTAGGCATTTTATAGGCCTAAGTAGTAATTGGCTATATCTTCTTATTTTACACAAATTAAAGATTATCATTCATTTACATATGTTTTGCTTGGTGTCACTTATGACTTGTTGACATTTTGAATTAATTTGGGATGTTTTACAATAATTGACTGTTCTTATTAGTTTACAAAATCATTGCTTGTCTGTTATTCTCTTATTTCTTTTTCTGTCTTTACTCTAATGATTATTATTATGTTTGTAAAATTTTATCTCCTTACTCATATCTATTGCCATTTCTTATAACTTGTTTATCATTTAATATTACTTATAAAACATAACACAAAAATTAGGTTTATGGTCTGTTTACCTTTCAGCCATATTCCTTCTTATAAACTTAACTCTTTTAATTGAACAAATAACAATTTTGGTGAATAACATTATCACACCATTTATTCTATCTTGATAATCATCCCTTGAATTTTATTATTAATATAGGATGTTTTATTTATTTTGCACTCATATTATTTAGTTTATTCTTATTTAACACTATTGATTGGTTGTCTATCCATTTTTAACATTTACTAGATATTTTTACTATTTAAACATTGTAACAATAACATCCTTAATATCACTATGGGATCTTTATTCTGAATACAACTGTATTATTAATCTACTATCAATTCTAACTATAATAACAATATTCTGGTTACTCTTAGTTTTTGGTACCTTTCACCCATAAACTATAGTGTTAATCACTGGTTTTGGTGTCTTTACCTATATGTTGTGTTTTATATTTACTTGTTCACTCTCACTTCTATATGAGTTCTGATTTATAATTCTGGTTGTTTACCTCTATTTTGGGTTACACTTGCACTTTGCACTTTTTTACTGCACTTTAGTGTTAATAGTGGTTATTCCCTAATATGCATTTCCTTTACTCACTTTTAACACTTACACTGTTAATCACCTTCACGTCCTACCTATCTCTCACTTTTGGGTTTTTTATTGTTTTATACACAATAATTGATAGTTAGTCTGTTAACAATTTTATGTTTTGATTTACTTATCATCATAGAGTTATTAATAACATATAATATCTATTACTCTGGTTAGTGTACTTTAACTGAGATTATTTTATTTTATTTTAATACTTGTTACTAGACATTTATTATTTGTTTGTGCCTTTTTTTTATCATTAGTTTGTCTTTTCTCATTTTATTGTCTTTATCTGGCCAATCTATGGGGTGGGGTCATAGTCATTTGTTTGTCAGTCTAGTCTATTCACTTATTTATTATTCTTGTTTACAAGTCTCCTTTTTTCTTTCTTAATTCAATTTTATATATTTTTTCATTATTATTAATTAAATTATTTCACCTTTTATCATTTATCTAATATTTGTGGATCCCCTATAGGATTGCTGATTTCTGCAACGTTATATAATGCCCTTCCACCAAAATTGATCATTTTATAAAACATTATTCTAAGTTTAATGAAATTATCAATTGTATTGTATCTTTTCCTTCTTGAATTCTACTGCTTCTTGTTCATTTTCATGTTCAACTCGGTATCGTTACTTCTTTTCATTCTGAATCTTTTTTTCATTATTATCTCCTACTACGATCTGGTTTATTGATTTTTTATTATAAATTATTCCCTGTAAAACTTATTTTCCCTAATTCTCCCTATTTTGTAGCTGAAATCGATTCGGATGGGCTCTATTAGCTAACCTAACTCTGTCGTTCAAAACTACACTTTTTCTGAGGTCAGGGGAACATCATCCCTGCTCAGTTAAATGATTGCTGGACCTATTCAACAGTCAATCTTAATTAATACCGTCATCTTGTGACTAATAATAATAACAATATTAATAATATTTGTTGGGAATTTTTAATTTTTTTATTTCTTAGTGCTCAGTTCGAGTCATATTTTTTTCACCTCTCTCTGTTGATATCATTTGATAATACTTGAAGTGTTGATATTTATTGATATAATTAACATTTTTATTCCTTTTCAATTCCTCCTGGATTCATCTCATTTTTTATTATACCTCTTAGAATATTTATTTTATTTACTTTATTCTTGAGCATTTTGTTTGTTTATTTTATCTCATATATTTTCTAAATGGTAGTGTAAGTTGATCTTACATTTTTTTTGAATTTTGTAATTTATTCCTTTATTTTATCTCTTCGTCAAACTATTCTTCTTTGATTCACCTTTATTTGTAAACTTATTTATTTGCTTTTTTATTTAATCTGCTTTGGTCGTTTTGTCACCTTTGGGTTTTTCAGTCATTGATGGTTGTCATAATATTTCTTAATCGATGCCTGATTGTATACACCTTTTATTTTCTTGGTGACGGGGTGAGTGATCTCATATGTGTTATTTCCCTTGTATCTGGTTATAGTGTAATGTTCCACGTATAATAACAGTAACTTTTTCGTAATTCCTTCGATTGTGCTGGGTAATTCTCTGTTTTTAATCAAGACCTTTTCTCCTATATTGTACTTGATTGTCTTTTGCTGGTTCTTGGAATATTTATCCTTTTGTTGTTCCATCTTTTCTGCTATCCTATTATAAAATTTTCTTTTCTCGAATTGATATTCTGGGTTTATGGGAAATTCAACCATGTCATTTATCTCTCTAGGTGGTGGTCGCTCGAACATCATTGTGTATGGTGTGGCTTCAATGAAGTTGTGGTATGCTAAGTTTATAAACTCCTCTGCGGATTATATGTAATTTTGCCATTCTCTTTGTTTATCATGACAGTAGGTCCTTAGGATTCGATCCACCTCTCTAAGTACTCTCTCGGCTGGCTTACTGCTGGGGTGATAAACGGATGTTTTGTATGTTTTGATACCATGTTCCCAGAGTTTATTTTTCCATTGATTTCCCTTAAATTGGGTTCCATGATCTGTGATTATTGCCATACGTTTCCCTAATTCCGGTACAAATTTGGTTATGATTATTTCAATAATTTTCTTAGTTGTTGCATGGTTAATTGAGTATAGTTTTGTATATTTTGTGAAGTGATCGAATATGATTACTATGAATCGGAATCTGTGGCTTCCTCCACTGCTGGGAAATGGTCCACATATGTCAAGGAATACTTTTTCTAATTTTTGATTTGATATAATTGGTATCATTATACCCTCTTTTTTCGCATTGTTACACTTCACCATCTGGCAAATATTACATCTCTGGATTGTTTTACTCACTTTTCTATAAATGTTTTTAATATAAACTTGTTCCTCCAATGCCTTTATCACCTTCATTGCTCCCATATGGCCGTACCTAATGTGGTAGTCCAGTATTAATTGTTCTTCCACTGTAGATGGAATTACCAGTTTCCACTCTCCATGGTTAGGGTTATTTTTAATAAATAATATATTGTTATGTATATTATAGAATTGTACAATTGTTTCTTCCTCATTTTGCACTCTCTGTCGGATACTCATTATTTTTGGGTCCAAATTTTGATATTTTCTTATTTCTTGTATGATATTTTCTAAATCAATTCTATTTTTTATAATGTTGTATACTTTAACTAATTGCTCCTTCTCTCCTTCGAAAGTTTGTTGTTGAATGTTTATACGGGATAATACGTCAGTGGCTGTGTTTTTCTTCCCTGGTATGTATTCCCAGTTAATATGGTACTCTTGTAACAATATCCATTGAGTTAATCTCCCGTGACTGAGTTTACATTGCTTGAGGAATGAAATGGATTTATGGTCACTTCTCACTGTGATTGTGTATCCTAGAATATAAGTCCTGAATTTGTTGCAGGCAAATACAACACTAAGTAATTCTTTTTTAGTAACGTGATAGTTTCGTTCACAACCATTTAATATTCTACTAGCGAAACTTGTAACCATGTTGTCCCTTCTCATCCTCCTGGTATGAAACAGCACCTAAACTAACGTCCTTCGCATCACAGTTCATGAAGAATGGTTTTTTGAAGTCTGGATGATGTAATATAACTGTATTTAAAAACTTTTCTTTTATCTGATTGAATACCTCATTTTGTTCGGACCCCCATGTCCATTTATCTTTAGTTGATAATTGTTTTTTGAATTTGGCTGTTAAATTAGAATAATTATCTTGGAATTTCCTATAATAATTGCAAATTCCAAGGAAATATTGCAGCTGTTTTTTGTTTTTAGGCATTGGAAAGCGTTGTATAGCTTCAGCTTTTTCTGATGATGGAGATATGCCTTCCTCCGTTAAATTAAAACCCAAAAATTGTACTTTTCGGGCTATAAATTTCGATTTGTCCAGCTTAAGGGTTATGTTGTTATCTGACAATTTTTTAATACTAGTTCCACTCTAGCACAGTGTTCATTCCAATTCGACGATGTTATCAGCAGGTTACCTACATATACGGTGGTAAAATTCAGTGCGTCTTGTCCCAATATTTGGTCCATGCATTTGACAAATACTGCGATCGAATTTATCAGTCCAAATGGTAGTCTCTTGAATGGATAGTTCCTTCCATCGAACAGAAAAGCTAGGCATTTTCTGCTATTCAGATGTAGTTCTACCTGCCAGTATCCGCATACCGTATCCCACGCACTGATGTACTTCGTACCGTGGAATTTCTTCAATCTCCCCTGGACACGTTCTGTCATTCACAATCATTTTATTTATCTCTCTCGCATCAAGACATATCCTCACCTTTCCATTCTTTTTTGGTATCGCCACTATTGGACTAGTATAGGGTGACCGACTCAATTCAATAATGTCGTCTTCCATCATTCGGTTGATTTCCGCTCAAACCGCGTTCTTTTGTGAGTATGCGATGGGATAGGACTTTTTTTTGAAATCTACATGTACCCTGAATTTGATTGTACATTGGTAGTCCTTTACCTTACCTGGGGCATCTGAAAAAATGTCGATATCGGTTGTAGATATCGATGAGCTCCTCTGCTTGGGATATACTGATCTGTTGGTCTTGTCCTTCTCGTTGGAATGTTCTAATCTCCTCCAATTTACTTGACCATAATTCTTTATCATTCTCTTCATCTAATATCCTTCTGGGCGAGTCATGGCAAAAATAGTTTTGAATAATTGGGCAGCTGGTTGTTGCTGCTGTCCATATTCCTTCTTCCATTGTTAAGGATACATTTCCTCGCTGTAGATTGATTATGGCGGAGTGTTGTTTCAGTATATCACAACCAATAAGTATAGTGAATGGCAGTCCACTGGCAACAAGAAATGCCATAGGTATTGTTACTCATTGACTGGTAAGCTCCAATGATACCTGTTTCCTTATAGTTTTATTTTGCCTACCCGTAGCACCGATGATGGTAACATTGTTTATCGGCAGAGTGGGTATTTGTATGTAACTTCCTTGCTATATTCTAGTTAACTCCACGTGGTCGACTAAAGATATGTTAGATCCTGTATCGATCGTTATGGTTGATGTGGTTCCATTTATTTGGGCATGTATGTATACAACCTTGTGATGCTAAAAAATACGCCGAAATATATTAATACATAAAATACACTGCCAGAACTTACCTGTACGCATTCACAACTACTTACCGTATTAAATTTTTCTCAGAAGACCAAGGTCGCCACGATTATTTTTTATAGGTTAAAATATCGAAAACCTTTATACTCCACCTTAAATAAAAGGAACAATTTCGCTATCTGACCACACCCAATTAATAATTCAGAAAGATCCCGGAACGTTTAGACGAATCTTGCAGCACAGAAATGAGGAAGTAGTAATGACGAAATAACTTAAGACTAACACATGGTTATATTGCAAACTAGATTTTAATTACTCAAACGTTTTTCTGGATAGTACAAGAACACTATAAGACCAATGTTTAAATCTAATTTCTGGTACCATATTTAATTATTATTGTTATTAAGACAGCCCATTCTGCTTGCTCTCTCTCTCTCATACTATTTTATACTTTACCCATCGTTTTATTCTATTTATTAAACTGTTCACGGTCACTATTCACAAAAATAAAACACGTGTTGGTCGCCCGATTCGAAGGTTCATTATTTATAGAGGTAAGTCGCCACGCCACCGCACAATTGGTATTATGTAAGCTCGTTGATTACTCGGGTCCCGGTCGGTACTAACGATATTATTGAATTAATCGCATTTTATAAGACACCACCGACCGGGCTCTGAACAAAACTGTAAGCGTCTGTAGCTGAAGTCGGTGGCTCGTGTACTGTGTAACGTTGACTGCCTGGCGTCTCTTCCAAGCGGGCGGAAGTTGATCTCCACAGCCAACGGATTTCGTCGACGTTCATAGTTGATTTGTTGTAGTTTAATCGCTCCTGTGCATGAGACATAGTGGTCTTTTCAGTAGTGTGTGCCGACGATATTCAGGCACTTCTGGTCTGACGTCACTAAAGAGGTGGTCCTTAATTTGCGTATACTTCAGGTCGGATGATAGATCTCACAAATTGTTCGTTTCTGCGCCATTTTTGACAGAGTCGGTTGATTTGCTTCGCGTCCTTCCCGCGCGTATACCTGCGTTGTGCGTACAGGTGCATGACCACACATAAGCAAAGTTCTTCGAAATTTAGGGTGGCTGCATACTTCAACTGATTTCGCAACGTAATATTGCGTCTTGCCTTTGTTCTAAAACTGTTATAGTCACCACGTGTTCTGTAACAATGGGATTAAAACTTGCACAATATTTTTTATGAAACCCTGAAAACTGAAATAAAATAAAATACCCCATTTTTGACACGTTACAACCTCATTGTTCTGGCTTGGCATTGGGTTATTCTTTTCTTCTATTAATTCTTCCCTAATATTTTTCAAGTAATGAGTCAGTATTATAGTAATCGTCTTGTCAGTTATTGGTGTTATTTCCCCAGGAGATTGGTCCAGTGATGGGCTGTTTTCAGTTTTCACCAACCTTAATCGTTTAAATGAGGAATGGCCTCATCGTTCCTGGCTTCTGTTGGGCTTATTGTTTGGCTCGTTTGTGGCTCCTGTCGATTATCAGAATGACTTCCCTCATTTCCGGTGTTTTCTTCATATGAGTTCATTAGTGTGTTCGGTACATGGTTATAGTACGTTTGGTTATTACTTGTTCAAGGCTAGCTTCTTCCCGGACTTTGTTAGTTTTGATATCGCACATAGTTCACTTGTGGCCGATACCCTCGGTTGTAGTTATTACCATTCCCTGGGCGATAATAATTGTTTTGGCTGTTTCGTTGGTAATTACCCCGGTAGTCATTGTTTCTATAAGTTCCATTAACATTACCATTTTGATTATACGTCCTTTGTGCGTTATTTCCACGGTAATTATTGTGGTTGTTCGTCGGCGGCTTATTCTCATTCTGCTGGTTTGGTGGTGATTGACTTTCGTTATTTTTATTATTTCTGGAGCTCATGAAGCGGTTCTTCCTATATTGCCACTCGTGCTCATGCCTTTCTAACAGACTGGCCATGTCTTGAATCGTTTTCACTTGGCTATACATTCGTGCCTTTTGTATTGCATCATCATAGTGGTACGACAATTGTATCAACAGGCACACCTTCAGGAATGCGGGGTTCCAAGTTTCTGCCCATGCAGATCATCCCCAGAAAATATGATGTGAGGGACTGTCCACTCTGGTTCTCGTATATTCCGTTGCTCAGGTTGTTTTGGACCATATTTTGGGTCAATTCTGACCAGTACTTCGCCTTGAATTCCTGTATACTCTGGATGTCCGGTCTCATGGCGGTCCACCAATTATCGTATGTTTCTCTAAACATTTCATCCAGCATTCCTCTCAAAGTTGTCCAGCGAGTTTCTCGATTTTTGCAATCAATTCTTCAACCCTCTTCAGAAATTCAATGGGGTTACATCTGTAGTTGCGGAAGTTGATGGTTTCATGATTGTCATTGTTTACAATGTGATTGCTGTTACAAGGTCGGTCACGCCAGGCGTCCACTTCTTCCTGCAATACTTCTTCACGTCTATGTATTTCGTCGATCCTTTGTTTGTTCTTGTCAACCTTGCTGTCAATTTTATTTAAGTTATTGTATACTCCCTCCATCCTTTCTCCCAGATCCGTTCGTATGACCGTTATCTCCTTCTGATTTTCTTCCCGGGTTTAACGTATGTCCTGCTTCGCCTGTTCACATTTTTTGGTGGTTTCCTCTTGAAATTCATCAATTCTCCTTTTGTTTTCTCCTTCGAGGTCGTTCATTTTATTTATTACTTTCTTACGGACTTCTGCAACCGTTTCGTTGGTTTTATCTAATTTCTCATTGTGATCGTCTGTTTTATTTCTTCGCGGTACTCCCTTAATTGGTGCATCATTTCTTCTTTATTTCTCTCACGGTCCTCCTTCAATTGTTCCCTCAATTCTTCCTTCAACTCTTCATTTCTTTTTTGGATGTCCTCCGTCAATCGCTGTTGTAATGTCTCCTGGTTCTTCCTTAAAGTATCGCCATGTCCCTCCATTTTTTGTCTATTTGTTGCTTTAACGTCTCATTATTGCTTTCGATCCTAGCGTTCAGTGTGATCCTAGCGATCATCTTCACTTATTTGTTTCTTTAAGTTTTCCCTTAAAACCTCGTTTTGTCTCCTTGAATTTTCATTGATTTTCTCCTCCTGTTTCTTAAAATTGTCATTAGTTTCTTCCTTCTGTTTCTTAAAATTGTCATTAATATGGTCGAATTGCTCCATCATCATTCTCATTATGTTATCTAATTTCACCTCTTTGGTTGGTGTAGCTTCGTCCGGCAGATTTTCGACCGTATCTCCTCTAGCTACCTCCCTTACTACCGTTTCCACATCCTCGACCGATGTTACTTCCTTTTCTTCCCTTCTGACTTCTTTTTCAGCCTCCTTCGTCCGTCTCAGTGATGACGCCCTCTTATGCATCTTGTTCTCCTTTTCGTAATCGCCGCTAGAATGTCGTTCCTTCTCTACTTCTAGCCTCACTAGTTGGTCGCCAATTTTATAATGATACTCGTGTTCCCGTTCTTTTCACTCGTCTCTTTTTGCAATTAAACGATGTCGTACTCTCAACGTCTTACCAAGTCGTCGTCAATTTTTAACGTATCTCACGCAGACTACGTCCGTCGCAAACACACGAATAACCAGTACCGATATCCTTACCTGTCCTTATTTTATTTGATGTATTTAATTCCCGATCAGCACCAAATTGTTTTTGAGAAAACAATTAAAAGATGTTAAACTGAGCGGTCGTTCTATGCGGTGATGACTAATTCAAATTACCCTCGCAACTGGCGGGCATTTGAATCTCGCTTGTAGTTCGTCGTGCTGCCAACGTCTAACGCTGGCAGACAATTTTGCTCGTCGCTAAAGTACACAAACTTTATAATACAATTTACAATGAAATAAAGGACGGTTATTACTACTCAGTACTAGTTTATTAATGAGAAATAGTTAATAATTATTCAGTTAAATACAAAAGTATACTGTTATTAAATAATGTTGCTCCGGCAATAAATAGACACTATTCTCAGGTTGGCTAAGTTGATTGAAACGCTTCTAAATCGACATGGCTGTCGTCAATGTTTATTTTCTACAGTTCGTTCAATCGTTGAGTTCTTCTGATTACGATAAAATATTAACAAGATGATAATAAAGTACACTACCTGACATCAATGGTACTTATACACTATTAGAGTTAAATACAATTCGTTTTTTAATTGTTAAAAGTGTGTGTTAATAATTCGTACATAGGTTATTTTCTGTTTACATACAAGTTTAGTTTTTATTATCAATCAATCCTTGAAAGAAATTTAGTTACCAAGTTCGGAGTGAGAGTTATTTGTGTTGTGAGAAAAGTTAATTAGAATTTAATTCGTAAATTCGGGTAGTTCAGATATACTTAACAAATCTTGTTGAATTCTGGTGAAGAGTCACTTAGTTCTTAGTTAGGTTGGGTCTGTACGATCATCAATCTTCCCTCATTTATATTTTGGATTGCATCTGGCTTCTTTTTTAACTTTTAATTTGGATTAAATAATTAATTTTGAAGATTAAAATCTGGTCTATTATCTCTGTTGGGTTAACTAATTCTTCATTAGACTTCTTGCATCCTCATCTCGTTAAATTTTGAAGTATTTATTATTATTTTAATTGAAAATTGAGTCGAATATGGTTTGGCTTCTGTATCTCTTGATCGTCAATAATGGACTAATGTTTTATAACGGAATTAAATTAAATAACGTTCCGTTGTTATGGCAACTGTCTATACTCTCATTGGTTGATTACATTTATGTGTATTGTTATATTTGAATTTTAATTCAAAATGAATAAATATTTTCTGATGGCTATTATTCTTCTGTCTTCTTATCTATGTATTAGATATCATCACAACTGTTTCTATTTTCTTTCAAAGATCATTTTGACATCCCACAAAGCTGGGTTTGTTCATGTATTAAAGTTTTGACAAAAATGTTAATATTATGTTATTACATTTCTTTCTTATTTTATGTTTTTAATCTAACTCTGACATCTTAATATGGTTCACTAATTGTACTTAATGAGTTACTTGCCCTGAATTTTCTAATACAATAGTTAATTTCTTACAATTTGTCTATTTTGGATTTCTACAGTTAGGCATTTTATAGGCCTAAGTAGTAATTGGCTATATCTTCTTATTTTACACAAATTAAAGATTATCATTCATTTACATATGTTTTGCTTGGTGTCACTTATGACTTGTTGACATTTTGAATTAATTTGGGATGTTTTACAATAATTGACTGTTCTTATTAATTTTCAAAATAATTGCTTGTCTGTTATTCTCTTATTTCTTTTTCTGTCTTTACTCTAATGATTATTATTATGTTTGTAAAATTTTATCTCCTTACTCACATCTATTGCCATTTCTTATAACTTGTTTATCATTTAATATTACTTATAAAACATAACACAAAAATTAGGTTTATGGTCTGTTTACATTTTAGCCATATTCCTTCTTATAAACTTAACTCTTTTAATTGAACAAATAACAATTTTGGTGAATAACATTATCACACCATTTATTCTATCTTGATAATCATCCTTTGAATTTTATTATTAATATAGGATGTTTTATTTTGCACTCATATTATTTAGTTTATTCTTATTTAACACTATTAGATTGGTTGTCTATCCATCTTTTAACATTTACTAAATATTTTTACTATTTAAACATTGTAACAATGACATCCTTAATATCATTAATATTATAATTATCTTGTTTATTCATCCTCTTCGTTCACTTTATAAAATATTATTATATATATAAACTTTCACAATATGAACTTACTTTCTTTATCACTTCCCCATACGTTTCGAGGTGATGTTCCCCTTCCTCAATGGGAGTAAATACTGAATGTCGTTTTACAGAATAACGGTTATGGACTATAGGTGTGTGTGGTGGGGGTTGATGGTGGGAGGGTATTGGCGCTGAGGTTTAAATTGTGTGTTTGGATCAGTGTATCGAATAGTGTATGTGATCTATAATGTAACTGTTCATTTAATATGTTGTTTGGTTGTAGTGTGTGATATCTGTATTTTTCAAATTGTTCAGCTGTGTTTAGTTTTCTACTTTTAGGTAAGTAGTGTAATATTTCCATGTTGTGTTCTATGTTTGTGTAACTGTGGTTTTTCGTTTTGTAAATGTGTGGCAAATGTGGAATGTATGTAGTTTGTGGTGAGGGCTTTTAAATGTTCTGAAAATCTGGAGGAAAAAATCTTCCCGTCTGGCCGATGTAGAATTGGTGACAATTATTACAATTTAATTTATATACCCCTGTTTTGCTGTATGTGTCTGTGTCTTTGTTAGTATTATTTATGTGTTTCCTAATGGTATTGTTGGTTCTGTAGGCTACTTTATAATTATGTTTTCTAAATGTGTTTGCAATTTTGTGCGTATTGGAATTGTAGTATATAAGTGTTATGTATTTACTGGGTTGTGTGCTGTTGGTCTGATGTGTTTTACTTTTTGTGTTTAGGATGCGTTTTTATAGTTTATTTATTAAATCGGGGTTGTATCCATTTTTGACTGTTATATATTTGATTGTGTGTAATTCTTCTTGGTAAATATCACTATAGTATTGAAGACTCGGAACACTAAGTTTTTTATAAGTAAAAACGTAAAGTTTTACCTTACAGCCTAAACCGGCTTTCACCTTTAGAAGGCTTCAAAAGTCATACATAACTCATCCAACCACCCAACTCAACACAAACATGCAATTTCAACTACATGCTCCATAGGCTCACTTCATTACCCCTAAACACACATGACTACCAAGAAGAATTAAACACAATCAAATATATAGCAGTCAAAAATGGATACAACCCCAATTTAATAAATAAACTACACAAACGCATCCTAAACACAAAAAGTAAAACACATCAGACCAACAGCACACAACCCAGTAAATACATAACACTTACATACTACAATTCCAATACGCACAAAATTGCAAACACATTTAGAAAACATAATTATAAAGCAGCCTACAGAACCAACAACACCATTAGGAAACACATAAATAATACTAACAAAGACACAGACACATACAGCAAAACAGGGGTATATAAATTAAATTGTAATGATTGTCACCAATTCTACATCGGCCAGACGGGAAGATTTTTTTCCTCCAGATTTTCAGAACATTTAAAAGCCCTCACCACAAACTACATACATTCCACATTGGCCACACATTTACAAAACGAAAACCACAGTTACACAAACATAGAACACAACATGGAAATATTACACTACTTACCTAAAAGTAGAAAACTAAACACAGCTGAACAATTTGAAATATACAGATATCACACACTACAACCAAACAACATATTAAATGAACAATTACATTATATATCACATACACTATTCGATACACTGATCCAAACACAATTTGAACCTCAGCGCCAATATCCTCCCACCATCAACCCCCACCACACACACCTATAGTACATAACCGTTATTCTGTAAAACAACATTCAGTATTTACTCCCACTGAGGAAGAGGAACATCACCTCGAAACGTATGGGGAAGTGATAAAGAAAGTAAGTTCATATTGTGAAAGTTTATATATATATATATATATAATAACATTAATATTATGGGATCTTTATCCTGAATACAACTGTACTATTAATCTACTATCAATTCTAACTATAATAACAATATTCTGGTTACTCTTAGTTTTTGGTACCTTTCACCCTTAAAACTATAGTGTTAATCACTGGTTTTGATGTCTTTACCTATATGTTGTTTTATATTTACTTGTTCACTCTCACTTCTATATGAGTTCTGATTTATAATTCTGGTTGTTTACCTCTATTTTGGGTTACACTTGCACTTTGCACTTTAGTGTTAATAGTGGTTATTCCCTAATATTTATTTCCTTTTCTCACTTTTAACACTTACACTGTTAATCACCTTCACTTCCTACCTATCTCTCACTTTTGGGTTTTTTATTGTTTTATACACAATTGATAGTCTGTTAACAATTTTATGTTTTGATTTACTTATCATCATAGAGTTATTAATAACATATAATATCTGTTACTCTGGTTAGTGTACTTTAACTGAGATTATTTTATTTTATTTTAATATTTGTTACTAGACATTTATTATGTTTGTGCCTTTTTTTTAATCACTGGTTTGTCTTTTCTCATTTTATTGTCTTTATCTGGCCAATCTCTAGGGTGGGGTCATGGTCATTTGTTTGTCAGTCTAGTCTATTCACTTATTTATTATTCTTGTTTACAAGTCTCCTTTTTTCTTTCTTAATTCCATTTTATATTTTTTTTCATTATTATTCATTAAATTATTTTACCTTTTATCATTTATCTAATATTTGTGGATCCCCTATAGGGTCTGATTTCTGCAACGTTATAATATATTTGTTTAATTTTCTGTTGTTGGTGTTAGTTATATCTATTTATCAAACGTTTATTAGCACATATTATATTTAGTATATAAATTTGTCAAATTTTTGCCAGCGTTTAGGCTCTGATGTCCAATAACTGAAAATTTCAAAAATGAATACTATATTCAGATTGTGGTTAAATTCACTTTAATTTGATACCTCGCATGGGATATTGCGATTTTGTCACAATTTTGACTAACCGTCCTATTTTTGGACCTCGTACAAGATGGCTGGACCAGGTTGGTAAGGAGGCAGTGAGGCTGGGTGCAGCAAACTGGTGGACATTGGCCGGGAGTAGAGACCAGTGGGGAAGATTTCTTTTGGAGACCAGGGCCCGGACTGGGCTGTAGCGCCGAGGATGTATGTCCTATTTTTGGGGTGATCAATCTCAAAAACAAAAGGTTCTGTAGGGTAAAGTGTAGACACATGTGCCAAACGTGCAGTTAGACTGATAAATAAATGTCAGACAAATAAATGCCAAACTGTTTAGTTAAACCCTAAGAACTCGCTCCCTTGTTCAAAAACACATTACATGAAGAACATATTCTAAAAATTAAGATGTATGAACATTTTGGTTACTAAGACCCATACAGTATATCTGTTTACTAATAAAAGATAGAAGTATTAAAATGACAAATCTACATAGGTTTTGTTTGCATTCTAGGAGGTGATTGAAACAGCTAAAGAACACAACCTTGGAAATGACTTCCGCACAGCTGCATACTGTTCAAGCATTTTCAAGATATTCAAAACTTTTGAACAAGCTGGACTGGCTATTTAAATTTAGAATAATAATTATAACAATGCAACTTTTATGGGATGTGAACGCTGAAAAAGTGTTTATTTAAATATAAAAAAGTTAATTCACAAACTTTTCTTTATACAAACTGTATATGTTCTCAGTAGAACACAGTGTATCTGATATCATTATTATAGCACAATAATGAAATGTAGAATCAATACTTATATAATTACAATAAATGATTAATTAGTAATAATTGTGTGTGTTAATTTTTGTAGTGATACCCATATACAAAATCCTCACAAATTATATAATTTATGAAGTTGTAATAAAAAATATGAGTAGAGCTGCCTTTATTGCAATATCTAACATACGTTTACTGAAAGAAGAGTAGAGACTATGACAGAATCAAAACAAAAGCAATACACATTTCAGAGTGGAACTGGGAAATCAAGAAATTCTAAGGGTTGGGAAATACAATTTCAGAAGACAGTAGATATGAGCGAGACCCTGATGATCATTTCTGAATAGTGAACTTGAGGTGCACAGTGAACAAACACCTCATTGCATGGCCAACAAAATTTTCATTCATTTCACACACGTGCAGAACAAATCTTGTACGTTGTTTCAAAGTGGTTGCATCAGTTGCCATTAATGTGACTTATAGTTTTTCTGAAGTGTACTGTGACAATAAAAATATCTGTACTACTCACTGACATTGGTTGTCAATATAAATATTGAACACTGGAAATGAGATTAGTTTTCAAAATAAATGAGTTAATGGTAATAACAGGTATAGTAACATAATCAATAAAACTTAAAATGTAAATTGTTTTCTGGCGAGAACATCAGAGGTATGCAAATTTTGTTAAGACGCAATGTTATGATAGAATTAATGCATGAAGAAGACAGCAAACTGTTATTAAATACTCTCTCTCTCATCGATGATTGAGTGTAGATAATTCTCTTGTTACCTTCATACATCTCAGCATTCAAAAATAATTTTCAGTTTCTGGATGTTAAAACTGAAGAGAAGAGCAGGACTTACACAAGTCTTTCAGTACAAAAGCAATCCGCTCACAAATAATTTTACAAGTTACGAAGACTTTCGCAAAGTTTTTCTTTTTAAAATACCTTGCTTTATAGAACTGAAACACATTAAGACAATTTATATAGGCAAGGCATTTATATAGACACATCATTTACATAGGCAATTTATTTGGAAAATTTAAAGAAAGTAAAAGAGGACTGGAAAATCGTATTAAATTAATAGAAAAAAGAAAGATACAATTTCTATGGTACGTACTCAAGTCATTTCTGGTGTGTTCCAATTTCTATGGTACGTACTCAGTCATTTCTGGTGTGTTCAGCCCAACACTGGAACACACTAGCAACCCAGAAAAAGAAAACCAGACAGGATAAAAGGCACTGAAATGGCAGCTCCACTTTACTACTGGATTGGCAACCTGTAAAGAGGAACATACAGGAGGTCCTCAACTTTTGGATATTCGACTTTTGCTCTTTTGGATATTCAAAATTTATTCTTTCAGACCTTTTATTTAAGTTTCGAACTACACCTTTGGACTCTTGAGCACTGATGGAGGTGTGAGGAAGTGAATAAGTGTTAAGACAGGCACACATATTTGTTATTAAAATTATATAATGCTGACAGAGACGAGATGTAGAACTGAAGTTTGCCAATTCCTATAAGTACCGTAGAACTCCATTTATTCGAGTCGCCAATTATCCAAATCGTTATCAGGAAATAAAAAAAAATAGTTTCTAAAAAAAGTTTATTCAAATTGCAGTCGCCTTACGCATAAAAAACATCGTAAGCAAATGAAATACATATAACACCGTGTTCGCTGTGCATCATAGTTTACCTACTGGTCAGTACAAAGTTTTCTAGCCTAGTGCTCGACGAATAAAATTAAAATTACGTGTATTATTTTAAATTTTTTTGTAGTAAAAGTAAACATTTTGCAAAACACGTGTGACCTGGTTTTTATTAAGATACTGAATTCATGTAATAAAAATAAACAAGAGTGATTTTTGAGCAATTATCATGTTTTCTTTTGCAACATAATCTTTTTCTTAGGTTTGAACCAATTATCCGAATTTATGCGTATCTGAATTACATCTGGGACTCATTAGTTCGGATAAATGGAGTTCTACTGTACAAAACATATCGAAATGTTATCTTAAAAATTCATGATGGTGGTTACTGAAACGTTTAATTCTAAATTTTACAAAAATCAGTAATGACTACAAAAATGTCTTATTAAAAAAAAATTAGCTCTTTTATTCCTAATCCAAAGGTTATCTATGGATGTCAGATAAAAAATAATGGAGATACAGTATAACCCCATTATAGTGGACTAATTGTCATTTATTAAATGTAAATACTAATGAAATACTAATTTTTTGTAAATGTTTACTGGACATTTTTCCTTCAGTTTAATGAGTGGAGTCATTTCCAAAATTTTGCCACAACCTTTTGGGAACATCTTGTATAATTTTTGACTTTTGAACCTATTTACTTTTGCACAATTCTTACAAAACTAATAGTTTAGAATTTCAATCCTCAAGGGATTATCATGTTTTCTGTAAGTATAAAAACAATACCATTTTTGTACTTAAATAAGTTCAAAATTTATAAAAGTAAAACAATTTTTTTAAAATACAGCTTGATTGTGACACAAGATCTGTACTCTTTGTTTTATGTTATATGTATGCTTACCAAATTTCTAACTTCACTGCAAATTGTAAACAATTAGAAATTAACACTGGTTTACTTTGTTGTTTATACAATTTTATTTTTCTCTGTTACTAACAACTTTGTTTTAAACTAAGTTTTACTCTTCTCAGTACCAATGAGGATACTTCCAAGCTGGACGAGTGAAGTTTGGGGCTAAGAAAATCTCAAATATGTGTTAATCCATAAAACAGAGTGGTCATCAATCGGCCTAGTTTTAATCATTCTTCTTTTCACATCCTTTTACAAAAGTTCAAATTATTATGATGAAACAGCATTCAGTGCTCTCAATTAAATTTAGGTAAAATAAATAAAAAACTGCCACACTCTTAATGTAAAAACGGATTATTTATTTATGAAATCATATGTAATAATTTATATATCAGTGAAATGCTGATGTTTTCATAAAATTTTACAATAAGTACCTGCAGTAAAATAATTTTTCAGTAGTACAGTTTTTGCAGCTAAGATGGACTATTTCACAATTCCCATTTCAATTCATGCTAAAGTTTACAGTTAGTAAAGTGTAATTAAGTTATCATACAATATTGGTAAAATAAACTTTACTTCAAGTGAAGGAATTTAGATGAATGACTAAAATCCAATGAATGTTAAGTTTTGTGCAAAAAACATAATTTATATCAACCCAAAATTATTAACAGTGTTTCTGGTAAATGAACGATTCGCTATTCATAAAAGGATTTAACCACATATTTAAAATACTATACAATTTAAAAAAACTTATCAATGTTTAATTGCTTTTGAATGTCATGCTTTATTTGCACTTCAAAAGAAAAAAAAAGAAAAAATATACACAAGTTTGCTACATTCATTCTACACATTATTTACAAGTTGACTGTCATATTACTAGTCTTCTGTACTTAAATATATGTAAGATAAAAAATAATTATAATAAAGTTTCTCATTTTTCTCTTTCTATACATTTTTATAATAGCTAATTACACAATTAAATATAATATATTTATACCTTGAGCCTATGTACTATATATACAAGTTTTACATAATCGAACTATGGAAATTTTTATAGTTCAACATATTAATTTCCACAGTTATCACCAATTTCACACTTATAAAACCTTTAAAAAATGATTTAATTGTACAATGCAGAGTATATTTTATATACAAGTGAAAAAAAAAACACTAGAGATCAATATGAACTTACTAAATTTGTTAGTGACTTTTTGTCTTTCTGTGACATGTAATGTTGAACCATATTTAACTGCATGTCACAAATCAAATAATTAAATACTGTATTCAACGTTTAATTCTAGCTCAGTTCATGTTACACCCATTTCTTCAAAACACAGACAGCACAAATCTGTACTTCTGCCTTTTCTTTCTTTAACAGTCCTCTCGTCAACATTTTTTATCTTTAACATGTTATCGATACTTCAGTCAATGTTACTGATGCATGTTTTATGATAAAAAACATCAATAATAAGTATAATAAACACAAATTGCAGATTATTTATGGGTATACACTGTTTTTAACATTTCAGCTTAAAGATAAAACGTATTACTAGAAAAAAATAATTTTATTTTTACAATATCAAGTGAACGTGGAGCAAATTAAATTCAATTAATCTGAACAAAATCTAGCCTTCTGGTATTTTCTCTAATGTAATGTTGCAAACATTTGTAATTGCCCTACACATAAAGTGGGACTGACCCAAATAAACTTAAGACTTTATGAAATTCTCTTATCTGACCGTAAGATAACTATAAGATGCATCAGCACCAAGACTATGACTAGAAACAAGACAGCACCTTTCAATTTTGTCTGGTACACAAGGTTTTCAAACAGTACATTTGTTTAAACAGTATCATACAAATTGTTTCTACAAACTTTGTACAAAGAACATTGTATGCTCTTTATCTATCCCACAAATGACTTTCGAGAGAAGTACCGAAAAATTATCACCTTCGAAAATCTGAAGTAAGCTGGTAATATTCATTTATATATATGTGTGTGTGTGTGTGTGTGTGTGTGTGTGTTCACAAACATGAGTTAGAATTGTGTTTCAGTATGCCAAGTATTATTATCAGAGCCCTTTTGAAATACTATGATATTATCAACAACACTGTTTATTTTTACTTCTTCAATACTGTTCTAAATCATCCACTACATGTTTGTATTAAACTGTAAACTATAAACTGTTCACAGAACGTAGGTCATGTTTAAAAAACACAATTACATTATTTCAAATATTACATATAACACAGTGTTGATATTTCCAAACAAACGCTAGCTGAAGATACTTTAAACAGCTTACATGTCACATACACAAAGTCTGTGTTAACATAGTTATCTTAATTTCTTACCGCCTCAGAGTACTGTACGAAACTACTTTCACGATACAGCATCACACACACACATGCACAACCTATTTGCCTTACACTCATATAAAATTATTTTCATAGTAAGCTGGTTTACAATTCAAAATTTGCAAATTCAACTCAAAAAGAATCAAACTTGACTCAAATTCAGACAGTTTTTACTCACAATTTCTGTACCAAACCTAATAAGGTCATAAAAAAAGAGATAATTGAAATTACAAGTCTTTTGAGTTATTATCAATCTCAGTGTGCTGTGTTGCTTCAGAAGGAAATAAAAATATCATCAAATTATCTAGCAACGTAAAAATTTGTGAACATTGTTAAACTGAGCATCTGTATTATCAACGCAGCCTAACAATTAGAAACACGATAATATTGAAAAAACTTAACAGAAATTGCAACTGCCGCCAGAATAATTCAGAACAAATAAAATATAATCCCCACCAATGTACCAAACATCTTCATACATAAAATTAACCACATGTTAACTGACCTATTTTTATATAAAGGTGTCAATAATTATCTGCAATGCAGTAGTATTTGTTTTCTGTTGGCAACATTGTATTTCTCCTGTATTGTTGCTGCCAAACAAAATACCTAGTTTCTAACCTTTTTGTCTGAACGTAAGAAGAGTACCATTACTTGTTTTGTGCCTAGAGCTGTTAGACCTGGAGCCCAAATCAAATGAGAACTTTTGGCACAATGTGTGGAGTACAATATGCAATGGGATTTCTTAAAAAAAAAAAAAAAAAACGGTTATGTAAATCTTAAGTATGAAGAAGGAGTAGTGGACTCTGACCTGGATGGTGGTAACAGTAACATTGATATGGTTCAGTTAGGCAGAGAAGACACTTCTAATGATGTGAAAAACTGTCTGCAAGTTATAATTATGACTCTTGCTTGAAAATCACCCACGAGTTTCCATTAAGTTTGTTCGAGGTGGAACTCAAAGCAAACCGCACCAAAAATAAAGTTAGTTGTGGCTGCACGACTCTTGTTGCCAACCAAAATTTTTTTCTGAGAGCATAAAGAAGCATATGCATCCACCGATCAACTGTTTGAAACAGGTACAAAGTGAAGGGATCAAACTTTCTTAAGGGGGGGGGGTCTTAATCATGTTCTTCAAGTTCTCTATTGTCACTGAAATAAACCTTGTAGGGCATCCCACATAATTATTGACTCACCAGAGTACAAAAAATATACTGATTGTATTAATACATAATTTTCCAGCATGCTATAGCATCTGGGATGTTTTTTTTTTTATTGGTTTCACGTCCATTAATAATGATTTTGTTTACAAAACTAGTTGTTTACACAAGTACAGGTTGTTTGTCTGAAACCCCCAACAAATCATAAACACAAATGAAATGAATATCCCTATATTCTGTGCTCAATCCAACAGATTGGCAAAATAAATTTAGAAGTTTTAAAACAAAATTATAATCTCAAACTTATACTATTTTCTACATATATGCCTTTTATTACGTTTGCACAAAACAGTAAAAAATCTTTACTTATTGGATAACAGAAATAACGATTTTACTACTTAGAATCAAATGACTGAAGAATTTAAATTCAATGGATTTGGTTGGACTAATCACCTACACATTCTGGTACTTTATATATCCTAATGTTGCAGTATCAGATTACTGATGCTGTATATTGTTATCATAAATCTGTTATATTTTAGTGTTATTCTGTGAATGTTTTTAGAAACTATGTCTCTATAATTCAAATCAGTTTCATTTTATATGCTATGTCAAAAATACAAAATCTAAAAATATTATAGTCTGTTTAAAACTATCACACGTTATTCTTACTGCCAGTTCTTTCTGGTTAGCAGTTATCGCTTTATGTAAACAGGACTGATGAGTTTGTAAAAAAAAAAGCCCAACGGCAATATGAAAGTATATATCCCGTATAAGTCATGTACCCACCCAATTACAAACATATTGGTCCAATTCAAATTTAATACTTCATACGAAGAAATTTAAAAACCTCCTTAAATTTTACAAATATAACTCAATCTAAAGTAGTTTCTACAAAAAGTGAAATTAAAATCACTATGGTTTTAAACCATTTTCATAACTTAAAAGACACACAGTAATTAAATTATCATGCAAGATAAAATAAAAAAAATTAATAAATTTAAGAATTTAGCAAAGCAATGACAATTACATAATAAGAAATAATAGCTATAAACAACAGATTCTCCCCATCCTTTCAGATCAGTTCCCTAACATAAAAAAACCGGGTTAGCTAGTCTTGTTAAATAATTTTTATACCTTTACACAACAGGCATGCTTTTCATACAAAACTTTTTTACTCTGATTACAACAAACTATTGTACTAGGTTGAACAATGTCTTAATTATTTTAAATGTGATATATTCACCGTTTATTTTATATTTACAAAATGCATAAGAAAATTCACACAATCCTATATGTCACTGATTGCACAGAAAATGTCACAAATAAATACTGAATTATACAACTGTTTTTGTAATAAATATTTTCACCATTACACTGGATTTTAAGATTATAGTTAGTCTAACAACTAATCTTCACTATCCGAATCTTTGCCTCTCTTCTTTCTTGGCGGAGACGATCCTCCTCTCCACCGCCTATCTCTTTCTATCCTTCTTTTCAGTTTATTATTCCTCTGTCTGTGTTTGACTTCAAAATGCCGTATTGTTTCATCCCATTCATTCTGGATGCCAGAATGATGTTTAGGTGGATACCCTCCTCTCGGTGGTCCCATTGGATGGCCTCTTTGACGATGGAATCCTCTGTGATACCTTCCTCTGTTAGAGTGATCAAATCCCCTCCTCATGGGAAAACCCCTGTGTGGTGGATGGGGATACCTTCCTCTCATTCCGCCTCTCATGGATGAGGATGAAGATGGTGCAGAGGATGATGGAGGAGGTGGCTGTTCATAGTTCCATGAATCTTTCCTTTTTTCAACAGGCCCCCAACTTTGACGTCTTCCTCTTTTATCCAAAAATTTGTCTCGTTTTCGCATACTTTCCTTCCCTTCATCATAACTTTTCATAGGTTCTGAAAACTTTCTTGTTCCTCTAGGTTTGTCAACAGATGATCCCAAATTACTTTTCTTTGGTTTTCTGGTCATTAATGAATGCTCTTTTTTAGCTGGAGATGAAGATTCCTTAGGTGGCGGTGGTAAAGGTTGAGGCTGTGGTGGAGGTGGCTGTGGCGGCGGTGGCTGGTAGATTGGTTGAGGTGGTGGCGGTGGTTGTGGGTTTGTAAATGGAATGTGTTGTGACTGTTGATATACGGGCTGCGAAGGAAAGTTCGGAGGAGGATACATAGGAGGGTATGACCCATATGGAGGTGCATTATATGGAGCTGATGGTGGTGGATACGGTGGTGCTGATGAAGGCATTACAGTAGGACCTGGACCTGAATTTACAGGTGCAGATTTTACCGGCTTCTGGACTGTATCATAACCATGATACTCATCCTCAAGTCCAGGAGGAGGTGGTTGATCTACCAATGATTTACCACTTGACTCATTACTCAAAGTTTCAGGATTTTCTGGATTCATAAAACCCATTTCTGCAGCCTTCCTAATAAGGTCTTCATCAGACAACTGACTTAGTGATGTTCTTAGAGACTTTGAATCACCTCGCTGCCTAGGATCTCTATTTACTTTAATTGGCATTGGTGTTGGTTGTGAAGAATTCGTATCTGGTGGAGTAACAGATGCAGACGTATATTCATCAACATCATTAACAACAAGTGGGTCTGGTTTGTCTTCAGGAGAATACGGCTCCTCTGATTTGCTGTATGCCTGAACAATTGGATCTAATTTTAATGTTAAACCCTTTGGTTCAGGCTGTTTTTTAATACTTGCTAATATTTCTTGCAAGTTAGATGGCAATGCTATGTCTGGAAGAGCTTGATTGTCAAAAAATGGTATAGCTTCCATGGTTGCAGGAGGTGGTGTAAATGAACGGGAAGGACTGTATGCCTCATCTTCTTGAGTATCCATAATTCCCTGAAAAAAAAACATTTTTTTTTTTTTTTTAAATGTACAAATAAGTTAAACATACACACAAAATCACCATGGTTATAAAACTATACTGTAACTATATATTACCCAACTACACAGAGATGAATTTAATTTGAAAATTCATAAATTTTGAAAGTTACTACTGGTTACAGTTCAAAAGGAGAAATAGATTAATATCAAGATGAACAAAATGCACCTTATATAAAACTTCAAAAATATGGACTACCAGGAAAAATATACACCCTACAGGCATGACAAATTGTTGGAATTGCATATTCCTAATTGGCGATTCAGTAACTGTTAATCATAAGCGATAAAGTATTTTTTCTTATTCTATTGATTTTGTACGATAAAATTATTTATTTCAAACTTTATTTTCCTTTCAGCTAAGGTTGGAAAATGGTTTTCAATACATGGTGTTGGTGTGACAAATTAGTTCAAGTATGAAGTGGCACTTATTTTATTATTTTCTTGAAACATGAAGTTAAAACTACAGTAAAAAATATAAATAAATAAAAAAGTATTTACATGTGTTTTGGATTGTTCTGATTATAGCATCATAAAGAAATACGCTTCATACAGAAAATTCTTCTTTTAGACATAGGACCAATTGACATGGAATAGCCCTGTTGCAAAAACTTATAAAGCCAACACGAACACTAGTAATTAAAAAACTTACAACTGCTCCAATATTTCCACTGTGCGCAACAATGCTTTGAATCTGCTGTTTTTGTTCTTCAATCCTACGATTCAGTTCGTCCATTTTACGCTGAAGTTCTGCTGACACTTCCATATCTCCAGGTGATGCAGGAGGCGGCATTTCTTCATCTTCTGCTTCACCAGGACTGTAAGGAGTGTCCTCATCTTCAGGGCTATATGGAGCATCACCGTCCTCAATTAGATCTTCACCTGGGCAAAGATTTAGAAAATATGTACCACACTGGCAAAGTTTATAACAAACTAAGTATTGAGGAACAGAAGCTGCAAAACACACACACACACACACACACACACACACACACACACACACACACACACACACACACACACACACACACACACACACACAATGAATCTAACATTACTCTTTAGAAAGCTTGATTAACATTACAATCAATTTCTATTCTGCATTACGTATTTAGACTTTATCCTATATTTCTGTATGCGGGATTTGTCCTTATGATTCCATCTATTATTTTAAAATACAGCTCGCAATTATACACTACTATATGGAATTATTGAAGAACACACATATTACAAAATTTTAAAATACATCTTAACCATACGCCCTGAACATATTTAGCAAAATTAAGCAGCCTATATTTTTTTTACAAGGATTTTAGTAAAATGGACAGTTTTCAACAGAATTTCTTTTCCTCTATTTCTCATTTTTCAGCCTTAGCAAATCTGACTGTGTTCGACTCAATGAGTTTTTGTATGATTTTGGTAACATAAATATCATGTGCTATTTTTTATAATCTGATATATTCATATGCACGTTTATAACTTAAGATGTTTAATACAAGGAGTCATGTATAACAGTCTAGATCACCATAAGGATACCAGAACGTTTTATTTAATTTCAGACTTATGTAACTCAAAGTCTGTTTGTACTTTATAAATTTATATAGAATATCATATTACTTTGAATTTTCAAGAGATGCTTACAGTTTTTCTACCACAGCATAGTTTTAAAACAAGCACACTCACAGTATGCACTCCAGAAATTTCATAGTACAGTAAAATTAATATGCATACCTGGAGGACTGAAAGGTGGATCTTTTGTGGAATGCCTGGAAGACTTATCCTTTAAAGTGATTAGCCTTGGATGAGGAGAAACTGGTGAATTATGAGGTGGCGTGAATGATTCTGCCAACTGCACTGGCGTACTGTTACCTTCATCTGGCAATGGTGGAGTGTAACTTCGTTCTGTTCTTTTAGGTACTTTGGGAATAAATGGCAAGTCTCTTTCTGTCATTAATCTTTTCCTCCGTGTCCGTACAATAATTCCCAGCAGCAAATGCGGTCTGTAATCTTCAAATCCAGGACCATCTAGTGGAAGTAAAACTTGAGGTACAGGACTGTGGCTAGCCAATGGCATTACATAAAAATCTTTAATCATGGTTGATGCATTTCCAACAACACCCATTCTATTTTTGCTACTCAAATATGAATACAAGCTCAGATAGGACATTTTTTCTTCTTCATTTTCAGGTGAAAATCGAATTACCAAAATCTGCTTGCTTCCAGACTTTTTCATTTTTGCTATGTACTCCCACACTGTGTCTGGATGTATTCTGCCAACACAATCTATAGTCTCTGGTAAGTCATTTGGCAATTCCTCACAATCACCTGACACCTCCTGAATGGTGGTAGCAAACTTGGCAACATCATTCATCAACAAATAGCCTCTCCACAATGCAGGTTTATTTTCAGATTCATTTTCCATATAAGGTGGTGTTTTAATGTTCACTGTAGAGCTTGGTTCTTCTGTCAAATCCTCTTCTTGAATGTCTCCAGTTTCCTGGATTACCTCTTCTTGGATCACTTCTTCCACTATTTCTTTTATTTCACTTAATATATGGCTTTCAGTCTCTTCAAACTGTAACAGATAAGTTTAAAATACAAATAAATTTCTTTAGAATATACTTTTAAACATGTATAAAAATGTTTGGAGTATATTGATTTGCATTCACCTTACATAAAACTTAAGTTGGATCAACAGCTATTTGATTACAATTGTCTAATATTTTTATTTTGTTTTACTGTTGTATTTATTTATGTATGAAAAATAATACAGAAGCCGTTTTATTTTAAATTTATTTTTGTATATATTATAATACTACTTGGAACAGAAATTGCTGCATTATCTTATCTGATGCTGGGTCCCTCACACTCTAATAAGTCACATAAACTTGATCCCAAAACAGTGTTACTAAGTGAACAAATCACGTCACACAAAAAATCTACCTGATGACACTACATGAACAGAACATCATGTTCTTTTTGTAACTATCAGTCTGTTACTTTATATTTTTAACTATAAAATATCAGTTTTTATTCTCTTCAGTTTGCAAAAATAAATTAGCTGGCGAAACATAATATCAATTATGTTTGCATACTATTAAAAAAATCTTTCTTAACGTAGAAAATTATTAAAGGAACAGTGGACTGCAAATTATAAGAATTAACATCGTCCTCCCAGTCAGTTCTATTAGTGTTAAAAAAATTTTAACTTGTACAGGTAAACGTATACTGATGGGAGTATGGGTTCCAACTACTGCAGCAGTTATTATCAAACAACATTTGTTGCAATTACTATAGTAGAAGATTACCAACAATTGTATAGCATTAAACAACGATGACCAGATGTAACCTTACCTTAGTTTTGAAGTCACTTTCTTCGGTCTTCTTTTCTTTTCCCTTTGTATCATCTTTCTTCAAATCTTTTCCCTTATCAGAATGTCTTCTGCTTCTACTTTTACTTCTGCTTCTACTCTTACTCCTGCTTCTACTTTTACTTCTACTCCTACTTCTGGTTCTATTCCTCCTATATTCCTTATCATGACTTCTACTTTTTCTACTGTGCTTCTTGTCTCTACTATGTCTATCATCTTTCTTTCTTGAGCTGTGTTTCCTTTTGTCCTTATCGTCTTTTTCATGTTTATCATCTTTCTTACTAATATTTTCTTTCTCTTTGGGAGGCTCTACAACAGGCTCTGACATAGTGTCATTCAGAGCTGATTCAAGTTCAGTTACAGATGTGTCTGGATTTTTTGATCCTACGCCATCTTCATTTTCAATTACTAGCTCACCTTTATGTGTCTTCATGACAACAGTCTTGGCTTGTTGTAGAAGGTCTAATTCGTTTTTCTTTATCATTTCCAATTGATGTCTAGCTTCTCTTTCACGCCACTGTGCCAATTCTTGTGATGCCATTTCTTCTGCAGACAACCTGACTATCTGTTGTGGACTTATTGAGGAATCTACTATCTTGCAGAACAGTGTAAGATTTTTTACATCTTTGATGTTGAAAACTAAGCTGCGGTACTTTGATTTGTATTTAGTGCCTGTGTCCTTAAACAAGGCATGGAGCTCTTCTTCAATGTTCTGCACAATTGTCTTCACCTTTAAAAACAAAAATAAGAAAATATTACTACCATTCGTTTCTTTACTTTCTCTTAACTTTGCACACAATTTGCCTTGCACTATTTTGTTTTCAGGCATTACAGTCTTACACATACCTGCAAAATAATTCTGTACCTAGAAAATCAATAATGAATATTTAAAATTACATAATCACTTCATGAAAGAATACAAATGTTTAAAAACAATTCTTATCATTCTAACTAATGTACTTTCTGCTATTAAAAAACTATCATTGTACATAACACAACTTAGAAACCTATCACATATCAAGCCATAAATTGTTAACTCTGTCAGTTCTTACATTACTAGCTAATGGTAGTTGCCTACAATCAGATCTGAAAATAAATGATCATATTTGTGTATAATACTAATACAGTGCTCACTGACTTAGGACCGAGTTCCATTCTGATGGTCTGGTTATAAGTCGATTTGGACGTAGTTGGATATTTACAAAATACATAAATGTTGTGTTACACATATGTACATAAATTTGAAATCTTGCTTACACTGACATGTTATTTTCTAGTCTTTAATGTATTACCTTGTAGAACTACATTCCCTAAATTGTAATGGGATTTTAGGAAGTTACAAAACGCACCCCATAATGAATTAGCTAATGGATTTTTGTTTTAATTTTCCATATAAATGGAACAATTGGTATAAATGTTGATCAGACACCTTAAATCTGTTGGTTTAATTGTACATCTACTGCAATCTTAAAAATATCAGTCAAAAAAAAAGATATGAGTCTAAGTAAAAACATTTTTTCGAGATGTAATCGTAAGTCAACGAGCGACTGGAATGTTAATATTCATATAGTGGTATTAAAAAAATGTTCAATAAACATCAAATATACCAGTATATTTCAATTATTTTCTTAACACCTGAAAACTTATGAAGTGAAATTACCCTATGGACTCAATGATCAAATTTTATAGGTGACAAAAACTTCATTAGCTTTTCTACAAGGTGGTATTGGAAAAGTCCAAACTATATTTGCCACATATTTAAATATTGTTGGAGGGGGGGGGACTGATGGTTTCTGTTCCCAAGCCTGTTATACCGTCACAACTGAAACCTTGTATGCAGACTACTCTGCAAGCTCTACAGTTGTTGGCAAATTATAGCAACATGGCTGCTTTATAAGTTTTGTATAGCTTGGCAAATCTGTTCTGTCTCAAATACACCATGTTTGAAGTAGCTCACCATTAAAGACTCTACATGCATGTTTTTCCACATATATGCACATACACAAAGTGGAACATCAGCTCAAGTTAATGACTGATCTCAACACTAACTTGATCAGAGAAAGGCAAGAAAAAAATTGTGAACTCATCCATTAGTACCACTGTCAAACAAATTATCAGCTCTCCAACATGGATAGTTTAATTGTGCCAGCGAATTCTCACAGAAAAACTGAAAACATGAACAGTGGTGACCTTGCTCATGCCTCCCTCAAGATCAGTGGTGGTCTAGAATTTGGCTTGGGGGGGGCTTGGGGGGGAGGTCCAGGGTCGGGTAGGCTTCATACAAAAGAAAAAACAAGTTAAGACTAATCAATATTGTTATCTTTTAAAGTGGTTGAAATCAATCCTATTAAAGTAAACGGTAATAACACAATAAAAATACGCATTACTGACACATTGTTAACGGATTGACTGAGCTGATGTGACTAAGTCAAGTTACTTATTACCTGAACTGATTTTCCTATATTCCATATTTCAAACATACAGACATGCTGTGTAATAAACCTGTTTGTATATTAAAAAAAAAGAGTTACTACTATATTAGCATACAAAGTTGGAAAAAATAATAAAATAGCCTAAAAATTAAGAGAGTAACAAAATTCTCGATAGGGTGAGATTGTTGATAATATGAGATTATTTTTTAATGCTTTAAGAGAACTTCACACACAATATCAAGTAATACTGTGTGGCTTTCAAGAACAGGAACTCTGTTCTAATGTATGGAAAAGATGCTGGGATTCTTGTATTTTGAAGTATACAGCAGCCAAAAATGACAGCTATTTTCAGGTCTCGTCTGGATACACCTTGTACTCATTGGCCTAATCTCTTTGAATAGCCTCACAAAGGCAGGATGACAAAATGCCTGAGATCTGACAAAATTCTACAAAACTGTTTACAAGCACACATTCAAAATAGTGGATTGCAATAGTTCTTTCCTGTATAAAACATTTACACCCTAATACAAGTTTTTTACTAGCGAACTGTGTCCAATCTTTTTTTTTTTTCGTTTCTATGTCGCAGCTTCACACAAAGACTTTTCTCATTCTTTCCCACTCACCTCTAGTCTGTGCTAATGGTCCATGTAATTCAAGAATAATAAGCGAATTAATTTTTCCAGTGGATTCTCCCTTCTGTATTTGGTCATATGAAGTCCATCAGTCATTAGTTGTAGTGGATAGTAACCATTCATCATCATAGCCCAGTTCCATTTTATTCTCCTTGTACATAATAATATATATTGTAACCTGCCTTAAAGATAGTGGGGTGCCAGTGATCTCATCTCATTGGTCTGAAAACGCTTCTTTACATATTCCTCTGACAGTTTCCTTTGATCTTTTCCCAAGATGGTTCTTGCTGCATCTGTCTACCTTGTATATACTGACTTTTTTCCTAGCAACACTGCTGTTGTAATATCTCTTGAAATGCTGAGCTACACGTATGCAGTGCCACGGTATTTGGTAGTACAGTTGCAATGAATTATGCATACCATCTGATTAAGTAATTTGAACATAGTTCTATTTCTTTAAATACTATTCTATATGTATTAAATTTTCTTACTATTAATAGCTTCGCAGATTTTTCAACCATATTGTGGGCTTACACTAGTTATTTCCTACAAATTTCCACATTTGACCATGTTAAATACAGTTTAAATTCTGTTACCAGTATGCTAATGGTGTAGTTACATTTTCACTGGTATTTTAATTTTTTTTTATTTATTTCTTCTATACTTTCTTGTTTGTTCCAGTCTATTCATGGTATACAATGTTCTCACTGTTCTTTCCAATACTTTTGCCACTGTTTAATGCAAAGTTGGTTTGGGCATTTTTCTCTATTTTGATTGCTTTTGTTTCCCAAATTGTTTCGCCGGCCTTGTATATTCCATATGAGAGCAAGTCCTCACCAACTTGCCTTCATTTTAAAATTCAAGCGCAGATTATATGTTTATGTTTCTATTCTAAACTTCATCTCATCTCACTGTATCCATCATATGCACTTCTCATTGTACAAATTCTTGTAACTCCTTTACCAATTCTCACGCATTTCACTGCACAAGTTTTGCTCATATACACAACATTACTCAGTACCCAAAAATCATCCAAAATGTAATCTTCTTCTTCTTCTTCTTTAGCACTACAGCCCACTGTGAGCCCCATCTTCCGACACTGATTTTCTCCAGTGCTTCCTATCCATTACCATCTTAGTGTAACCCCTCATATCCATTCTTCTTAGATCTTCCAGTACATTGTCCAACCATCTTATCCTAGGTCACCCCCTGTTTCTGCTTTTATAGACTTGTGCCCTCAGGATTTTCTTTGGCATACACTGATCATCCATCTAGGCATACTTTAATCCATTGGCATACGCTGAATATATGACCTAGCCATTGTATTCATTGAGCCTTTATGAATCTTACAATGTCCTCATGCTCCAATAGCTCATCTATCTCCTGATTCATCAACTTCTTTAACCGGGCTGTAAACACGTCTTACAATATTTCTTTCAAACCTTCTTAGTGTTTCTTGTTCTTTTTTGTTAATGTCCATGTCTCATCTACAGGTTTGTGAATAAAGTAAAACGTAACTAAGTAATTTTTCATTCATTAATATTATACAGATTTCACATAATACATATGTGGAATCAAATATATGTTTTCAAAACTGTATGAAGGTAATACAAGAACTCAGCGAGACTACACAATGTACAGTTTTCTGTCTTATGAACCCATAATAACATGTTATGGTGAAAAAAAAACAAAAAAAAAACTCACTCTGTGAAGATCACCAGGTCTACTATATGTTTGGTTTTACTATGATTATCATTTAACGACATGCCCTAATAATGCACACACTTCTTACAATAATACGTGATAATCACTTTAATGGGCAAAATTTCAAACAATAAAAGACACTACTGTTAAAACACTATATAGGTCATGAAACCAAATTCAAACTCTTTCCAAGATAACTCAAAACCAAATTCTTTCTTTAGAACCAAATTAACCTGAACACTACATCTCAGTCTCTCAACTTAGTTTACTAGATCTTTCACCATTATTACATTTGAATATGCTTCAATGGAGTTTGTGAACTCACTGTTTTAGCAGCACTATATACAAATGCCACATTGATCTATTGATGGACTTCAATATGTAGAAATGCTACATATAAAAAATATACCAAAAGACTAGAAATTATCTGTCAGAAATTCACATATCATGACAATGCACTTGCTAATACCGCACTATATGCGAGAGACAATATAATGAAAAAAAAAACACTGTTTGGAACTGGATCAGATTTTTAATAAAATTGCTAATAATTTGGTTGCTCCACATACTTTTACAACTTCACCAAAATTCTGCTCCCATTATGGCCCAGTGTGTTTGTCAAGTTAAAAATTTTGTTGAGAAAACACTAGATTTGGATGTAGGTTACACAATTCCTTTTATCTGATATTTTACATGGATTTTATAACTCATAAAAATTGTGATATGTTTTCTGGGCCCTGGTGTTCTAAAAGTTTGAAATTTCCAAACCTGAACATTACATTCAATTGTGGTTAAAATTCTTTTTAATTTTCAAAATTTTGCTCTCACATTTTTGCCTCCTGTCCCATTTTTTTGGAGAATTAATTTAAAAAATAGTAGGGTCTGTAGGGTAAAAGTATGGACATGCATGCTAAGTTTTATGAAAATCAGTTGAGCATTTAAAAGTTATTGTGACACATATGCCAAACGATCGAGTTAGAAATGAGAATTCACTTCACTCATTCAATGTAATCATTACGTAGCTTAACAAGAGTTAAAAAAAATTGTAAAATCAAAGCTCTTTTCGTTGCATGTACATACAGCTTTATTCAGTCTTACATAAATTCCAGTGTTGTAAATAAAAACATTCTTTATAATAGCTTAATTTATTTATTATGTACGTGTTCCATATCACAAAGCCTAAATAATTTACAGTATCAAACAAGTAAATTTCAACACGCCGAGAGAACAATTTTCTACATTTATAAAAAAAGACTCATATTGCTGCAAAAATCTTATACAGACATTTTGTCATTATCAAATTGTATGCAAAATATTTTTTTTATTACACTTATATAATAAGTGTGTACAGTCTGTAAGTGAAATCTGATTATTCTTTAATATTTACCTTTATATGTACAAGAATATATATACAATAAATAACAGTTTTTTATTTTGTTTATTACAAAACACGCACACACATTTTCAATTAAAATATGAAAGGTTTTCACTTTATTTCCTCAAATTCATACTTACCATCTTCGTGTGCTTCAGCTAGCTATAACAAAGTTACAAGTTGACATTTCTACTACATTATGCGATAGTAGAAGCTTTAATACAAAATTTTCAGTATATCGAAGCCATCCTGGGTAAATCTGTAGAATACCAGACTATCTCAGATCACATAGCACGGTATTTTTATTTTTTGTGGATGACAAAGAAAATTTTGTTTCAAACTATCAACAGGAACAAAGATACTGCTTTCTAACATGTTAATACTTCTATTCTTGTAGTAAACTTTTCAAAAAAAGAGTTGAGTAAAATGAGTGAAGATACAGTATACAGTTATCTGAAAGAAAAGTATAGTAAAGGACGAAAGTGTTTGGAACAAAGGGCTAATACAGAATTTTATACTTTCCTGCTGGACATAATTAAAAATATAAAGCTGGGTCATGTACGTTCCTGATCCTGAAAAGTATATATATTCCTGGAGACCTCAGAAGCAAATAAATCAGCTGGAATACAGAGTTAAAAGATAGCCGCGATAGGCAAAAGACCACTGGCAAGATCGTAAACTAGTCAACATTTGACTGAAGTTTCAGCGCCTTGGTGATAACATCACACAGGGTTGTAATCTTGATCAACTTCGGTGCTTTTTCTTTAAACGATGCGGCCAAATACTAAATGGTGTGTTCCCATACTAGGCACTTTACATGACCACTTTCATATGTTTATCATTTTGCTAGCACACAGCATAGGTAATATGAACACTTCAACGTAACTGTTACAAAAAATAATTGTTACTTGAGTCACTCACTACTACTGCCAACTAGAAACACACACACCTCAGAAATGATATGATAGGCCAGTTAATGATACTGTATTAATTGAAAGTATCCACCAAGCAATCACAAACATTTTTATAGTAATGTTTTCCATACATTTCTATAGGACGTCTTTTATACTTCACAATGGTTGAGTTTGGAGAGTCATGTCAGGATTTGAATAGGAGAAATTTATTTTAGATGAAACGCACATAAAAAAACCATTATCTATTTAAATACAACTTGTTTTGAATTTTACTTAACATTTTTAACAACAGGACTTAAAACTTTCACCAAGATATTAAACTGTTTTAGATACAACATTGATTTTAAAATCGCTTTTGTGGTAGGTCATTAAAATCCCCATACACTATCATCTGGGGCTAAAGAGTTACGAGATCATTTTCAGATGATGCTGATCTATGCAATGTTTTGCTAAAGTATTTTCATAAAACTTTTGTAATTCTTAATAGGAGAAAGAGGCCTACTAGTCACTAACACAATTCTAAAACTAATTTTACTGTTTGTACACTTATGTATATCTTTACAGACAATTAGGCCAATGGTATGGTACACTACCATGTTTGTGAGGAGCAGAATGTCACACAAGCCTAATTTATAAAAGCATGCAACGAAACCTACACTATGGGTCAGCAAATTAATTCTGCACCAAAATGGAATGTAACAAACTCCTTTACCTGGTTGTCAAGTTTCATAAGTTTGACACTGTTATTACCTTTGACACAATACAAATATTTGTACAAAAAAAAAATACACAAGACAGTGTGCTTGACAAGAAAATCACAAACAGAAATATACTAGAACAGCTCATCTAATCACGAGATGAACAGCGTTCTGAAGGAACAAACAAGAAAATCATATACACATATCTTATAAACAAACATTTTCTACACGGAATGACATCAGAAAAATACATACATATGGTTAATCACATAATCCTCTTAACATATATGAGTCATATATTAAATGTATGGAAATTATAGTACACTACGTACAAAAGCTGCCAAATTATACAAACTATATACCTCTTGTTCTTTAACAGAAATGTCATCACACTCTTTTACTCGGCTCATAAGCGATTCCAACAAAGTTTTGCGCACATTCTCACGTATTGGTTCTGGACCATCTTCACGTTTTCCTGTGCTTGTTTGAGAATCACTACGTTTTAATTCCACTTTACTTTCCTCCTTACTTGGTTTCTTTACCGTAGTCAAGTTTAATTTTGTCTGCTTCTGTTTCTTGGTGCCTTCTTTACCTGAAGAACTTGAGTGTTTCTTTGTTGTCCCAGACACACTACTTGACAATGAAGGAGGTGACATAGATGACGTCGACGACACTGAAGTAGTTCTAACAGTGTTTATTCTTGCAGGCTCAGAAACAACTTCTTGGCTTGTAACTTGCTGCTGCTGTTGAGGCTTTAGCAGATGTGTTATCTGCTGCTGACCTTTAGGAAGTGCAGCTGACTGCTGACCTTTCTGTAACGTGACAACCTGTATTTTCTGTGCTGTAGGTTTTGCTGGTGGTATTGTTTTTGGAGTTACAGCTGCAGACGTTTCTGGTTTCGCTGTAACTGGTCCCCGAGTTGTAACTTTAGTGCTGCTTACAGGCAAGATGCTTTGTTGTAATTTTCCCCATGACGTGCTTCCCACTTGTGGCTTCTGCACAGGTGTCGCCTACAAGAAAATAACAATAGTTATAACACGTCAAAGAATGTTGCTTAAAATGTACTGAAAATAGTGGGCATATATACATGTTTATTATGAAATTATAAGTCCAGAAAAATCTTGACTTTGCTTTTTAAGTTCTATGTTATAACTAGTCACTACAGTAGTAATGAACAAGAAAAATTTAATTACTTTAAATAAAAATAAATAAATAAAACTGTGTGAGAAAGAGATTAATTTTTGTACACCATTATGTGAACTGGTTTGTACAAAACACAGCCTCTCAATTCCTATTTTCTTCATATTATCACGTCCTTCATATTGCCTAACCAAACCTCACCTAACTTTTAAAGTGTGATACAAGATCTCAATAAAGTTTGCAAAAATGCTATTGTACATCTGTTGTGCCAACACAGTAAGGAAATGCAATATCACTTTAAAGGACTATGAAAAATCCAAATGAAAATAAAACACAATTTTCAAATCTAAATGTGACTTGTGGATTTTGTTATCAAGATAATCCACTAACAATGAGAGAGGAGTTTTTTAGCAAAAAAATCCCATGTCAGAACATCTACTACATACAATAGCTCTAGTTCTAGATTAACATTGTTTACTGAAGATAACGGACTTAATAATCAGTTTTACCAAACAATTCCTAGGTAACTGCCTCTGTAAAATATTTTGAAAATACATATATCACAGTCTGATCCAGATGTGGAGGTCCCCTGCTGAGACTAGTTACCTGCTTCAATTATAGACCAGTTCCATGGTGCCAAGATCCAATGAGTCTTGTATAAAAAATGCAAAGAGGCATGGTTCAACCGATTCTGTTCAAAAAACATCCTTTTTTTTAAAGTTAATATTATGTGTTTTGGAGGAATAGCATAACACAGAAAAATTGGTCCATATGCTGGACAGCTCCACAACTGCTGAAGCAGAAATATAAGAACCTGAACAAATATTGCAGACTATAACTTTGAGGAACAACAAATTTGAACGCTAGAGGTGGATATTAGAATGCCTGCATGCTTGTGGCCACAGCACAGCAATTTAATGTTCTCATGTCTATCCAAATCTGTTTTTCATCTTAAAACACAAACTATGAGGGTTATTCAGAAAGTAAGTTCTGTTTTTAAATATTGCCGCGGTATCGATATGGTCATGATTTTGCGCATGCGCAGCGAGTTTGTTGATTCGTTGGCAAGGCAATGGCACAATTTGTAAATAATTCTTCACACCGTAAGATTCGTTGTATGTGTTTATAATGTCGAAAGAAATTGAGACACTCACCGCGTGTTAAATTAGAACTGTGATTTGTTTCTTGAATGCGAAAGGCATTAAACCGGCTGAAATTCGTCGCCAAATTTGCTTATACATGTTTATGGAGAAGACGCAATCAGTGATTCGATGGTATGGAGATGGATGCGACTTTTTAATTAAGGACATGAAAATGTTCACGATGATGAATGGAGCGGGAGACCGTCTTTAGTGGTAGGCGATATGGTGTGTACAGTTGAAGAGAAGATAAGATGATTCATTATCACATCACTCACCTTCCATTTTCCTGAAATTTCAAGTACACTTCTTTACGACATTGTGTCTGAAAAATTAAACTAAATTGTGTGCATGCTGGGTTCCCAAATTGGGCTTACAGAACAACACAATATGAAACAATGTGACAGTGTGTTGGCTTTTTTGACACGATTCAGAGAGCAAGGGAAAGACTTCCTGAGCCATAGTCACCGGGGATGAGATATGGGTATGACATGCAACCCCTGAATCGAATCAACAATCCATGGAATGGAGGCACAAGTCATCGTCCACAAAGAAAAAAATTAAGCAAACGTTTTCTTCTCGAAAAATCATGTGCACAAGTTTTTTGGGATAGAAAAGGGGTTTGCTAGTGGACTTCTTGCCTCAAGGCTTCACAATCAACATGAATGTCTATTGTGAAATGCTTATGAAATTGTGTCGTGCAATTCAAAATAAGCGACATGGGATGCTTTTCCGGGGCATTTTGTTGATTCATGATAATGCCCGCCCACACACTGCTGCTGCAATGTAACAACTCCTAACAACCTTTGGCTGGGAACAATTTGATCATCGGCTGTACAGCCCAGACCTCGCACCATGTGATTATCACATTTCAACTATCTTAAATCCTTCCTTGGTGGCCAGCGATTCTATAATGATGACAATGTCAAACAAGCTGTTAATGCATAGTACAAATCAGAAGCGGGAAACTTATATGACGAAGGTACATAACGCCTGGTGCACTGCTATGAAAAGTGCTTCAACAATGACAGTGACTATGTAGAAAAGTAGGTTAAAGTGTGTCCTTCAAATAGCAATAAAAATATTTTGTAAATATATGCTTTGTTTCTTTAATAACCTATCGGAACTTACTTTCTGAATAACCCTCCTATTTCATAATCTGTTTATATCTTTGACAAACATTAAGGTTTCAAACAACCAACTGGGTAAATTTACTCAGGTTAAATTCTCGTTGGATGAACTGCTACAGGAATTCGCCAAAGAGAGAAAGTATTAGTGCTGAAATAATTTTGGGGTGAATGTTCCGAAGAAACATGGGCATAAAACCATGAAATCAAAAGCAATACAATTTTAGTTCATTATAGTATTCCACAAATTCAATTCGAAAGAACTTTGAAGAGGACGGAATAACAACTGACGACAGTGCTCTATACCTTTCCACAAGATTACACTAAAATAGACTACACTGATATTTAGCAATACGGTGGCAAGTAAAAATTTTATAGAAGGAAGTTTTATAAAACTCTCAGGACCTTGTACATGTGCATTGAAGTTTTTGTTTATATATCTTATTCACAAAAATCATTATTTATTCTTAACAAACAAGGAAAATTTTTATGAAATCATGAGGCTCTAGTTACTTGTTTATGGTAGAAGGTACACAATCCTACATATAAGAATAAGGCTAATAAAAATTGAAAAAAATCAAGGAAAAATACCCAATCCACAATCAATTGACTAACCTGGGAAGGTGCAGTCGTAGTTGATGGAACTGTGGTTGCTTTGACTGCAGTACGAGGTATAAGAAGTGTTTGGCGCAGCAGAGGAGTTGATGTCTGTTTCTGACCTTTCTGTGCAACACCTGCTGTATTTTTAGTCTGAGGCGTTTTCTGCTGTGCGCTAACAGGACTGCTCGCAGATTTCTGAGTATAAAACTTGGAAGTTGGCAGAACACCCGGGCACATAACTTCAAACATCGGGTGTGTAAGGAGCCAACTAGTCAATCCAGATGCCAGCGGCGCACTTGGACCTGTACACACATCATTATTACTGACATACTCAGTGTACAGTGTACCATAAACAGAATAACATAAACACTCTTTACATAACTTATATAAATTAGTATACAAAATTATGAATTACATAAACGATTTTCAGAAAAAAAATATTTTCCAACATCACAATGACACAGAAAGGATACTAAAAACTGTTCAGACTGTGATACTGACATAAATGTTAGATTAGGGATATGAACGCTACAGTCTTTTTTTTGGGTGGGGTGTACTGATGTTTCATTATGCGTAGTCGGGTGTGTTGCATTAAAGCTCTCCAACTGGCAGATACACCATACTGTTGTCACACCTTGGGCGCACAGAAATGAACTTAACCATGTCAGTCAATTTGCAAACTAATGCTGAGTCTTATACAAATTCCACAATACAATCAGATTTACATGTGTAATTTAGTTTAATTGGTGTCTTAATTCGATAGTTACAGAAAATAAATGATTCCTAATTTATAGTGACAAATTTATAATTTTAAATTCTGGGTATTTAGTAGTGTATTAATAACCACATTACTTCTGATTATGAGTGTTGTGCTTTAAAACAAATTAATTAAGCAAGTAACAGTAACAGTGGTATTCAATAGCAGTTGTAAAGTATAATTTAAATATCTGGTACCTTCAAGAACAATAATTTTATTTTTCTAAACAGTGATAGTGACAGTCTGTTCAATATTACAAACTGTCTGATGTCTGATGCTAGTACAAGTGATTCGGCCATGCATATCCATAAGATAAAAAAAGTAGTGCTCCGTAGTCAGGCAAGATCTATTCACTTTGTGAATATTTTGAAAAAGAAAATGAGGGCTCGATGAATCATTTATTTTAACATAGGCAAAGATATATTTAAAGATGAAACAGATTCTCATGATTCGCAAACTCACAAATTGCTCAGTTCGTGAAAGATCAGTAGGTTGATCATGAATTATTTCTTGTAAAAAAAGCTGAATTTCTTTTTAATTGTTACAGCACTGCCTCATTTAAAGTAAATTATTACTGTATTATATTTTCACACAGACCTGAGAATATACATTGTAATAGGAGTGAAGCATTGTCAAACAAGAGATTTTTGATGCAGTCCATACAGGAAGAAGACTTCATAAACATATTACTGTACTGTAACTGACTTATGCCTAACCGAAAAAATTTGCATAATTTATTGTATTTGGGAACAGTAACACCAGGTGCTTTTTAGTAATTTTAATATCATTACAAACAGTTTTAAGCATTGTTTTAGGCCAGTCAGAATAGTCACGTCGCTCAGTGATAAAAAATATATAGGCCTACAGTGAAACTCCCTGAAAACGTGTATCCACATTTAACGATGATTTGTGAATTCCCATCAAAATCCCCATAAGAGAAATTTTACAATGTCTTCTATAAAACACTCTGTTAAAGCCACATGTAGCGCGATTTTTGATACCATGTCTTTCATGTTTTCATAAACAAATGCACCTGAAAGTTGGCAGTATACAAGTTCTGTTCATTGTTTTGTCTGTACCTTGTTCTTTGTTTAGTCTGGGGCCTGTCAACAATAGGCCCCCTCTGTCTGTACTGTTAGTCAGGTACAGAAAGGTTACTCTTGACTAAAAATAAATTTTTAACTTGTTTTTATTTAGTTTATAGTAGGCTAAAATTCTGGGAAAGTCTAACGGTCAGAATTTTTGATTCCCCACCCCTAAACTACATTTGTTACCTTATTGAAACTCTTTCCAACAGTGACTGAAAGTGGTTGTGATAAGCCAAAACCATTCACCAGTTGAAGTTCGTTGATTTTTATATACGTATTATGTATGCAGCAATTTAACAATTATAATTATCTTTTGTACTGTACAACATTTTGAGGTAGATACTAAAACTGTGCAACTGTTATTTTATATAGCTGACACTCCATAAAAATTCAATCCCGCAATTCATTCCACAAGAACTTATTACAGCAAGCCTTTCGCACATATTGGTTATAGATCCCTATAAAAACGGCCTAATCTGCAAAATATTTTTTAGAAGTGTTGTATAAAAATAATTTTTACTTACATTTGACATTTTAATTTTGCATCGTTAATTACTATTGTATAGATGTCTCAGTCATATAAAATTGCATACTTTATTTGATTGTAATGAAACAAAATGTTACAAAAAGAATAGTAAATAATAGTGAAATCCGATCCAGAGAGGAACCAAGAAATAATAATTAATAGCAAATTAAAGGAAACCTAGTTGGTTTGACTTATTTAATATTATCAAGAAACCCAGAAATAACCCAGTAGAATAGGGCAGTAAACCAATCAAAATTAAATAAATAAACCTAGTAGGCCTAAATAATCAAATTACCCTGAAACACAACTAAACCTAATAAAGAGTACGTATCCACAAAATAAAAATTGTATTAATTAAAATCATATAGGCCTATAATTAAGGATAGAAAAAGGGACACAAACCTTTACAGTGATGAGTGATATAATAATAAATAGTGGCACAAACTATAGTTAAACAGTGTGCTAATTATTATTTATAAAAAGTGTTTTATTATTCTCATACAGACGATAGTTTAAAAGTATGAAATAATTAAAGTTGTTAAAAACAATTATTATTATTAAGAGTTTTGTTGTATGTTATAAGATTTTATGTCACCAGTTAATTTATGTAAATATATTTATCTCAGGTAGTCAAAGTAGAAATTACAATCAACCATAACAAATTGTTCCACCACATATCATAGAAATTCAAATTAATAAGGTTTTACAGTTATAAACTGAGGCATGTTTAGTATCAAATTGTTTATAATTATATAATTAATCATCATGTAAACATTGCATGTATCATTATATATAATAATAAAATTATCTATTAAAGGTAATTTATAAAAATGTAAAGTAATTAATGGGTGTTGATCCTATAACACTTAACCTGTACATAAATGGCCAATCAAAATTTAAGAAGTTTGTATGAGTTCTGTGACTAAAAAAGAAGAAATAACACTTAATTGTTAATTGTGATGGAAAACAGTTGAATAGTGCGTGTCTAGATGTAATTAAAAAAAATATATAAAAATAGATAACCCGTTTGTGAAAGAAGATCTGAATGACCATCATCAAAGATAATAATCCCTCCACTACAATTTTCATGAACAAGTAACACACACAAGCAAGAAATTATCCAGAATAAACCAGAAACCCTTCAGCAATATCGTCTAGATGTGTAAAGTATAATTTGACAATATTTTTATCCAACAAGGAACAACCACTAGACAATATAACAATTTACACCAACACTAATCACTAGTAAACATTTTAAAGTGAAAACAAATTCAATATCTAAACAAACAGTGATTACAAGGAAAACATTTATTGTACACATTAATAAACTTCATTATTCTCTGACAACACGGACAATATAGTAGCCATGATGTTGACATCGCTCTAACCTACATGCTTTTACGAAGCGTATTGAATATCGTCAAACCTTGTATGTTACTTAATATATAATTTTTGTAATTTTTTAGATTATAAGTAATATATTGTTTGTAAAGGTACTCTCTATTATTAATTATCATGTAAAGGAACTTTTTGTAGCAGCCACAAGAATTCCCACGAAATATATTAAAATTATTTAATTATTAAATCCTGAGATAAATATCGATTGTGACAACCGTATGTATCGAATGGAATTTTCCAATAATTTGAATTTATATTACAGAGATTAAACCATTATGTTATTAAATCATATCCATGCGTTATTATTTCAGGAACGTAATATATTATCAGCATTTATTTTATAATTAACAAGGATAAGAAGAATTCGGGGAGTCATTGGAAGTACGCAAACTGCAAAACCAAGAGTAACCTCAAATAATAGGTTAAAGCCTAATATCGAAGGTGACTTGAAAATTTTGGGATGACTCTACCGCTATTTTTTGAATTGATTTTGGAGTTCTAACTACTGAATTGGAATAATTATAATTCTGATTCAGAAACCAAGGCAGAATAATTCAATTCTTTTACTTATATATTTAAATCACATTCGTAAACACACAACATAAATATTCCACGATCAGCTGATACACTATTTACAACTATTCATTACAAATTAACATATACAAGGAATAACACGGGCAAATCATTATACCATTAAGATACTACGAGTACAAGAGTCGTATTATAAATTGGCCCACCAACTAGTGAGGCTGAAATTAGGGAATATTAGGTGAAGAGACTGAAACAAGCAAATTAATTTCCTAATTTTTAGCTGGCGACTGCTATAAGTTCCAAAAAATAATAAAGATGCATAAAAGGGCGTCATCACTGAGACGGACGAAGGAGGCAGAGAAGGAAGTCAGGATGGAAGAGAAAGAAGTAACATCGGTGGAGGATGTGGAAACGGTAGTAAGAGAGGAAGCCAGAGGAGGCCTGGATTTACAACAACTATGGGAATTAATTAAAGAAGACTCTAAGAAGCAGAAGGAAGAAATGAAGGAAGATTTGAAGAACATCAAGGAAGAATTCACTGAAAACTCAAAGAAACAAAATGAAATTTTGAGTCAAAACTTATTAAACAAATGGAGGAACAAAACAAGCAAACAAACGAAAAATCTGATAGCATAAGGAAGATAACAGACAAACAAACGAGAAAATAGACGGTATGAAGGAAGAGATTAACGAGAAAATAGACAGTATTAACAGGAATACAGATGAAAACAACAGACAAATGAATGAGAACTTGAGGCAAATTAATGACAAATTCGAAGAGAATAATAAAATAATGAATGACAAAATAGACAGCATTAAGGAAAGCAATAGACAAACCAATGAAAAAATTGATAGTATTAAAGAAAGTACTAATGAAACTTTAAGGCAAACTATAAGTGAAAATAATAACCAAATGGAGGAAGAGTTCAGACAAATCAATGAAGAGAATTTAAGAAGAATTAATGGTAGAATTGAACAGGTCAATGATACAATTAACCAGAAGATGGACAAAATCGATGAGGAAAGGAAGCTAGAAATAGCTGACACTAATGAGAGATTGAGAAAAGCTAACGAAACCATTATACAAAATAAAGCAGTGATAAATACCAGAATAGACCAGGTCCAAGAAAATAGTCGTATTCAAATAGAAGGAATACAAAAGGAACAAGAAAATTTAATAAATTTACAGAAACAAACCGGAGAAAGGTGTGACAATATTAACACTACGGTGAACAATTTAACTGGTCAAGTACGCCAAATCAAGAAGCAATTGAGTTAATTAGAACCAGACCAAATAATATTACTCATGTTTCCACAAACGAAACCAGAGAAGGGATTAATTTCAAAAATTATCGGAGAAACCCCATGGAATTCCTGGCCAGAATCGAGGAACATTTTAATAAACATCGAATAACTATCTGGAGCTCGATTAGAGAGATGTTGGATGAGCATTTTAGGGAGATTACGGACAACTGGTGGACAGCAACCAGGAATGAGATAGTGGACTACGCTCAATTTAAAAAACTGTTTAAAGAAAAATATTGGTCCGAAGCTATACAAAATATTATAAGGGACAACATTTGTCAGGGAAGATATGATGGAAATAGAGGTACGTCTCCAACTACTTACTTCTGGGGAAAGGTGTGTTTGGTGAGACACCTAGAGCCAAGAATACCAGAAGAATCCCTAGTAACTAAAATGGCATACCATTATGACACAGGAATTGCCAGAGCACGCCTGGGAAGCCAGATTAAAACGGTCCACGCAATGGCTGACTTATTAGAAAATTATGAACACGAGGGTTACTACAAAAGAAGCAGACAACGAACTGATCAGTGCGGTTCAAGAAATAACCATGGTATGAATCCTAATCACTATAATAACATGAATAACCGGAATAGTTATAACTTTAATGGCAACGATCGTAGTTCCAACCAAAATTTTACTCCAAATAATAACCAACAAGCAAACTTCAATCGAAACCCAATTAACAATAATAGTAACAACAGGCCCAATCAAAATTACCATCCGGGTAATAGGAATAATAATAATTATAATAACTACCGAACAAACCAAAATTATAATAATTTTAGGAGTAACTCAGGAGTTAATACCAATAATAATAACCAGGGTAATTATAATAATAATCGTCTGTACAGACCAAGAATAAATTATATTAGTGCAGAAGAAGGGGATTACTGGAGATACCATCAACCTCGGAGGAACAGTTTTAATAACAGTTATGATCAAAGAGGAAATCCCAGAGGGATGAGTCACCATTATAACCGAGTAAGAAGTAGAAGCCAGGAGGACTTCCGAGAATCAAGGAGAAGTGAACAATTAGACAACCGAGAGGTTGAACAACCAGGAACCAGCACACCATTCCAGGCAAATCAACAGTCATGCCAGGAAAATAATCACGATAGCCTTAATTTAAACGGAGTGAGGCAGTAATAAACCCTCGCGACCCCTTACTGCTACTAACTACTGGGTACAAAAACCACCAAATTCAAAAACATAGTAATAACAAATTACTACCAACTAATTATGAAAAGCTAATTATGGAAAATAAAAGAATTTTGAAGTATAACAATAACCAAAGTTTAAGGATGGATAGTCAAAATCTTACTATTACTTACAATTATTATTTGAAAAATCTTCGAGAAGAACTGTTGGAGGAAACGGTGACAAGTAGAATCAACCAGCATAATGAAATCTTATACATAACCGCTCAAATTGAAGGAATTCCTACACGAATAATGATAGATACTGGTGCAAATGTATCACTTATTAACGACGCTGAACTGGAGAGAATACAGAAACAAAGTAAAAATATAATACCTACCTTACCTGTCAATAATGTTATTTTAATAGGTGCCACTGGGCGTCAAAATAAAACAGTGAGAAAACAAGTGTCATTGGAACTAGAAAGCAAAGGTGTTACAATTAATATTATATGTCTGGTCGCAATCAGCCTACCATTCGAATTATTAATCGGATGCGATATGCTGAGGAAATATTCAGCCATTATTGATTTGAGCAAGGAGAAGGTGTCCTTGAACTCAGAAGGTGTTATGTGGATGGCAGAGTTAATAGGAAGTGATGGTGCCCCTCTGAACCGTACCCATCACCAAGTTAGGGAATTAAATTTTTTAAAGAATGACACCCAATGCAAAAAAATAATCTATAATATGACAAATGAAGACCTGTGGAACAGTAAATTACAGGAGATAAGAGAGTTTAGACACCAAGGCACAAATAATTTGACAGTAAAACAAGTAGAAGATCTCATTATGATATATAAGAAGTATAAACATGTATTTTCAGAAAAACCAGGAAAAGTAAAAAAACTAAAAAACTATCAGTGTAGAATACAATTTAAAGAACCAGCAGAATTCCACAGAAAATCCTATCCTATACCATATTCATTGAAGGAGGCGGTTAGAGCTGAAATTAATAAAATGTTGTTAAATGATATAAGTGAGCATAGCGAATCACCATATACTAGCCCAATAGTAGCAATTCAGAAGAAGAACGGGCAGGTTCGACTTTGCTTGGATGCCCGAGAAATAAATAAACCTATAGTAAATGATCGCACGTCACCTGGAGAAATAGAAGAAATTCTAAAGAAATTTCATGGTACAAAATTTATCAGTACCTGGGACACAGTTTGTGGTTACTGGCAGGTGGAGTTGCACCCGATGAGTCGAAAATATATGGCTTTTATTTTCGAGGGTAGAAACTACCAGTTTAAGAGATTGCCATTTGGATTAGTCAATTCGGTAGTAATTTTTGTACGATGTATGGACCAGGTATTGGGTCAGGAAGCGCTACAATTCACCACAGTTTATGTAGACGACCTGTTGATTACCTCATCCAACTGGGAGGAACATTGTCACAGGGTGGAGTATGTATTGAGTAAGTTAGCAGAGAACAACATAACACTAAAACTCGAAAAATCCCAATTAATAGCGAAGGAGGTTCAATTTTTAGGTTTCAGTTTGATTGAACAAGGTATTTCCTCATCACAAGAAAAGGTTACTGCAATCCAGAAGTTCCCACAACCAAAGAATAAGAGGCAACTCCAATCCTTCTTAGGACTGTGTAATTACTACCGGAAGTTCCAACGCAATTATTCCGCATTGACATCTAAATTTCAGGAACAGCTGTCTTCCAAAAACAAATGGACATGGGGACATGAACAGGATGCTATACTACAACAGATAAAGGATAAATTCTTAGAGACAGTAATCCTTCATCATCCAAATTTTGATCACCCATTCTTTTTGAACTGTGACGCAAGTGATGTGAGTCTTGGGACGGTATTGTACCAAGAAGACACAGAAGGAAACCATTTAGTCACCAGTTTTGCCAGTCGTGTGTTAAACCACTGTGAGAGAAGGTATAATGTTACGGAAAAGGAACTATTAAGCATAGTCTTTGCTTGTAGTAAATTCCGAACGTACATTTTGGGATATCCTGTAACTGTCAGAACAGATCATAAGTCCATCTCATTTTTAAGAAGTTGTAAGCTGAGTCACGGAAGGCTTACAAGGCGGATACTCGCCTTGCAGGAGTATAATATCAAATGGGAATATATTCCAGGGAGTAAAAACGTGATAGCAGACGTGTTATCTCGAATAAACCTGGACACCCAGACATCTGAGGGTGAGAAAGAAAGGATTATCAAGGTGTACAACATTCTCAAAAGTAGATCTGATTTGGAGGCATTATTACAAAATATCAGAGCTAATCAGTTATTAGACCCAAAATTAATAAAAATCCAGGAACGTATGGCGAACCAAAACTCTTCAATAAACCAATTCTATTGTGAACAAGAAGGAATTTTATTTATAAAAAATACATTGAACCAAGAAGACTGGAAGGTAATCATTCCCAGAATCATGGAGAAGGAACTAGTGTTGGAATATCACATAAGATACGGACATATGGGTGCAGTAAAGGTAGTGAAAGCATTGGAGGAGAATTGTTACATTAAGAACATACACAGGTAGGTACAAAATTATATAAAACCCTGTCATATCTGTCAACTGGTCAAAATTAATAATGAACGAAGGGAAGGTGTAATGATACCTATATCGTCAGAACAAAAATTGGAAAAATTATTCATTGACATGTGGACCATTTCCTAGGAGTGAAGGTAGAAGCCGGTATAAATACATTATAATCATTATGGACCACTTCACCAAATTGTATCCAATCAGTCGAGCAACTACGCAGAAAATTCTTGAAGTAATAACTACTCAATACATTCCAAAAATAGGAATACCTGTTTCAATAGTTACAGACCATGGTACACAGTTTCGAGGCAGAAAATGGAAGAACACATTGTTAGAACTGAACATCAAAAGCTATGACCTCCGTATACCACCCCAGTAGCAATCCATCAGAAAGAATACTGAGAGAGGTTGGTAGAATCTTAAGAACCTATTGTCATCAACAACAAAGGAAGTGGCCTGATTACTTATCAGCCACAGAAGATTTTTTAAACTTGGCTTATCATCCATCTATAAATTGCACTCCATACACTGCCATGTATGAAAAACAACCACCCAGAGAGATCCAAGAATTGATTAAATTTCCTAAGTCTCCACCGTACCAATTTAATAAATTAAAATTCTATAATCAGGTGATGGAAAATCTGGAAAAACGCAGAAATAAATACCAGAAAATAAAGGGTAAAATAATTAAATATGAAGTAGGAGAGAAAGTTTTGTTAAAGAACAGGGAATTGCCTAGCACTCTAGAAGAGATATCAAAGAAATTATTATTACTATACGTTGGACCCTACACCATAACAAAAAACACCAACAACAACACGTACGAATTAACCGACCCCATTTCAAAGAAGATCAAGGGCAATTATAATCAACAATCCATGAAAAAATATCATGAGGAAGAAAAGGAAAAATAACATAAGTAATTATGTCCTCACACCTAATGAAGTGTTCAGAAATAATGACTTCTGAAGGGTTTTGCATACTGTAACGAAACAAAATGTTACAAAAAGAATAGTAAATAATAGTGAAATCCGATCCAGAGAGGAACCAAGAAATAATAATTAATAGCAAATTAAAGGAAACCTAGTTGGTTTGACTTATTTAATATTATCAAGAAACCCAGAAATAACCCAGTAGAATAGGGCAGTAAACCAATCAAAATTAAATAAATAAACCTAGTAGGCCTAAATAATCAAATTACCCTGAAACACAACTAAACCTAATAAAGAGTACCTATCCACAAAATAAAAATTGTATTAATTAAAATCATATAGGCCTATAATTAAGGATAGAAAAAGGGACACAAACCTTTACAGTGATGAGTGATATAATAATAAATAGTGGCACAAACTATAGTTAAACAGTGTGCTAATTATTATTTATAAAAAGTGTTTTATTATTCTCATACAGACGATAGTTTAAAGTATGAAATAATTAAAGTTGTTAAAAACAATTATTATTATTAAGAGTTTTGTTGTATGTTATAAGATTTTATGTCACCAGTTAATTTATGTAAATATATTTATCTCAGGTAGTCAAAGTAGAAATTACAATCAACCATAACAAATTGTTCCACCACATATCATAGAAATTCAAATTAATAAGGTTATACAGTTATAAACTGAGGCATGTTTAGTATCAAATTGTTTATAATTATATAATTAATCATCATGTAAACATTGCATGTATCATAAGAGTATAATAATAAAATTATCTATTAAAGGTAATTTATAAAAATTTAAAGTAATCAATGGGTGTTGATCCTATAACACTTAACCTGTACATAAATGGCCAATCAAAATTTAAGAAGTTTGTATGAGTTCTGTGACTAAAAAAGAAGAAATAACACTTAATTGTTAATTGTGATGGAAAACAGTTGAATAGTGCGTGTCTAGATGTAATTAAAAAAAATATATAAAAATAGATAACCCGTTTGTGAAAGAAGATCTGAATGACCATCATCAAAGATAATAATCCCTCCACTACAATTTTCATGAACAAGTAACACACACAAGCAAGAAATTATCCAGAATAAACCAGAAACCCTTCAGCAATATCGTCTAGATGTGTAAAGTATAATTTGACAATATTTTTATCCAACAAGGAACAACCACTAGACAATATAACAATTTACACTAACACTAATCACTAGTAAACATTTTAAAGTGAAAACAAATTCAATATCTAAACAAACAGTGATTACAAGGAAAACATTTATTGTACACATTAATAAACTTCATTATTCTCTGACAACACGGACAATATAGTAGCCATGATGTTGACATCGCTCTAACCTACATGCTTTTACGAAGCGTATTGAATATCGTCAAACCTTGTATGTTACTTAATATATAATTTTTGTAATTTTTTAGATTATAAGTAATATATTGTTTGTAAAGATACTCTCTATTATTAATTATCATGTAAAGGAACTTTTTGTAGCAGCCACAAGAATTCCCACGAAATATATTAAAATTATTTAATTATTAAATCCTGAGATAAATATCGATTGTGACAACCGTATGTATCGAATGGAATTTTCCAATAATTTGAATTTATATTACAGAGATTAAACCATTATGTTATTAAATCATATCCATGCGTTATTATTTCAGGAACGTAATATATTATCAGCATTTATTTTATAATTAACAAGGATAAGAAGAATTCGGGGAGTCATTGGAAGTACGCAAACTGCAAAACCAAGAGTAACCTCAAATAATAGGTTAAAGCCTAATATCGAAGGTGACTTGAAAATTTTGGGATGACTCTACCGCTATTTTTTGAATTGATTTTGGAATTCTAACTACTGAATTGGAATAATTATAATTCTGATTCAGAAACCAAGGCAGAATAATTCAATTCTTTTACTTATATATTTAAATCACATTCGTAAACACACAACATAAATATTCCACGATCAGCTGATACACTATTTACAACTATTTATTACAAATTAACATATCCAAGGAATAACACGGGCAAATCATTATACCAATAAGATACTATGGGTACAAGAGTCGTATTATAATACCCATAAGTTTCTTATGTTAGATTTGTTTGTTAAAAGATTTACTAATTGTTCAAGAACAGTAGTTATAAGAGCTGTTTAGAAATATCAAAGCAGGTACATGGTAAAACCTATAGGCCAAAAGAGGTGAGCTGAGCTTAAACAGTAAAATGTCCAAAATAGTCTTAACTAAACCAGATAAAATCAAATAGAAGCCTGACCTTAAGGAAACAGGGAAGGTATTAACAAAATTATATATAAAAACTCATAATTGTAATAATCAGATGAATAGGGAAAGTAATATTAAAACATAAGATAAGCCACTGAACTGACCTGCTGTCAATATCATTGTTATAATAAGAAAATGAAGAATAGGTATTTAAAATTGTAATCTTATATATAATGTAGAAGTATCAGACATTATTGTTAGTAATAAGTACAACCCTATTAGGACATATTTAAATAGCAAAGAAGGCAATAAGAAGTGTTAAGAAAAAATATGTAAAAGCCTAAAAACTTAAAATTATAAATGTGTTAAAATAAGTGGTACTGGCCCGAAATGGGCCACATTCGGTATCAAAATAATTCTATTTTTCCAAACAACAATATCGTATAACTCAAATTTAACTTAATCTAAAAATAAATAAAGAGTAATTTGAGGTGACAGATTTAAAATTAACATGTCAAATAATTAAAACCACGTGACCGGGGTCAGATGAAAATGAACCAATCACGGCCCACAAAAGCCGGGTCATAGCCATTTTTAACGGAAGAATTAGTTTAGTCTATTGTTGAAACTCAAGCTGTATAGATGAACTCCATGTAACAGAGAATCACATTTGATGAATAATTAATGACCGAAAGAAAAAATAAAGAGATGTCGATACCAAATTAAGAAAAAACATTAAAGAATTACACAGGCGAAACATATTAACAGAAATAATTGAAGACCGAATAACAAGATGACGATTTACTCCAACTAATACGTTCCCAATACGAAGTTTGTATCGACGATCTGGTGAGATTGGAATAACCCTAATAATAAAACAATCACACCTTTACATAACACAAGTTTCACCAACAACACTGTTAATCCAGACACTTGTGAACTTCAACAAACCTTTATTTAATAACATTGTGGACATAAAACCATTAAAACACTATTTACTTTAAAGAAAATAAGTAAAGCAGATTTCGGTAAGCATAGACGCTGGCTGACGGCCATTTTGTTAAAAACAATCGTCGTCATTTCGAGTGACACTTGGAACAAAACACAGAATTGTAATATTTTAGATTAATACTATTTAAATTCTATTATTTATTAAGAGTGTTAATTAATTAACTGTGATGTATTGTATTTTATCTGTAGGCATTTTCTGATCTTTCTTAGCAGCTCAAAGTATCCACGACCTGATATAAAAAATAATATTGTATTTCATTTTTAACATTGTATTTTTTCGAGGCGAGCTTGGTGAGCGAGTCGATATGGTTACTATTCCGTTCGATTCACTAACTGTTGAACTAACCCTGAGTTTAAAAAGCATCAATAAATTGATTTGTTAACTTATAAAGTATATTATTTCTTGAAAGTAAATTAAGATAAAGGATAAATTAAAATTGAGTGGCAGAATGAACTTGAACGGGTGCGCACCCAAATCCGTGTACGGTTTACATGCAAATTTTGACATTTTTACTTCTTAACGATCTCGCAAGAGTGATATTTTTACCTTTTTAATATCTGATGGAGCATATGCTCTGAAACGCGTCATAGACGAAGCTACAAGAAATCACACGGCGGATAATTTAAGGTAAATAATTTATTAAGATAAAGGATTTGCAGACGATAAGCAAGAAGAGGAATACGGTTAGAGTAACGAACATCAAGCAATTAAAAGAAGAGACCAGGTAACCTATAAAACTGAGTTGAATCACCAATCGATTGTGAAGAACCCACACAATCTATTTTTAATTATTAAGAACAATTATTTTTTGGTGACATTTTCAAAACCGTAAACTCAACGACAGCCTGTTTTGCTTGATAATCCTCGTTTTATTAATCAGACTAAACTAAATAAAATAAAATAAAACTAAATAAGAATTATTCAACAAATAATTAATTTATTTCCAATTAAATAATTTCAACGAAGATAAGTAAAATACGGTCAATACGAACATTTATTACAACACATGGATATAATCCGACATTTGTTTTGTTCACAACCGTAGATTTAAGTAATTATTTCAAATAATTCTATTGTTATTACTCTTTTGTGAAATTTTGTTCTTCATATGAGACATTTTTATTTCTATATCATGGTCAAAAGAACCCAATAATTTAATAATTGTATTGTATTAATTGCATTAATTGTATTAATGCTACTGTTTACATTCATTAGCGAATCTAATGTTACCAACTTTGAAATTAGGGATTGTCTTTAGCCGGGTCAATCAGTTTCTATCATGAGAATTGTTATGTTTATTGAAGTCAGAAGGAAGATAATATGGCTATTAAATGAAAAATAAAAGCATGTTAAAGGAAAATACTGGTGTATGAAATATCATTATTAATATTAGTGACTGTCTTGCCTTACTTGAAAACTCGTATTAGTCGACCATCACAGGTTATGTTGGCAGCAGTTCTTTTGGTAAATTATTTGCACGAAATTCAAAGGTCAGTGAGTTCAAATGACTAGTAACTTCAGCTATTCACTTTAAATAATTAACAGAAGAGTTAAACCAGGTAGGTCAACGGCAGTTAGTACAGTACTATTACAATAGAGAGGTTCATCATTATTATATAACCAGTTAAACAGTTAACACCTCATCATTGTTTACATTACAAATTGGCGCCCAAGGTTAATTCAAGTGCTTTTAAATAAATCAAATCTTATTAAACAACAACATCAAACTTATATAAATCAATAATTAAAAATAACTGTCATTAAGAAAAACGGTAAACCTTTACAATATACATTCACATTGTTTTATGGTGAGTCACCAGTCACCTAATCCAAAACACGCTCGTTGCAAACAGTTATGTACTTTTATAGTTATGTTGTAAATATTTGATAACTGCTTGAAAATTATAAAGATAATAGTTTACCTGCTAGCACACGGCCTGTTTTTCTCTCAAATACAATCACAGACTGTGGTGCACTTCCTCCCGTCATCTTTTCTTTGGATATTAGGGCGAGCGAATCTGCTGCATGTTTCTTAATACAATCATCACTACAGTAAATGCTGCCTGCACTTGGTTCTTTCTTACAAACTATACAGTGACCACCACTACTTGACTGCGAAGGCTGTATACTGCAACCATAACAACAAAACTTACAAAATATAGTTCTTGGAAACTTAACAAACTTATTTAAGTATAGACATGTTTAAATACATTTAAAATTTAATATATACATTATTTAGTATGTGTGTGTACCCCAGACAGACAAATGTGCAAATTATATGCATAACACTTTGAAAATCATATTCTGATGGTCACCACATTGTTGTGGATGTGTTGCCAACTATTCCATGACGGAACACCACCATTACTATATTGTTTGACAGGCAATTTATTTTGGGATCTTGTAACTCTATGGGATTTAGGACATGTATTACGTGAAATATGAGAAAATTATTTCAAATTGTGATTAAAAAAAAACATGTTTGGAAAAGTACCTGTTAGTGAAACAAATCACGCTCTAGTAGGACACATTAAATATTTTCTCACATACTAAATATGTGAATATGGAACCAGATTAAATCACAATCACAGAAACAGGATGGTGTAATGTGGAGGTTTGTTTGTTACAGGGCAGTTGTTTGTCAGCAGCAACGAACAGTTGAGTCAACAATGGTTGCACACTCCAATTTTATAGTCACGTGTAACTCCAGAACAGATAAATAAAAAACATCGCAAAACTACAAGAAAACTTGCCAATGTATTGTACATACAAAAGCATTGATCAGAACCAGTTTAGTAAATTGCAATGTTCTTATAATTTGATATTAACTATTTACATTATGATTTTGTGAGGTTACTTTGTTAAAATCCCCAATAATTTATTTACAAACATTGCTTACAATTGATTATAACAATTATTTCCTCCTTGGATTTCGTTGTCCATGACGTATCCGTTACTTAACTACATACAACTATTTCATTAATGACTTGGAAACACAAAGTTTTTCCTTACAACCTGAACCGGTTTTCACTTTTAAAAAGCTTCTTCAGAGGTTGCAGCTGGTAGCGCTGTCCGTTCTGTTGTGGGTGATGGAATCGAATTTCGAAAGATCGATGTTGTGTGTGTGGGGTGAGATATGTTCGAATAATGCATGCGATTAGAATTGTGTCTGTTTGTTTAGGATGTCGTTTTTATTTGTTTTCGTATGTTTGTATATTTCCAATTGTTCTAGAGTGTCTAGTTTTCGGCCTTTTGTGTGTACGTGTAGAATGTTCATGTTATTGTCGATGTTTTTGTATGTGTGGTTTGCTTCAATGAGATGGTTTGCAATGGTGGATTCTGTAGTGGAGTGGAGTGCTTTTGTGTGTACACATCGGACACCGAAATGTAGTACACGCACGGCGACGGAAGTTACATTTTGCAGCTGACTATTCCCTAAGACCCGCGATAATTTCTGTTTGTTTGTTTAAAAATATTTATCTTTACACAACAATTTTTAATTATCTTTACAATTTTTACATTACTTTTAATGCTTTCGACTCTGAGAGAACGTTCCAAGTATGTGATACAGATGGGAAAGAAATGTACTAGATGACACTAGGTGTCATGGCGGTTGGCGTTGTCTGTACTAATTTACGTGGTTAATGAGGTTCAGTTTAAGAGTGCAGTTTAGTTTGGTTTGTATAATGTGAATGTGAATGTGTTGCCAGTGCATGTACTATTGACTAAATTATTTATTTTGAGGTTTTCGAGTACGTGTTTCCATTTACGATAATGTATCAGAATATTGTAACCACGCGGTTTGGATTCGGGTTATGAGGCGTCATTAAAATATTTTTAAATTCTTTATGCTTGCTGATCATTATTATGTATTAATATGATAGCTTTATTTATGTATGTTAAATAAGCTACAAATAAATAAAAGGCTAATCTCCGAAACGGCTGGACCGATTTTGATGGGCTTTCACTGGCAGATAGCTGATATTATAAGGAGTAACTTAGGCTACTTTTATTTTGGAAAACCGTCGTCGGACCGAAAGGCGCCTCTCACCGCTTCCCCCTCCAACTTCCTCCTCCGACTTAATATAACAAAGGTTGCCTGTCGCACGGGCTCAGAACGTGCGAGCGGGCTGTTGCAGATGGTTGTGTCTCAACGCGCGCCTCAAAAATTGTTTTCTAGCAGTGAGACTTTTAAGTTATAATATAATAATATAATTAGAGATAAATTTTTAACGTCGTTTGGTTTTCTTTCATGAAAATTCGTTCGTATTAAATAGTTAAGTTTTTTTATTTACTTGATAAATTACTTATTTATTTAGTTAAGTACGTAGGTAGTTGTTTTTAAAATAAATATTTCTAAATTAGGTTTTTGTTTTCTAATTTAAAAAGTGCACTTACAATCATTAGTCATGCCTAAAAGAAAATCAAATCTCTCTAAAAACACGAGAAAGGCTAAAAATCAAAGATTGCAACGTGAAAACGAATCTCAACAGGATAGAGAACGTCGTCTTACAAATTGTAGATTAAGGCAATCCATGTCTAGGTCCATTGAAAGTAGTTCTAAGAGAAACGAACAATTACAGTTAGATAGAACCCGTCATTCATTGTTAAGGAGTCAAGAATCTCAGGAGTCTAGAGAACAGCGTCTAGAAAACAATCGTATTCGACACGCTGTCTCGCGAAGCCTAGAATCAGACGATTCTAGAGAGCAGCGATTAAAAGTTGACCGTATTCGACACTATGTGTCGCGAAATCTAGAATCAGACGATTCTAGAGAGCAGCGATTAGAAGATGACCGTATTCGACACTCTGTGTCGCGATATCTAGAATCAGATGATTCTAGAGAGCAGCGATTGGAAAGTGATCGTCGTCATCACCAAAATCAACGTGAATTTGAAAGTCAAGAACAACATGACATCCGTGTCACAGAACAATGTGATCGATATCATGAGTCACAAAGACAGAGAATCGAGCGCTTAGCACAGCTCCGTGAAAGAGTGAGTACCATTCGTCAGTCAGAAACGAATTTTGATCGAGAAAGGCGACTGGTCACTGCCAGACAAACGACAAATGCTATGCGGGATATTGAAAGTGAAGAGAACCGGCGACAACGACTGAATAATGACCAAATAAGAAGAACTAATAGACGTAATATTGCATGGCGAGAAAAACATAACAGTGGGTTCAATTATGATGCCCAAATAAATTATTCTGCTGCATCAGAGATAGGCCCTATGAATGTGTGTTGCAACTACTGTAAAGCTATAAGGTGGAAAGATGAGTCAAAAGGAATTTGTTGTTCTTCTGGAAAAGTGCACTTGGACTCTATTCAGCAGCCACCTGAGCCACTTAAGTCTTTGTTATGTGGCGAACATGAACAATCTCAACATTTCCTAAATAATATTAGACATTATAATTCGGCTTTTCAAATGACTTCTTTTGGGGCAAAAGAAGTTCACGAAGGGAATTATATGCCCACGTTTAAAATACAGGGGCAGGTGTATCATTTAATTGGTTCCCTTCTTCCTGTAGATAATGCGAGAGAATCATTTTTACAAATATATTTCATGAGCGATTATGTACTACAAAGGGATGCAAGATTACAATGTTTTCCAAATCTAAACCCTTTGTTAGTAGAAAGCTTACAAAGTATGCTTATTGAAATAAACAGTTACATTTGTGATTTCAAAACTGCTCTTCAATCTTTCCCACCAAATTCAAACGAAAATGACTATAAAATAGTTATAAATGCTGACCGACGACCTTCAGCAGAGCATAGAGGTCGCCATAATGAACCGACAACAAACGAAGTATCTGTGTTACTGCTAAATCAAGATTGTGATAAACGAGACATAGTACTTCGCAGACATGATAATAGATTGCAGAGAATCGCCGAAACTCACATATCATATGATGCTCTACAGTATCCTCTCATGTTTGTTTATGGGGAAGACGGATATAACTTTGCGGTCTATCAAGTCGAACCCAACACAGGCCAACCAAATTTCCAAAAAAAAGTTTCCGCACTACAATACTATTGTTACCGATTAATGATTAGAAAGAATGAGTACAATCATTTGCATAATTACAAACAATTAAATAATCAATACTTAGTTGACGTATACGCTAAAATCGAAACAGAGAGACTCATTTTTATACGAACTAATCAAAAAAAGCTTCGAGTTGAAAATTATATTCACCTCCAAGACGCAATCAATCACAATGAGAATGTAGAGGACTTGGGTCAGTTAGTTATTCTACCTTCATCGTTTGCGGGAGGACCTAGATATATGCACCAACGCACACAGGATGCGTTTTGTTATGTTAGGAAATATGGACGTCCCAATCTTTTTATAACGTTCACGACCAACCCTAAATGGGATGAGATTACAAACGACCTTTTTACAGGGCAGTTGGCTTCTGATCGGCATGATGTTGTATCAAGAGTTTTTAAACAAAAACTAAAAAAAATGATGGATCTCCTGGTGAAAGGAAAAATTTTCGGTTCCGTTCGCTGTTTTATGTATAGTGTAGAATGGCAGAAGCGTGGTTTGCCCCATGCCCACATTTTGATATGGTTAGAAACGAAAATAAGAGCTGAGCAAATTAATGATGTTATTCGAGCAGAATTGCCAGACCAAGAAGTTGATCCAGAGCTATTTGATGTTGTAAAAACCCACATGGTACACGGTCCATGTGGCCCTTACAATCCTCAATCACCGTGTATGAAGAATGGTATTTGTAGTAAAAGATTTCCTAAATCTTAGGTGAGGATGGTTATCCATTTTACAGACGTCATTCACCTGAAAACGGTGGTATACGAACGACAATCCGATCACGAACTAACTCTATTGATATCGACAATCGCTGGATTGTTCCATTTTCATCGGTACTGTCGCGCACTTTTAAAGCACATATCAACGTTGAACTTTGTAGCAGTGTGAAATCAATAAAATATAATTGCAAGTATGTCAACAAAGGTTCAGACTTGGCGGTATTTGGTGTGCAAAATGCTAACGATGAAGTGACATCATATAAAAATGGAAGATATATTAGTACTTCTGAAGCAGTCTGGCGCATATTATCATTTCCGACTCACAAACGTTTCCCCGCAGTAACACATTTGGACATCCATTTAGAAAATGGTCAGAGAATTTATTTTGATCCAAACAATGTCCGTGGAGTGGTACAAAATCCGAGAAATACGACACTGATGGTGTTTTTCGATCTGTGCCATAACGACGAATTCGCAGCCACTTTATTGTATGTAGAAGTACCAGGTTATTACACATTTAATAAACAAAATGGAACATTTCAATGGTGACGCCGAGGTACTCCTGTGGAGGGTCATCCCGGCATATTTTACGAGCATACTCTAGGTAGAATTTATACAATTCATCCTAATAATCGGGAATGTTATCATCTAAGGATGTTGTTAAATGCTGTCAAGGGACCAACTTCTTTCGAAAGTCTCAAAAGAGTGAATGGTATTTTACATCCTACATATCAAGCAGCATGCCTTGCACTTGGTTTACTAGAAGGCGATAATCACTGGTGCGACACATTAACAGATGCCAGTATAAGCAGCAGCGCATCTAAATTGCGAGAGCTATTCGCCATTATATTGGTATTCTGCAATGTTTCTAATCCCTCAGAGTTATGGGACAAGTTTAAAGATCATTTCATGGAAGATTATGTAAGAGAATTCCAACGACATCACCCAGATGCAGACATAAATGCTCATTTAGAAAACTTTACTAATCGTGCTCTGTTTACGTTACAAGACATTCTTCTTTCCATAGGCGGCAATACTCTCCCTCATTATGGTTTACCATCTCCACAAGCGACCGATGGGATTGTTGATAATTTGAACAGAGAATATATTGAACACATAAATTTTGACCCAGTTGAACTTCAACATACGATAAATCAGAATGAACCAAGATTAAACAACGAACAAAATCAAGTTTACCGACTCCTCATTGACAGTGTGAATGCTGCTAACGCTGGTGGTGTATATTTTTTAGACGCTCCAGGTGGTACCGGCAAGACATTTTTGATAAATCTTTTACTGGCCAAAATACGTTCAGAAAAAAAGATTGCCATAGCAGTCGCATCTTCAGGAATAGCTGCAACTTTACTTCCTGGGGGAAAAACAGCACATTCCATGTTTAAAATACCAATAGAAGCAGAGCATATGGAAAATCCAGTCTGCAGTGTATCAAAAAATAGTCATAAAGCCAAAGTATTACAAGATTGTGTCTTTGTAGTCTGGGACGAATGCACTATGGCAAACAAAATTTCAATCGAAGCCGTGAACAGAACAATGCAAGACCTAAGAGGTAATACTCAATTATTTGGAGGAGTAACATTTTTATTCGCTGGAGATTGTAGGCAAATATTACCAGTTGTGACTAAAGGTACGCGAGCGGATGAAATTAACGCCTGTTTAAAACGTTCAGTACTTTGGAGACATTGTAAAAAACTTCATTTAAAAGAAAACATGAGAGCACATTCAGCCGATTCAGAATTTAGCAAAATTCTCCTAGATGTAGGAGAGGGGAAGTGTCCAGAAGTGAATGATACTCATGATATAGAACTACCTGCCGGTCTTTGTCAGGTTGTGGCGGACACTGAAACTTTAATAAAAAGTATTTATGATGATGTTCACAATCTCAATATAAAAGAAGATTCGTGGCTGTGTGAAAGATCAATTTTAGCACCAATGAATGACCAGGTTACTGCGCTTAATCAGCGCATTTTAGATAAGCTTCCTGGTGAATCACAAACATACCTTTCCATCAATACAGTTTGCAATCCGGATGAAGCTGTTAATTATCCAACAGAATTTTTAAACAGTATAACTGTGCCTGGTCTACCCTCTCACAAACTAGAACTTAAGATTGGCGTGCCCATCATACTACTCCGTAATTTAAACCCACCGAAACTTTGCAATCGTACTAGATTGCGAGTAGTGTCATTGCAAAAAAACGTTATAGAAGGTCGTATAATATCCGGATGCGGAAAAGGTGAGACAGTGTTTATAACACGAATTCCCATAATACCGTTGAATTTTCCCTTTCAATTCAAAAGACTGCAATTTCCTATCAATGTCAGCTTTGCTATGACAATCAACAAGTCACAAGGGCAAACCTTGAGCAAAGCTAGCATAGATTTAACTAAGGGTTGCTTTACCCATGGGCAGCTATACGTGGCATGTTCACGTGCGAGGGATGCCACTAGCGTTATTGTTTTAGCCCAAGGAAGTCGTACACCTAACATTGTATATAAAGAGATTTTTCAATGAGGTTAATACAAAAAGCCAAAAAATGAACAAAAAACAAAGAAATAAATAAAAAAATTAAAAAACGAAAAGACAAAAAAAGAACAAAAACAAACAAAAATGAAAAAAAGATTAAAAAACACGAAACATCGACTCGCAAAGAATAAGAATGAGACTAAACTTAGCATGGGTATTTCTTTACGAGGAATGCATAATTATTAACTTTTCGTTAACTCAGTGAACTGAACAAACATTTTTTATGAAATTCCACACGGACGAAGTCGCGGGTAACAGCTAGTTTATATATAAAATTAACTTAATAATAATCAAATATAAACAACTACATTTTAGACAACTTCAACGCATTCAACACACTCATAGAATGCTTAATTGCTGTTGTACACTGTGGAGGAAACAGGAGCATTTATGCCCACTGCAAAACAGTTTCGTTCAAATGCGCAAACTTCCACAAGAAATAGTAGGACTCACAGGTGTTCCAGAATTGTTCTGTTCTCTTGCTGTTTCCACTGTTGGAAACATTTTTTTTTGTACCCCAACTGTTTTTTAGTGCATGCATCCTCAAATAAATACACGAGACTTTAAAACATAATGAATAGTCCCGAAACTGTTTTGTCACAGTGAGGGGTAGGTCTAAGGGTTTTATAAGTACAAGGTTTGGCTATTAAATAATGGGACTTGGAAAACAAAAGAGTGCTGGTCAAGTTTAAATAAATAGTGTGTGTGTTATAATTGACCTTGGACTCCCCTACATCAGCCCTGTAAGTTTCATTTCCCTCTTTCAGTTAGTTGGTTGTCAGGCATCATTTGAAGGGGTGGTGTTTTCTTTTTTTTTTACTGTGTTGGAAAAATGCTTACTCCAAACATTGTGTAATAGATTAATTTGAAATTTTTAGTGAAACTTCTGCACAAGATAGCAACTGAACCTTTTCAGTTTACTAACTGTGGCTTACAGTGAAAACTGAATGTCATGTACACAAGTGTCTGAGTCTGAGTTACACAAAAGGTTTATGGGAAGTCAAGAAGCTGTTGAACATGATGAAAGGCCAGAACGCCCATGCACATAAAAAATATAGAAACGTTTAAAAAAATTGAGAAAATTATTCAAAATGGCTGCAGAAACGGTGATAGAAATAAAAAAAATTGACAAATTTGGAAAACTGATCTTAGTGTCTGTGCCAGAATTGTTTCATAAATTATCACTCCTGGCGATAAAACAAATCGAAAGTGAATTTGTGGAGACACCCTGGAGCACATCAACCCCATCCAAGCAGGACACATACTTTATAGAAAATATTATTACTTGTAATTAAAACCTGGATGGTCCACTACATTCCTGAAAGGAACATCAATCGATGCACTGGAAACTCCAACTTCTCCAAGACTGAAGAAAGCATGTCAAGCCAAGTGCAAATTTAAGGTGTCATTGATTGTTTTCTTTACATGTCAAGGGTGTACTTCCAGAAGAGTGGGTTCTAGACAGTTGCTTCAGTGAACCAGCATCATTGTATAATTGTTCCTGTGTGAAAAGTAAGAAAACGGGGGTCAGAATTGTGGTAAATGGATTCATTCTGCATTAGGACAATGTGCCAGCTCACTCAGCACTGTCTATGAAGCAAGTTCTGGCCAAGAAATGGAATGCAGTTCTGGCCCTACAGCAATCATTTTCTTTTTAGCTATGTTTACACATTTTCAATGCAGTTTGTTTGTTTACAGAGCTTTTTAAAATAATTTTTACTGTTACTGTTTTAACATTTTTAAGAAAATATGTTCAATAACTGTTTAAACAAAGCATGAAAAAAAGAATATAATATGTAAACCATGAGTTACTGGGACTGTGTTCTTGGTTAAGTACAGTTATAATAAAAATTTGCAAATTGTCAAAAATTTCAAAATTTTTTTTTTTTAAAGCATTGGTGATGTCAATTATTCTTATTCAAATAGGAATCAATTATTTTTTTCCTTCCACAAAAAAATTCATTTACAAGGGTGGGGTGAAAAGTTCTGGGCTTGAATAAGAAAACAATATTTTTATTTATTTATTAATTTGCTTCTATTTCTCAACATAATCTCCATTTACCTCGATACACTTTTCCAAACGATGTCCCAATTGATAAGCTGATTTGTCGAGATCCTAAAAATAGCCATTTACAGCATCGCTGACTTGATTGTCCCCAGATCTTTTTCCTCTGAGCCATTTTTTGAGGTTAGGAAAGAGTTAAAAGTTGCTTGGGGCTAAATCTGGTGAGTATGGTGAGGAAGCAATTCGAACTTTAATTCATTTATTTTAGCCATTGCAACAATTAATTGATGTGTGAGCTGGTGCATTGTCTTGGTGAAACAGCACATTCTTTTTTGCTAAATGTGGCTGGTTTTTCTTGAGTTCATCGTTTAAATGCTGCAGTAAGTTCGCATAATACTCGCCAATTTGTTTATCCCTTTTCAAGGTAGTCAATGAAGAGTATTCCACGCATGTCCCAAAAACAGTCACCATAACCTTACCAGCAGTTGGAATTGTCTTTGCCTTCTTTGGAGTTGGTCAACCTTTAGCAGTCCATTGTTTTGACTGTTGTTTGGCCTTAGGAATGTTGTGGTGGACCCAAATCTTATCACCAGTTATGAATCGAAGCAAAAATTTGGTTTGATTGCACTTATAAGAGTACCAAACAATCGGTAGAAACATCCTTTCGACATTGTTTTTGGTCAGGTGTGAGCAACGCGGCACCCATCTAAAGCACAGCTTTGCCATACAGTAATAGTTTTATCATATATAATTGCTAAGGTATCTTATCCTTCAAAATTAAATACTCTTACTTTACTTGATATCAGCAAAGTAATTTTCAAAAAATCACACCCTTCAACTACCCTCTCCATTTATAGATATCTCATTTACCATTTACAGTGGATTAATACGACTTTATTCTCAGGGCACTTATTTATCAAAATTAAGTACTTTACTCTTGTCAAAACACAAAACACTACCGGTAAACTACCCCTCTCCCTTAACTGAATGACCCCATTTTTGATATTTACAGTTTTACTGAGTAACAGTTTCATTATATGTAATTATTAAGGTATCTTATCCTTCAAAATAAAGTACTTTATTCGACAACAAAAAGGTAGTTTACAAAAACTACCCCCTCCCCCTTCAACTACCCTTATCATTTACAGATGTTTTATCTACCTTTGTACAGTGGATTATTATGACCGTCTTTTCAGGATACTTTATTTATTAAAATTAAGTACTTTACTGTTGTTAAAACGTAAAATGCTGCAGGTAAACTACCCCTCCCTCCTAACCGATCTTCACCAAAATCAATAGGCCTTAAGTCCTCTACAACTCGGGCACATTTGCAAAGATTTATTTGATTCACATACACACACACTTCAGAAAATGACTTTTCTTCATGTTTTGAGGGTAGTAAAAACAGAATCAGCCCTTATCTCGAATACGATTTTTTTTTTTGCGATCACATACGTAAAACGCGTAAAATACGTTTTTTTTATTTCCTTACGTAACATGGAAGTAAAATTGATGTACTAAACATTTTTTAATTCAATTTTACAAAAATTATTTCACAAGTTGTTTCAAAAAACTTAATAATCGTTGGTATTCTGACTCTAAATAATAAATAATCAATCACAATAGTTTGAATAATGCGCTGTATAATGTCTCGCTATATAATTTTTAACGTATTTTCCACACGTAACTTGTACAAGTTGTTTTTATTTATTCTTAGATTATACATGGAAGTAATTGTCTGAATTAAAAATTTAATTGAAATACAAATGCCCAGTACTGATATCAAAATAATTTACTTATGACGGCATTTAAATTACCGACTGTTTACTGCAACCATTCATAAAATCTTAAGTAAACTATACCCACTGAGTGACAGTGCCTGATAAACCAGTGTCACTGCTGCTGGGAACAGCTGGTACTACGTGCGTACTAGACCTAGTTTCCTTGGTGTCTACGCTTTTTGCTGGCCCTGGTTTAATTACATCTTGGCTGCTAGACTTTTTTGTTTCCGTCTTCTTTTGATCAACCTGTTTTTTTGCCACTTCTTTTGCTTCTGCAGCTCGCTTTTTTTTACAGTTTGGACACGACCATTCGATTCCTTTTTCTTCCATCTGTTCACCTAAACAAGTGGAACAATAATACCTGTAAACTACATAACCAATATGATGAAACAAACATGCACGCACGCACATGCACACACCCATGCGCACGTACACACACACACAAGCTGGTAGTTTGTTCAGTACAACCTCCAGGACAAAGAAATAGAGGACAGCCATGGCTGTCTTGGAATAAACTTATCAGGAATGCCACAGTACTACAGATAATCATAACCTGAAAGAGGACATATGACTGAGAGGTTTAGAAAAGAGGGACAAGTATATCTCTATACAATTTCTTTAGTCATTTTTATGTAATGAACCCTATTTATATATTAATTCTTGGGAGAGGGGAGGGATTTAGTTTGTATCTGGGCTTTATTTGACAATCTGCTTTGGTATATATGGAGCTATATTACAAAATTTAACAATATCAATTGTCCAACCAAATATCCTACATACTGGTAGCTTACCATTGAAAATTATGTTTCAAAGGCATATAAAAGATAATGTGGTTATTATTTAATGTACCAGAAACTAGAGGCTAAAGAAGATTTTTTTTTTCTAGACGAAAAACTGAAACTCCTATTAATTATCTCTTCAATTTCTGCAATTCTTAAAAATTATATGGGAATCAAAACTGAATTAATATGAATTAACTTAAAAAATTATATAGGCTGCCCCAATTTTTTAAATTTTAAATTGATGCTTTAAAAAAATGGACAGATATTAAAAAAAATGGACAGCTATTAATTTTTTTAACGGTGGTTGCCCAGCACAAAATCACATAATCCATAAGCAGCTTTAAGTATCTTGTTGATTTTGCTTTTATTTGTAATTAATAAAAATTAAGTTTTAACTCATTAGATTAAAAATTCATAAATACTTGCACACACACACACACTTAATGATGTTAAATTGACAGTTCCTAGTCAATTAAGAATTAATTTACCATGACAATATGCCCTCGATAGTAAAGTGGCAATAACTAACATACTTGAACACAGTGCAACCAGTTCTTGTGAAGATTTCCAATTTCATGTTAGTGACTACAGTACCTCTAATACAAAAGTGCAAAAACTTTAGTTTCCCTCAAGACAAGTAATTAAACCATATATTTATTTGGTTATCAGCAATTCTGTTAATAGTGTAGTTATATAAATAAATTGGTTACACTCCAAAGATGATCCACTAAACCTGGATCCGAACTGCCTGAATAATTCATGCTGAACTATTTTCACAAAATATGATGTAACATTATTCACATTTTCATTTATATAAACATTAAATGAAGTCCAGCACTAAAGTCACTTACCCATTGCTTTGGTAATGCCAACACACTTCCCATGAAACCAGTCTTCGCACGTATCACAACATATCATAAACCTAAAAAAAAAAGAAAATCAATCTACACAACATTACAACATTTCCAATTTTTAGAGCAACAATTTAAGATCCTACTTTCATTCCTGGGGGACAAAGTTGGTCGCGTTCGCAGTATACTTTAAGCAGTATGTGTCCCCTGGGTAGTGCTAAATGACCAGCAGCGTTGGCTAATAAGCTTCCCAAAGATAGAAAGCCAAACACCAAATGAAGCAAAGAAATGAACAAAGGAAAAACAAAACTGCTCTTCTCAGGGCAAACACTGACAATCTTCAAAATCGGAAATCAAAAAGAGCTAATTTTAAGAAGCTAACATTTAATACTTTACATTGGAACACAGGTGGATTATCCCAAGCAAAGAAGAATAACATATCACAACTCAACAAACACAACACTGATGTCTTCTTTATAACAGAGGAAAATGAAGAAAATATCACTGAAGAAAATACAGAGCTACTTTGTATTTGAAAATTACAAAATGAACTACCTGTTTAAATCAAGACAGATAGCAAGCGGAATCCTGATAGGAGTGAAGGACAGCCTGGTCTCTGAATTTAAGGTGATTAAGGAAATGTTGAACCATGATCCAGCGAAGATGGAAAGGCTTAAGGTATGGAAGGAAAACAAGAAGTTTATTGTCTACATAGTATATAGCCCACCAAACAACAATTTTAAACATGGATACCATAGAGGTTACAGCAAGAGCCATCATAACAGGAGAGTTTATTTAATGCCCATTCCCAACAATGGGGATATCAGAGTGAAAATGCAGTGAGCAGGGAATTTGAGAATTTTCTCAATGCAAACATGGAACTACTTTGCGACCTGAATGACAGAAAAACTTTTGTTCACTAATCAGAAACATCAATAAACCCACACATGTTGGAACTGCTTTGCGACCCGAATGACAGAAAAACTTTTGTTCACTACTCAGGAACATCAATAAATCAAGACCTGGCTGCGGTTTCTGCAGACATATACACTGATACAAGGAGGCTTGTAACTGATGATGAGGGAAGTGGCCACAGAGTGGTGATGATCGAGACCATTATCAGCACAGATCAGAGGCAGCATGAACCTAAACACAACTCCTGGAACTTTTCGAAGCATGGTGGACCTTGACGTGACCAAGATAGAGGGAGAAAGTAATGCAACTAAGAATGGACAGAAATAACCAGAGAAATAAAGTAAAAAAATCCAAGAGACCTCAGGACGTATAAGAGTGGAGAAGAGTAAATGCAGAGTACATCAATAAATTACAGCAGGCCAAAAAGCAAACCTTTAACAAATTTATTTCAAATCTTAACTATAGATAAGATGCTGTCAAGGTTCATAAGTACCAATAAAAACTCTCGGTGGCAAACATAATGGAAAAACCACAGACCCAAGCAAAACAGCAACTAAAGCTTTAACTTCGGATCAGAACACAGCCAATAAATTTAATACTTACTGGATACAAGAACATACATTATCAGCTAAAAATAAAAAAACCCACAAAAGCATTAAAAAGCACCTACAGACTACCAACTAAAAGAATCATAAAGTGTGACATTTTTTCCCAAAATTACAGTATGGCAGAACTTGATATTGCAATTAGCAAACTAAAGAATAAAAAATCTCCCGGATCAGACAATATTCATCCAGAATTTATTAAGAGTCTAGTAGCAAAGGCAAAATTGACTCTTCTTAACATCTTCAATAAGGTCTGGTCAGGACAATCCAATGTGCCAACAATTTGGAGAAAGGCAATACTGGTTGCCATAAAAAAAACCCAAAGAAACCTGAAAATAAAGTATCTAGCTACAGACCGATTTCCCTGACATCTGTTATCGCGAAAAGCATGGAAAGAGAATGTTAGCTGCTAGGCTGCAATATTACCTGAATACCCAAAGACTACTGACCAATGGACAAGGAGGATTCAGACCGAACTTTACCACCATGCAACAAGTGCAAGGCTGACTCAAAGCATAAAACTTTTTTAACTGAGGCAAATCAGTGGCAGCTCTTTTTGTGGACTTCAGAGGGGCATTCGATACTGTGTGGAGGAAGAAACTGTTAAACAAGCTTAAAGACATGGGCGTCATAGGAAATATGTTTAACTGGATCATCCACTTTCTAACTCAGCGCTGGGTGTGCATAAAATGGAAATTGTCTGTATCATCATACAAACAAACAAGGTTGGTCTACCACAAGGATCTGTGCTGAGTGCACTGCTCTTTAACATCTTTTTTAACGACCTACCTGCTGCTCTATCTTCTACTAAAGCTAACTGTGCACTTTATGCGGATGAGCCAAGAACTCGAACAAGATGTTCAACGCTCTCCAAATAATATGAATGCCACACTGAGCACACTTGTGAAATGGAGTAATGACACTAATAGGAAAATTAATTACCAAAAAACACACTATCAGCTGTTCTCCCTAAAAACAAAAACCAATGAAATATGTCTCCAGATGTAACGGGGCAAAAGGGGTGAAACCAATTTTAATCATTTTAAACCAGTCTTGGTACTGTTCAGTAACCGTCAGAAAGTACGCATTGGGGATTGTGAACACGCAAATAAGGTGAATTGACTGTAGCGGTGAAACTGTTGTGTTGTGGCAAAGGAATGTGCAGTTATCAACAAGGGAGTGTACGCGCCTCCAAGCGCGCACTCCCTCGGCCAATGTTCCCATGGTTTGGGCACGCGTAGGTACATTCTTTCTCACCCGGTGCGTTGGAAAACAGCAGCAGTCGGCTAAAAACATCTGAACATAACAGACGCGAGCAGTGGTGAGCGTCGCCGGCCGGGCACAGTTTTCATCTCGCCCGTACATAAAAATGGGAATGTAGGTCAAAGACAGTTCGGCTAATAACATATAAACCGCGTGGTTGCATCGGCGCGCGGGTCAAATAAATTTCAACAATGTAGAACGACCGGCAGAAAAGGGAGTAAATTAAACTCGAACAGTTCGGCAGTGATCAAAATTTAGTGAGGACGTAGTTTGGACACAAACGGTGAAATACAATGGAAGAAGTGCAACGCGTGTTCGGCAGAAAACTACCAACAGAGTAACTATGATATAAACCAATAATTATGAAATGTTAAGAAAGTGCTTTAAATTAAAAAAGGGAATTTAAATAATGTATGAGTGCGTGAGCAAATGCTAGGTCACCTTTATTATTAATGAAGCTAAGCAGTTATTTTTTTTGTTCAGTATGATAAGAGAGGACATTAATCTTTGGTAATAATTGTTATAAGTAGATTTGACCTAAATGTTGTTTGGAGGAGAATTCGAAAAGTAATAAATTCAAAAGCGTATAAAGAAAGTTTAATAAAAAATTTCAGTTTATTAACAAATATTAAAAGAGAGTAATTATTATAAAGTAACCCTAATTCACTTATAGGTACGAGTTCACGTGAAGACCCTGGCCCGATGCAGGTAAGGGATTTGTATATGTTTATTGAATATTATTTTCTTATAAACTTGTAAGCTTTCACAGATTAAAAATAATGAACTACAGAGAAGCGATAGTACCACATATCTAACAGTGTTGCTCGATGATAAACTCACCTTGAAACAGCATTCTGACAAAATCTGCGCAAAGGTCTCCCCAAAAACAGGCGTTTTGAAAAGACTAGCTGGAGTCAAATAGGGAGGAACTTTAGACTTGCTGAATGAAACATACAAAATCTACATAAAACATAATATCATGTATGTTGGGAAAGCTCTTGCAACAGCACACTCCAGTGTGAGTAATAGGCTTGAGAGAATTCAGAAGAACTGCCTGATGTTAGTAACTGGAGCAGTAAAAACAACACCAAATGCTGCAATGTATTTACAAATACCAAACCTCTAGAGACAGAATACAGGTGTATGGCACAAATATTGTATTATTATACGCAGAAAGGATGACAAGAAATGGGTAACTGAAGCGCCAGACGAACAAACACTGAAAACACAGAAGAGCTTCAAACATCTAGTGATGGAAGAAATGAATATTATTATGTACTAATTACGTACGTGTTTAAAATCTTCATCACACTTTGATTATCTTTTATTTAACTTTGGTTGATAAATAATTTTTAATTATTATTTAATTGGTTTAATTTGTCTATTTGGTTTAATTAATTTTTATTAGTGAATTATTTAAATACTGTAATCTCTGTTAATCGAATGTGATTCACTTCGGAGTTCACTTGAAGTTCAGTAGCACTTCCGTCGACCTAGATCGTCTGTGTACAGTAATTTGTTGCTTGACAAAATTATTAAGTATTTAAAACCTTCACGTACCTTTGGTGTAGCACTGGTACGTTAATTCTGTCTGTACTGGTCGTCAGATGATCTCAGTATTTTATTATATTGTTGGTTTGTCAAAACAGTATAACTGCACTGTTTGTAAGTAAGTGAGCTAAAATGATTTTACTTGGGCGCCATAGGGAATCACAAGCTCTTATTCCATAAAAAGAATGTATTCAAAGAATAAAAAATAAATAAAATTAATTGATGTTAAATTATTTCTTTGATTGAGTATTTAAAATAATTTATTTAATTATTTTCCTTATGGTTTGTTTATGTTTTTAAAATTATCTTGTTGGTTCATCCTCTTCGTTCACTTTTTTAAATATTATTATATATATAATAATGTTTTTAAACTGTTGGCGCTTCACACGTTCAGGCCGCCAACTTGATTGTTTGAGTGCCTTGAAATTGCAACTCTTTTAATTGAGAAAAATAATGAATAACTGTTTCAATATTGTTTACGTTTGGTAATTAACAATTTACTTGTTTATTGTTCACAAGGTGCTTACTTTAGCTTCATACATTCGAATTAACAATAATAATTGATTACAATCTACCTGGCTTCAATTTCTCCTAACCCAGAAGGTTGGCAATGATGACTGTTGTTACTGGTTAGTTTATTTACAAAATATTTATATCTCAAGGGTGAATTCTTTTAAACTACAGAATAAAATCCCTATGCCTTGATTTACGATGCTTTACAAGATTTGAATTAAATATGTTAGACACTTTTAAAATATTTAAATTGATTTATGAAATGTTCGTTTAACCTCTCCAAGTTTGAGGTTAACTACAGTTAGTCTAGTACATGAATTATTATATTTGGAATCATATAATTCCTATAGAAAAAGTATACACAGTGCTTATTACTTATCGTATTAATGTTTTTGCATCAGTACAAGAGTGTATTATTTATTATACTAATCACATAATATTCGTACACTGTAATGATATATTGCACGGTACTCCCTGTATTATAATCGCTTGGATTATTTTAATTTCACTTTACGATCGGGTACACTGATCGTACACTTCACTTTCACTCGTAAGAACGATTATTATTTCTTGAAACTTAATACTGGGTTAGGTACTTCGCCTAACCTCGATCTTTTATCACGCACAACTAGTAAAATTGAAAACTACTTGTTGCGATGCACTTTTAAAAGGTATTAACTTCTTCACTGTTGTTGTTTAATTAGATTTGATGATAATTTCGATCTGTAGTCCTGTAGTAGCTGCTGCAAGGGAATTTGACAAAATGTGTCTCTCTTGGCTATTACAATCGTATATATAGTCTCCTGAAATTGACGCTAGGTCACGACAATTAATTTTTGAAGTAATTTTGTGATTGGCTAAAAATGACGTCATGATGCGGTCATTCTATTTTTAGCCTTTACATAATTATTTTAAGAGTGGATCTTATCGTTGTTGTTTGTATTCCTCGTAACCATCCAAAATTCACAAAATTTATTATATTTATGTTTATATCTCAGTTATACTAATTACAAATTTGGTTCTGTTACTAGCATCGTATTGCTCATTCCTTTCTGGTTATTTTGATATGAATAGAGGCCAGTTAGGATACATCTTTCATTAATAAAATCTATCTTAATGAAAGCCTAGCTTAAATATTGCATTGTTTTCATATGTCTTCTGCTACATTTTGCAGATTCTATTTTAATGTTTTTTAACATTGATTCAACTCTCCTTAATTTATATTTTGAACATAATAATCTTATTGAAATTAACATATTATTATTTAAAATTGCTGCATCCAGCTGAACATTAACAACCATTATAACATATTTGTTTATTATTATTTCAAGGCTTCTTTACTTCATTTTACTTATACAACATTATTCTTAATTCCTATACTTATTATACTAGACATTGTATGTATGGGGTCTTACACCTTTTTCATTATCATTTTATCTACATTTTCCTATACTCTTTATTATACATGATTATGATTTTCATACTCTGTTTGGTCATCATTGTTTTGTCTATCATTTCAATTTTCTTTTCATTATGGACTCCACATAAGTTGTGGGTCATTACTTTGAGTTTTTTATTATATTATTTATTATTCACCGAGTTGTCTTAACTCATCTTATGCCAGTCTCCTAGTTTACATAATTCATAATAGGGTTTTGTTTACCTTTACTGATAATACATCTTTCTACAATACGTTACACTTTTATAACATTTTTAAACACATAGTTTTTTACATTGTTGATTACATTGATATCATATTATTATTATAACATCTACAATTTGTTCTCTCATTATTTATTCTATTAGCATTATTCATTATGCCTTAGCATACCCTTCTTTGAAGGTTGATCTAAAATTGAGTCTACAGTTAATCTTATTTATGTGGTTCAATAATTATAACTCTTTCATAGTTCATGATTACTAACAATACATTTCCTTTTGTGTTATTCAAATCAATACTTTGCAATTAATCAGCTAATGTGCTGGTTACACTCTAATACATGTTATAAATATTATTTCTTTCATGTTTAAAAGGAATAAATCCCAATTTTAGTACCAAGCCACGTGTTATTTAATCAAATATATTGCAACTCACCGTCTGCGGCATTTTGAAACAACGTCTTCACTATAAAGTTGACATGTTTCAGGACACTTGTCCCATCCTCAGAACTTAAAATATTCGTGTATCATTTAACATTGATACAGTTGTCAAATAATTAAAATATTAAAATCCAATATAAATGTTTAAAAAACGAGCGCCATGGTTACACAATGTACATCGTATGGTGACTGACCGCGCACTGAATTACGTCTGGCTCCCACCATGACAATAACGCATGGCAGTGTCGTACAATACATTCGACTTGAAAAGCAGTTGATCATTTAAAACACGCGGCTTGGTATCAGTATTATTGTACGCTTTATAAATTTCGTACTCTTCAAGGGCGTTCATATATCGCCCTTTCTTACATATGTGAATAGGTATCAAGTTAGTTTTAAAATTAGTGTAATTATGATTTTCGGAAATGAGGTGTTCTGCAAATTTTGACTTGATATTGTCCAAGCTGTGACAGTGTGTAGGCGGCCTATGTTCTATAAATCTTTTTAAAAAACCACGACCTGTCTGGCCCACATAAAAGGCGTCACTATCGTCACATATCAATTTGTAAACACCAGTTTTGTGTTCAAGGCTGGTAGTTCTGCGGACACGAAGATTATTCATAATATTATTAGTGGTTTTGTAAGTGATCTTTATATTGCTGTTTTTATTAAAAATTGCCGCAGACGGTGAGTTGCAATATATTTGATCATTTCTTTCATCTTATATTACTTATGGTGTTTGACTTGATTTAATGGTTTGTTATGCTCACTTAAACAATCTATTTGGGAACTAGTCTTTTGTCAATTCGTCTCTGTCAAATCATCTGGTTATGTTGTATTATCTTCACTCTTCTGGTCGTTTTAAGAGTATGGAACGTTTTGTGACGTTACATATGCTCCCCTCCCAAAATTGATAATTTGGGAAACACAAGTTTCATGTTTTGATGAAATTTGTAACGGTACAGAATTGTGAGCTACCCCAGTTTAATTTTATATTGCATCAATTCAATCACTTTTCAAATTGCCAGACTTCACCTGTGAGGAGCCCCAGTACAGCAATGCACACAGTTAGCCTAAACAATTGCCCAGATGTATTGCGTAACCGCCCAGTAAGCAGCAGTCCTTGTGACACAGTATGCAGTCTATCACCAGTTGTTGCATCAGCCAGTAGCAGATAGCAGTCTTCAACCAGAGCGGTCGTAAGTTAAATAGTGGCCTCGGGTGCAAGATAGGCCAAAAGTACTATAATCGGCCTATCTAGTAAAGTGCGCAATACAACAGTAAACTAACTAACAGTAAACTTACCGGTTATACGAAAAGCTTTAAAACAAACTTTGTTGTTGGAGTAAAAAGACGTAATTGCAGTACGTGACCAAGTGTAGATAAGCAGCAGTGAAAACAGTCCATCAAATAATAATCCATAATAATCCATCATTTGTTTTTTTTTATAAAGTGTACACAAATAAATAATGAGATCTCAAACAGTGCGGTTTAAAAACAAAGTATAAAAAGAATGAGAGAGTGAGTGAGGTAATAAAGGGAGAGAAAGAAAACATTAAGGAGAGTACTGGTTCGTATAGTAGATATATAATTTACATATTTTGATATTGCAACCTTATTGATAAAAATTATACGTAAAGAAAAAAAAAAGGAAAAGAAAGAAGTAAATTTTTATGTTAAATAAAATAGTATTTGAATTATTATAAACATGTGTTAGCCTAGTTATTACGCCATAACCATTTCCTAGTTTTCTGTGCTGACAACTCGTCTAACGAAATCGGGGGTTTTCTGAGATTTTATTACAGTCAGATAGCGGGATTTTTATAAGGGCAAGAGTGTTCAAAGTTTACATGTATAACTAAAAAACATATTGGCGACCTGGGTAATTTAATAAGGTAAGTTTTACGGGGACTATGACGGTAAGTAAAATTCTGGCAGCGGTGAGTATTATGAGTGTAGTATTATAAAAAGGGTAGAAGGCGAGGACCTTTACAACGACGCCCCTGCCAGGATGTTCGTATAAATATTATAGGAACTAGACCTGTTTTAAAGCACAGAAAGTAGGATTTGGTAATGACGTATTTGTAAAATTAATCGTATATAATTACGTTGTGAAAATTAGAAAATTACGTTATGTTTGGGTAGAGCTATTGTGTGTTTACTTTTACGTATTGCTAACTGTTTTATGTGTGGGGTACTTTGATTTAAGTGGGCGTTATATAAAGGGGTGTTATATAAATAATTTTTGAATATGGGTGAAGTACAAGGTAATGATATTGGTTTCGCGTGGGATGAGTGGGGGAGTGAATTTAGAGAGGTGGTAGGCGAGATGACAGACGAGGAGTGGGGTAATTTAGATAACACTTTAACGCGGATGGAAGAACAAGAAGAGGGAATATTTGCCGAAATTAGAAAGCACAGTGATGATATTAGTATTGGTAGTAAGATGGCGAACGATAAAGGTAAGGTAGTCGAAATAACAGTGGTAGAAAATAAGACAGTAAATAGGCCTAAGGAAAATGATGATAGTGTAGGGGTGGAAGAAAAGGAGTATACGTTAAATGACATACTTAACCTTTGTAATAAACGTTTTGACGAGTGGGACAAAAAATTAGATGAAACAAAGGAAATGATGAATAAACGGTTGGACGAAAATAATAAAATATTGGATGAATGGTTGTGGGAACTAAAGACAGACCAATTAGAGGAGAACTCAGAAGTTGAATCAAAACAGGTGAGTGATAATAATGTTGTTAATGATAGTGAGGGAATAATTAACCAGGTGAGTGATAACGATAATTCTAATAATGAATTAATAAATAACAGTGACAAAATAGTGGGAGAGGTAGTGTTGACTAGTGAATATAATGATGGTGATTACAATTCTGAGGTAAGTGGGAGTAATACAAGTAATTATAATGATGAAATAACATTAAATAAGAATAATGATTATATAGCTGAAAATGGGGTATCTAAGAATGATACGGTAAGTAACAGTGGTGAGATTAAAAATGTGGTGTTAGAGTGTAAGGTTGTGAGCAGAGAAAGTGTTGATGAGGTTATAAGAGTGTGTGTACAGAGGTTAAATGGGCAAAGGGCAGATGTTCCCCAAGTTTATGGTGAAACAGAGTTTTCACAGGTGTTTAATGAGGACAGAGTTTCCTCCTGTATTTGTATGGAAGACAAGGTGTCTTCAGATGGTCCCTGTATTTTTTGTGATTTAACTGGTAAAGCCAGTAGAGGTAATAAATATTTAATGGTGCCCTTTATTGCATGGAATGGGAGAGTTCAGTATGGTTATGAGAGGTGTTGTAATGAGAGAGAGAGAGAAATAAAATTTTTGAGATTAATAGAGGTTATGAAATGTTGGTGCAGGTGTTAAATATTGAGAGAGATGAAGAAAGTGAATTGCATTATGAAACAGAGAGAGAGGAATATTTGAATAAAACTGTTATAAATGATAAAATAACTGACTTGATGTTGAGAAAAAATACTTATGGAGACTGGACAAAAATAATTGATATTGACAAGTTTTATGACATAATAAAAGGGATAATGAATGATATAGAAGTAATGGTTTATTATAATAATAATAATAATAATAATAATAAACTGGATGTAAATAAAAATGATTTATGCTATAAATACGTTAGGTATATACATGACGATGGAGGTTGAATTAAAAAAGCAGTGTATGGACATTTTAAATACTTTAGTATATGGTAACGACTTGGCTGTATCAGGTATTGAAGTGTGACAAATAATAATTGGATATGACGAAAATTTGTAAATAAATGCATTGTGTTAATGTTATTTTGCTGCAATGTACAATATAGCTTATAGGTAACGTATGTTTGTAATAAGAACAAATGGCATAATAATATTTAAATCTATTTTGTATGATGTGTGTATATTAAAAATGTTTTAAATAATATAATTACAGCTAAATTGTTTTGAGTGGAGGTTATTAAATAATTGTCAAGTTAAACAAATAATTTAAAAAGGTTAATTTTATTTGGATTTGGATCTGAATTGGAATAAAAAATTTAAGAGATAAATATGTTAACTAAAAGATTCATAAAAATTGAAAAGTGCAGTACAGGTGTTAGAGGTGAGGTAACCAGAATGTTTAGACTATGGGAGTGTTTATAACTGTGTTTATAACACCAGTCTGGCAGACCATTGTTAAAGTAAACAGGTGTGTTGTATGTTTTGACTAATGTTTAGTGCCAGGTGTTAAGTTGACAACTGTTGTAGTCTGCTGAATCATTGCCAGTAGGAAAATCCTATTATGAAATAAAAAGACATACCATATGTGAAGAAAGGAATGTACATTTTTTGAATAATGTAGGTAATATTTTGTCGGATCATTTTGATCAAATGTAATTAATTTTGAAACTGTTAATTAAATAAAAAGTAAATTAATTTGTAATTAAATCAATTGAAAAGATGATTCTAATAATGAACATAACTTCATTTTCATTCAAATTCAAACCGGAATTATAAATTAAATGCTTAATGGAAACAATGATTAAAATATTTATTTAATTTAAAAAAATGAAAGAACGTTAAAGCTGAGATAGTGTTTGGAAAATAAGATGTGTATATTACTGTTCATATAGACTTTTCATGTCAAGAATTTTTTGTCATATATGTATATATATATATACAGTAGTAAGGATACCTTGTATAATCTATGTATTATTTTGGAGGGTAACAGTGTATGGGTAACGTTATTTAATTTGACTGGAATTTATGTGTACTACTGTAAACCTATATTGTTTTATTAATATTATTTTCTAGGGTTTATAATATAAAATGAGCCAGTACGTTGTCAATGAACCAGTACGGCTAAGAGGAAACAAATCAGTTGTGGGATATGGAGTGATGGAAGGCCATTTGTCGATTTTTTTAATTGAATGTTTCAAAGTCAGACGATACTGGGGCGGGTATCTGTCCGAGCTTACGGTGTTGGGATCTCGAACAGGGAAGTCCAGTAAGATCGGATGGGTGCTGCCGCAGTCGCCGGACTAGGGGGGTAAGAACCCATGATTTTAGTAGAGTGTTCAGGGGGGTTGTGGCGCCATATCCTCACTGATCCTCTTAGGGTTTAGGCAATAAGAGTTTGAACGCTTCGGCCTTCAACCTCTTATTAGGGGGGGGGGTATTGTAACGGTACAGAATTGTGAGCTACCTCAGTTTAATTTTATATTGCATCAATTCAATCACTTTTCAAATTGCCAGACTTCACCTGTGAGGAGCCCCAGTACAGCAATGCACACAGTTAGCCTAAACAATTGCCCAGACGTATTGCGTAACCGCCCAGTAAGCAGCAGTCCTTGTGACACAGTATGCAGTCTATCACCAGTTGTTGCATCAGCCAGTAGCAGATAGCAGTCTTCAACCAGAGCGGTCGTAAGTTAAATAGTGGCCTCGGGTGCAAGATAGGCCAAAAGTACTATAATCGGCCTATCTAGTAAAGTGCGCAATACAACAGTAAACTAACTAACAGTAAACTTACCGGTTATATGAAAAGCTTTAAAACAAACTTTGTTGTTGGAGTAAAAAGACGTAATTGCAGTACGTGACCAAGTGTAGATAAGCAGCAGTGAAAACAGTCCATCAAATAATAATCCATCATTTGTTTTTTTTTATAAAGTGTACACAAATAAATAATGAGATCTCAAACAGTGGGGTTTAAAAACAAAGTGTAAAAAGAATGAGAGAGTGAGTGAGGTAATAAAGGGGGAGAAAGAAAACATTAAGGAGAGTACTGGTTCGTATAGTAGATAAATAATTTACATATTTTGATATTGCAACCTTATTGATAAAAATTATACGTAAAGAAAAAAAAAAGGAAAAGAAAGAAGTAAATTTTTATGTTAAATAAAATAGTATTTGAATTATTATAAACAAGTGTTAGCCTAGTTATTACGCCATAACCATTTCCTAGTTTTCTGTGCTGACAACTCGTCTAACGAAATCGGGGGTTTTCTGAGATTTTATTACAGTCAGATAGCGGGATTTTTATAAGGGCAAGAGTGTTCAAAGTTTACATGTATAACTAAAATACATGTTGGCGACCTGGGTAATTTAATAAGGTAAGTTTTACGGGGACTATGACGGTAAGTAAAATTCTGGCAGCGGTGAGTATTATGATGAGTGTAGTATTATAAAAAGGGTAGAAGGCGAGGACCTTTACAAATTATCAGTTTAATCTTAGTTCTGTTATTTATAATACTCCTGCTTTCTTCTTATTTAACTCAATAGTTGGTTGTTTAATCCTTCTCATTAAACATACCTTAATTCGTATAACAATCCTCCTTTTCCATTCCATTACCTCGATGTTGTCTATTTTATCCCTGAAATATTATAACTCCCTAACACTTTTCCCTAACATTTATAGCTGGTTCGGAGTCGGAGGGGGTCTCTTGGCATCCATTCCCCGCCATTCCCTAACTATTTACTCAAAGATCAGAGGAATCTTCATCTCTGTCTGAGACAATAAGAGTTGCACATAACAACACATAAGACATAATATATAATTCATAATACATTATAATATATCATATTCATTTATCAGAATACACAAGGGATTAGAGGTTCCTTCACATAAATTCCATTACTATTTCACTTCTGATGATTTATCAATTCAATTAATATACTATTCTCCACAGGTAATTGGTTAACATAACTCGACACATATGCTGTATTATTATAAGCTTGTTGTTGTTCATCAATACTATATCAGATGTTGGTTTCATTATCACTATTTAATTATGCAGTCATATTTATAAATTCATCATCACATTACTCTGTAGTATTCTATTCTTCCTCATTTTAATCATAATTCATTTATAATATTGATTACATTACAGTTTGTAATTTTTCTAAGTTAGTTTGTTCTTTTAACTGATCTTTTAAGTAACTGTGTCATTTAGCATTATATTTTTGTTAGTCATTTTATCATTATCTCATTTTATATATTATTCACTTGATTTCAGTTGGATTGTTCATGATATTTTCTTAATGAGGCTTGGTTATAAGTCCCCTTAACTTTATTGTTGACAGGGTTCGTTATCTCATAAGTATTATTGTCATTGTCCTTGGTTCATTCGTCTAGTTCCCCCCTAGGGTTGGTTCAGTGAAGGGCTGTCTTCAGTTTTCACTGCCGTATTTAGTTTAAATGAGGGGTTACCTCGTTATTCCGGTCTCCCGGTACATTTGTTTGTTGGTTGGTCCGTGGTTCCTGTCTATCATCATGATTGCTGTTCACAGGTCCATTTTCTCCTCCATAGGGTCGGTTGATATTATGCCCTACTTGGTTGTGGTAATTGTGGTGTGTTGGTGACCTTGAGTGAGACTGTCGCTGATTATTAGCTACTGTGTAATTCACTTGGGGCATATAATTGTGATCTCGTCTATCACCTCCCCCTTGATTACCTCGATTGTTATAATTATTACCTCTATAATTATTATTATTTGAGCCCGAATGATAATTGTTGTTCGGACCCCAATTTTAATTATTGCGGTTGTTTGGTGGTGGATTATTATTATTATTATTATTGTTTCGATTATAGCGATCATAGTTACCATTGTCATTATTATTCTGTCTGTTGTTATTATTGTAACTATCAGATTCATAATTGACTGTTTGATAATCGCGGTACTGCCCTGTTTGTTCACAAGTTTCCAATAGGCTTGCCAGATTCTGAATTTTCTTGAACTGCTTGTACCGGCTGGAGTTCTCGATTTCTTTGTTGTAGTGTTTGGACAGTTTGTTCCACCAGACACTCCTCCGGAATCTGTGGCGTTAATTTTCGGGCTAAGCATATCTTCCCTAAGAAGTATGACTCGGAGATTGTCCTTTGGATGCATCATACTTCCCGTTGGACAAATTCATCCTGATTCGGTTCTGTGTCGATTCCGACCAATATTTTTCTTTGAACTGTTTCTTGAATTCGATTAAGTCCGCGATGTCGGGTCGTACTGCCGTCCACCAATTGTCATACATCCCTTTAAACATCTCGTCGATCATCCCTTGTATAACCTTCCACCTGGTCTCTTGTGTTTTTTCGATGGTCTCTTCCATCCGCTCCAGAAACTCCATTGGGTTGTGTCGGTAATTTTTAAAATTTATCAATTCCCGATTATCTAGGTGTTGGAGGTGCGAAAATACTGTGGGTCGATTACTGATTATATCGAGTTCTTCCCTTATCTTGGTGATCTCCCTGCATTGGATTTCTTCGATCTTCTCCTGATTGTGCTGACCCTGCCCTCGTACTTCATTGACAGCCGTGTCGATGTCCTGACATCTCTTTCCGAGGTCTGCTCGCACCTGGTTTATGTTTTCTTCGGTTGCGATTCGTATGGACTCCATTCGAATCTGACTGTCTTCTTCAAGGTTGGTCATTCGGTTACTGAAGTCTTCCTTCGTTTGTTGTAACTCCTGACTCGTATTCTCCCACTTTCCGTGTATCTCAGAAATCTCCTGTCGGATCCCCGTCATCTCCTCCTCGATCTTCTTATTTATTTGTTCGTTATTATTTTCGATCGTTTTGCTTAATTCTTCTTTCAACTGCTCCAAGTTTTTCTGGTTGTCCCTTTTCAATTCTTCTTTTAAGGTTTCCATGTTTTCTTCCATTTTCTTACTGTTGTCGTCTATTTTCTTATTATTTTCAGTCATTTGCTGGCTTAATTTCTGGTTATCTCCCTTAAATTCTTCTTTTAGAGATTCTGTGGATTTCTTACTATCGTCCATCTTCTTATTCATCTCCATCATCATCCTCATCATGGTTTCTTGGAAATGGACATCCCCTGTATGTGTGGGTTTCTCTGGTTGATTTTCTTCTGGTTGGTTTTCTTGGGTATCATCTGCTGTAACCTCCACTTCAGGCGTTGGTTGTTCTTCCTGTTCTTCCATGTCCGAGTCGGTGTCTGTCTCTTTGTTTTCTCCTTGTTTGGACATACATCTAGTATTGTGCGGGTGAGGCATAGTTGTTTGGCTGTAGTTGCCAGGCTAAAGTAGAATAATTAAAATAAAGTATTCGAATCATGTACTCTCCTATCTACTTAAAGCCACACTAGTCGGTCACCAATCTATTATGTACTACTTACGTACGTGTTTAAAATCTTCGTCACACATTATCTTTTATTTAACTTCGGTTGATAAATAATTTTTAATTATTATTTAATTGATTTAATTTGTCTATTTGATTTTCATTAATTTTTATTAGTGAATTATTTAAATATTGTAATCTCTGTTAATCGAATGTGGTTTACTTCGGAGTTCACTTGAAGTTCAGTAGCACTTCCGTCGACCTAGATCGTCTGTGTACAGTAATGGTGTTGTTTGCCAAATTAATAAGTACTTAAAACCTTCACGTACCTTTGGTGTAGCACTGGTAGGTTAATTCTGTCTGTATTGGTCGTCAGATGATCTCAGTATTTTATTATAACTGTTGGTTTGTCAAAACAGTATAACTGCACTGTTTGTAAGTAAGTGAGCTAAAATGATTTTACTTGGGCGCCATATGGAATCACAAGCTCTTATTCCATAAAAAGAATGTATTCAAAGAATAAAAAATAAATAAATTTAATTGACGTTAAATTATTTCTTTGATCAAGTATTTAAAATAATTTATTTAATTATTTTCCTTATGGTTTGTTTATGTTTTTAAACTGTTGGCGCTTCACACGTTCAGGCCGCCAACTTGATTGTTTGAGTGTCTTGAAATCGCAACTCTTTTAATTGAGAAAAATAATGAATAACTGTTTCAATAATTGTTTACAACGTTTGGTAATTAACAATTTACTTGTTTATTGTTCACAAGGTGCTTACTTTAGCTTCATACATTCGAATTAACAATAATAATTGATTACAATCTAACTGGCTTCAATTTCTCCTAACCCAGAAGGTTCGCAATGATGACTGTTGTTACTGGTTAGTTTATTTACAAAATATTTATATCTCAAGGGTGAATTCTTTTAAACTACAGAATAAAATCCCTATGCCTTGATTTATGATGCTTTACAAGATTTGAATTAAATATGTTAAGACACTTTTAAAATATTTAAATTGATTTATGAAATGTTCGTTTAACCTCTACAAGTTTGAGGTTAACTACGGTTAGTCTAGTACATGAATTATTATAGTTGGAATCATATAATTCCTATAGAAAAAGTATACACAGTGCTTATTACTTATCGAATTAATGTTTTTGCGTCAGTACAAGAGTGTATTATTTATTATACTAATCACATAATATTCGTACACTGTAATGATATATTGCACGGTACTCCCTGTATTATAATCGCTTGGATTATTTTTAATTGCACTTTACGATCGGGTACACTGATTGTACACTTCACTTTCACTCGTAAGAACGATTATTATTTCTTGAAACTTAATACTGGGTTAGGTACTTCACCTAACCTCGTTCTTTTATCACGCACAACTAGTAAAAATAAAAACTACTTGTTGCGATGCACTTTTAAAAGGTATTAACTTCTTCACTGTTGTTGTTTAATTAGATTTGATGATAATTTCGATCTGTAGTCCTGTAGTAGCTGCTGCAAGGGAATTTGACAAAATGTGTCTCTCTTGGCTATTACAATCGTATATATAGTCTCCTGAAATCGACGCTAGGTCGCGACAATTAATTTTTGAAGTAATTTTGTGATTGGCTAAAAATGACGTCACGATGCGGTCATTCTATTTTTAGCCCTTACTTATATGTTTTAAGAGTGGGTCTTATCATTGTTGTTTGTATTCCTTGTAACCATCCAAAATTCACAAAATTTATTATATTTATGTTTATATCTCAGTTATACTAATTACAAATTTGGTTCTATTACTAGCGTCGTATTGCTCATTCCTTTCTGGTTATTTTGATATGAATAGAGGCCAGTTAGGATACATCTTTCATTAATAAAATCTATCTTAATGAAAGCCTAGCTTAAATATTGCATTGTTTTCATATGTCTTCTGCTACATTTTGCAGATTCTATTTTAATGTTTTTTAACATTGATTCAATTCTCCTTAATTTATATTTTGATCATAATAATCTTATTGAAATTAACATATTATTATTTAAAATTGCTGCATCCAGCTGAACATTAACAACCATTATAACATATTTGTTTATTATTATTTCAAGGCTTCTTTACTTCATTATTACTTATACAACATTATTCTTAATTCCTATACTTATTATACTAGACATTGTATGTATGGGGTCTTACACCTTTTTCATTATCATTTTATCTACATTTTCCTATACTCTTTATTATACATGATTATGATTTTCATACTCTGTTTGGTCATCATTGTTTTGTCTATCATTTCAATTTTCTTTTCATTATGGACTCCACATAAGTTGTGGGTCATTACTTTGAGTTTTTTATTATATTATTTATTATTCACTGAGTTGTCTTAACTCATCTTATGCCAGTCTCCTAGTTTACATAATTCATAATAGGGTTTTGTTTACCTTTACTGATAATACATCTTTCTACAATAAGTTACACTTTTATAATATTTTTAAACACATAGTTTTTTACATTGTTGATTACATTGATATCATATTATTATTATAACATCTACAATTTGTTCTCTCATTATTTATTCTATTAGCATTATTCATTATGCCTTAGCATACCCTTCTTTGAAGGTTGATCTAAAATTGAGTCTACAGTTAATCTTATTTGTGTGATTCAATTATTATAACTCTTTCATAGTTCATGATTATTAACAATACGTTTCCTTTTGTTTGTTATTCAAATCAATACTTTGCAATTATTCAGCTAATGTGCTGTTTACACTCTAATACATGTTATAAATATTATTTCTTTCATCTTATATTACTTATGGTGTTTGACTTGATTTAATGGTTTGTTATGCTCACTTAAACAATCTATTTGGGAGCTAGTCTTTTGTCAATTCGTCTCTGTCAAATCGTCTGGTTATGTTGTATTATCTTCACTCTTCTGGTCGTTTTAAGAGTATGGAACGTTTTGTGACGTTACAATATAAGCGAAAAACTGGAACCACCAACAAAGCCAATGAATCCACTAGACTATGTTGAATTTGACGTAAATCTTGAGTTGATACAATCTATCAATAAAACTAAAACTAAAGATCTCCCTTCTATAGTCAACCAGATAGAAGTTGAAACTGTAAACATGTTATATCCTAATGATAGATGGTCTAGAATTTACACAGACGGATCAAAGCTGAATGAAGAGACAGGAGCAGGCATATATAGAGATTTTTCTCCCACTATTTTGCACTAAATTCGGATGCTACAGTGTTTAAGGCCGAGTTGTTTGCAATTGATGAAGCCTTGATACAACTGTTGATCAGACCTTGGCTGAGAAAGGATTCTGTAATTCTGGTAGACTCAAAATCAACTATACAGGCCACTGCAAATAATGACTCACCCAAGAACATCATAATATAGTCCATCAGAGACAAGTACAAGAGAATTAAAAATAATATTTGCAGAGTGGTAATACAGTGGGTGCCATCACACGGAGGACTGAAGGGCAATGAAGCAGTGGACGAGTTGGCTAAAAATGGCACCTCTATAAAACAGAAACCTTCAAGACTTTGTACAATAGATACAAGGATTAAACAACTTAAAAAGCATTGCCAGACTTCCTTCCATCACAGAACCAAAGAAGACTTGAAAGGTAAACTATATGAAAATATATCTAGTCTCTACACTGAGAACGCAGAACTTCCAAGATCATTGGTTGCCAATTTCCGCATGGCCATAGAACACGACTGCTTAGCATGGCACCTCAACAGGATCGACATCCTCCCTTCTAGGATGTGCATTCTTTGCGAATGCCCTGGAAACAAAATGGACAAAGACCATCTCCTAGTCTGCGAAAAACTGGATAAAGAAAGACAGAATACCTACCTCGTCTTTATTGGAAAGCTAGATCAAGAATGGTGTGAGCCAAACTAAGCCGTTGAAAACAACAAAAAATCTCATTCCTTCTTTCTCCAGTTATGGGACTTTCATATTCACATATTTTTAGACAAACATCCCTTTCACATAGTCACAAGAAACTATTTGGTACATTTCTTTAAAACACTCATTCACATCAGATATTCCAAATGAATTACTTCATTCCGTAACTACACACCTCAATTTCAAAAATGGTTTTTAGGTTGGACACATACCAATAACTCCCGTATCACCCACCATCATCAACAGAATGGAATGGCCTCAAACCCCATGACCCCATGAACAACTTCTATCTCTGACCAAGCTTACGCTGTTCTGTCAACACTTTCCATACCATGCACGTGTGTAATACGGGCAGCGCTAAATCCTGCAGCGGACCATGCCAGTATGCTAAACGCCAGAGTTTAAATACATTTAACCATACCTATCTGCTAATTCATTCATTACCATAGCCTCTTGTTATAATTTAGTTCAAAATTTTGCCAATAGATGCCTTCCACAAACAATGAAGTAGCCTAATCAGTGTTCGCGTTCAACTGTCGCATGTGTCAGGCATGCGGTGTTTCTAATGTTAAAAAATAACAAATTCACATGTATTTGTACTTGATGTATCTTATATGATGACAATTCTGATCAATTGGATTCCTAAATTGATTGTATGGATAAAAAAGTACATATGAAAATGATGAATCTTCTGATGATGAAACAAATACAATTTCATATGTATAACCTATGAAATACATGAATACGTAACACACACACACACACACACACACACACACACACACACACACACACAATTTGTAACGGAACAAACTACTGGGGTTTATCTCTTCTAAAATAATTGTAAAATGTAATGGCTACTCAAGCTGAACAACATTTGAATCATAAACGCTGGACAGTTTTTTTTACACCTTGCAGTCAGTGCGGTTCCAAGCCAAGCCGTACGTAGGTGTTGTTGTTGCACAAAAGCCATTAACGAGTCTGAGAATGTGAAAGCTATCAACGAGGGGGGCGTATTCGCGCGTACACGCGCAGGGTGTGACACTGTGAACAGCTTGAAAAACACGTACAAAACATTCTTTCGCGCCCAGTGGGCAGAAAACAAAGAACTCAACGCAGTAAAATCCGCCTCAGTCGCAATTACACTCTAAAACCGCCCGGTCATAAAGAACAGTTCCGGAACAAAAATGCGGGCCCGCAACTCAAACAAAATGTTATTTTAAAACCGAATGTATAATTTAAATCGGAACATGATTATCCAGTGAGTAATTAAATAATTAAAGTAACAGATGGTGCGACTAATATGTGCGGAGTGATGGAAGGTACTACGGAACATTGGACTCTTTCGTAAAGCCAGATCAATAACCAGAGTGGTATATCAACTTCAAAATTATGTTCTTTTAGAGTACGCTGTTTATCATTAAATGAAATTGAGATCTCAAATGGGCATGGGGCATATGTATGAATGCGAGCGTGAATAAAAATAATAAAATAAGAAGCGCTGGTTTGGGTTAATTAAATTTGGATGGTAGTTTTAAAGATGTTATTTTATCTATAAAGTTATAGGCTTATATAAGAAAAATTAAGTTTTTTCTGAATAATTTTCATTTTGATATGCAAAAAATTGTTAAGAATTATGGGAATTGAAAGGTATATAAAAACAAGAAATGATCAATAAAATTTTAATTGCTTAGTAAACTAAAAAATGATCGTTATTATTCAAATAACCAGTTCTGATTTTCCCGTTCGCTGATTTGAACCCTGGCGAGTGAAATCTTAGGTTGGCAGATAACAACATGGCGTCTACAGAGCCTAAATGCATAGTAAATAAACAAAACCGATTTATGAAAATATATAAAAAGGTAAGTACTATCACAATTGGCGCTTCCGAACAGTGACTTTATATAAATTATATATATTTTATATATATATATTATACAAATACAGCCTACCGGGAGGAGCAGAATGGTTATTTGAAGTAAATATATATAATTTGAAGATACGTAAACATAGGCGTAGAGATAGGGTTATGTTATAAGGTTATGTGCATGCATGTATTATAAATAAGCAAAATGAATACTAATGACGATAAAAATGTAGAAGTCAGCATAACTGACGAAACAGTTACGAGTGAGATGGGCGTTCACTCAACCAGTTAGTCAGATCGGTGAAAGAAGTGCCACCGGATTAGTCGAAGTAAATACAGTTCAATTAACACCCATCTCAACTCGATACGAAAATAAAACAGATGAGATTAGTGCAATGATGCAATTACTGTTAAAAATAGACAAGAAATTTGATGTAATGCTAGATAAATTTGATGTAAAGTTGGATGAACAAAAAAGCGATTCCAACTTGAAATACGATCAGATAAATACCAAATTTGATGAGAAATTTAATGAAATGAAAAGTGAACTCGAAAAACGAAACGTTAACTTTAATAAACGAATCAATGAAATGCATGTACATTTCGATAAAATGAAAGAAAAAATAGTAGCGTTAGTGAATGAGAAGTTCGATAGACCAAAGAATAAAGTAGACAAGAATTAGGAGAATCAAATGGGGGTAGAGAACAGTGGAAAACAGGTAAACTAAATGTAAATAAAGACGGTCAGATGACAATTAATAAGGTAAGTGGTGTTAAAAATTATGACAATACAAATAAAAATATGGTGTTAGAAAATAATTGTGTAGATACTGATAGTGATAACGAAATTTTAGAGAGAGTAGAAGATGATAATGATGAGAGGTTAGTGTGTGTTGAGTCAGAGAGAAAGCAGAGAGAAAGTATATTTGTTGAGTGGATGCAGTGTGACGGTACAAACGTCCGTCTTAAGGAATTATGGTGCTAAAACATATTGTATTGTATTTTCATGTGTAAAAGAGAGTTAGGTCAACTTCCCCATGTCTAAATAAACGACGCAGTTTCATCTATATAATTCATCTCAAGGCCAAGAGCGTACGTGCAAAATAAAACGCACTCGATGGTTGCACTGATCGACAAAGCCAAATTGTCATAACCAAAATATGACATACGTAATAATGATGACGTAAAACAATAGCGTCATCTGTCTCAGACAAAGGGTTAATAACAGTTAATCCCCACCACCTGCTGACAATACGACAAAATGTCTGCCCAGTCTGCAGAACATCGTCATGGTGACAACACGTTAAAATTTTGCTGGCCTAAAATAGTCAGCTAAAGTGTTTTATTTGAATCCACAAAATGTAATCAAAAGTCAATAGTGTTAACAAGTAATTATAACCATCATGTAAATTCAGTGTAAAGGACAGACGAAAGACAGAGAGTACAACCAACAACTAAGTACGCCAACCATTGGCCCTACCATGGAGAACGTCTGAGCCGCAACTTTACAACATTTCAGGGAAGTCCGAATTCATATTGATATCAAATTAACAAAATTAGAGCTCTAAATCCTAACGAACAAAAAATTAAATGCATCAAAATAAAATATGTAACGATAGTATATGAGAGAGAGAGAGAGCGAAAGAGAATGCCGGCAGTAATCAAACTAGACATTGGTTTATGCGTTGTAAAACGGTTATATGAAACTAAATGAGTAATTAAGATCACAACTGCAATATAAAAGGTTTTGTTTTATTATGTCCAATTACATAACATAGAAAAACAATGAAAATAATTAATGATGAATAGCGGAATTGCAGAGCCGCCATTTTGTTAAACATGACTCCATTTTTGAGCTGAGCCTTTTGTACCGTGATTCAGAATATACAGAAAAATATTAAACTAGTGTTTTATTGTAAAACCATGTGTATGAATCTTCATTTCAATAACCCCGACGGCTTCTGCCTCTCGTTCAACGATACTTTGGAACCCTTAGGTGTGAATAAAATAACTAATGTTGGCGATAGAAACACGTGGCAACCGGAAGTATGGTACATCAAACACGAGGTATGCAAATAAAATATATTTTTATTGTATGTATTCAAATATGTATTAATATATAAGTGAAAGTAACAATGGCAGCCCGCAACAGGGTCTTTATATAATAAATTATTTTATATAAATGAACCAGAGTACGGAAGCAGACGGGTAGCGAAATATGATAACATAACACGTAAGCATAACGTTACAAGAATTAGGTTATGTTATTATTGAGATAAGTAAATACAAAATAGCAGAAAAATTATCTTCTTTCTCTAAAATGGCAAACAATAGTGAGATGAGTATTACTGAATCGCAAATTATGAGTGAAGGCTATCAATCAACGCCAGTGCTGACAAAAAGGACTGACGATAATGAAATGAGTAAAATAATGCAAATGCTTAATAAACTCGATATGAAGTCTGACGAACAGAACGTAAAATTTGATGAACTGAAAGAGCAGAATAGTGACTTAAAAAGCGATGTTAACGAAATCAAAAGACAAACTTGTAATTTGGATAAAAGAATAAATGAGATATATGCACGGTTAGATGAGATAGAGGTAGAAAATAAGAGTAGAGAAATAGACAAATTAAACATAAATAAAGACAAGGTAAGTAGTGGTAAGAATTATGATAAAATAAATAAAAGTATGATATTAGAAAATGATTATGTAAACATAGGTAGCGATAATGAGAGTTTAATGGGAATAGAATATGATAATGATGGAATGTTAGTGTGTGTTGAGAGGTTAAAGAGAGTGAGGAGAGAGAGTATAATTGTAGGGGGATTGCAGGGGGTAAATTTGTCCCTTAATGGTGTAGTTGGGGGTGAAGTACATGTGTTGAGGAAGGACGAGAGTGCCTTCAATATATATTTGGAAGACGATAGGTCTGCAAATAAAGTTGTCCCTAGGTTTTTTAGTGCACTTCACAGGTGGTGCAGTAGTTGCGAGTTAGTGTCCCCTGCATATATTGAGAGAGAGAGTGTAGCGTGGTGTTGTTGTGAGAAACATTGTGAGAGAAAGAGAGAAATAGATTTTTAAGATAAGTAGAAAGTATGAAGAATTTATGGAAAGGTTAGGAGTAGAGATGATTGATAATTATAGTAAATACTTACCTTGGGTGGAAGCTGATGTGGCAGTAGTAGGAGATAATGATGAAAATAATGACTTTGTAAATTACTGGATTGTGACTAATTATACTGAAGGTGACAGGACCATAACCGATCGTGACAAGTTGTATGATAAATTGACAGGGAGTAATCCTATTAATTATGATAGTTTTGTAAAATATAAGAATGTAAGTAAGTATTATATTAATGATGGTAATATAATGTTTACAGGGAAAAATAAGTTGTATAGACCTAAGATAAGATTATTGTTTGATGATGGAGGATAATTATTTTATTGTGGAATGAACATTTAATTATGTGGACAGTGTTTTTGAAATGGACTGTTTTATGAACTGATTTTGGTAAATGATTAAATGATAATTTTGGATTGTATATTTTTGTGTATTCTTGGGGTTGTGTATTATATATACTTTATAATAGGAATTCATAATTTAGTTGAGTTAATAATAATGGTAATATTTTTTTTTTTTTTGACTAAGATAAAGAAGGAAGTTTAGGAGATTTAGATTCTAATGGATAATAAATGATTAAGCATGTAATATATTTGGATATTGAGATGTATTGTTATTAGTAGGTGAGGGATGAATTTTCTAATGCAATTGTCAATGGTCACAGTAAGGTAAAGTGTTAAAGAGGGATAGAGCCTGGGTGATAATTATTAAAATAAAGGCATTGGAGTTAGTCAATTACAGTTAATGGGAGTTAGAGAGAATAAGAAGTTGAGATACAGATAATACACAAAGAGGGTGTTAGATATTTTAAGGACACAGTAGTTAGTGATTGTATGTAGAGAAGGTGAGTAATATGTAATTAGAGAATAATAGTTGATGGTGATATTTTGTAGTAAGGATAGTGGTGTAAGGAGTGATCAACGTGCGGCGTTGTGGCAGTTCCCGTAATTAGAGAAGGGTAAAAGTGTTTGCCAATATTTGGTGGAGGGCAAAAGTTTATGAACGCGTATATTGCCAGGTAGGGTACACACATCTTAGTACAAAGAGGTAATAGAAATTTCACTTAAAGAAGTGAACGGTGTATATAGAGAATTAAGGTTGAAGGGGGTTATTATGGAGAGATTGGTGTCATAATATGTAAATCTGTGTGGTAGTAGTGGTTGTTAGAAGGAAAGAAAGGTGAGTAAGGTTAGATAGATAAATGCCAAAATAAGATATAGATAATAGTGAATAATAGAGAGTCACCCAAACTAGATAAGTATTGATGAAAAGGTTAGAAAAAAAAATTCATAGTTGAAAAGGTAATATAAAAGAATGGTAAAGAGTTAATAGAAAGTTGAAGCCGTAATGTCTTATCAAATTTGATACAAGTTATCTAAATGTGAACTATGTAATGTAAATGTAACAATGTTAATGTTTGATGTGCAATGTTTTATTGTTATTGGTAGCAACGGTAACAAATATAAGGTAAAGAAATATTATTGATATTGATATTGAACATACAAATATCATTTTGATTCTGTTGCAAAGAAATATAAATATCAGGAAGGTGAGTAAAGAAAGTTTAGAATATTTGAAGTGTTTGCCATAATAGCATATTTTAATTTTATATGATAAAGACAAATAGTTGTTGTTGCATTTAAGGATTAAAATTTTGTTTTATGTGTTATGCTTAGTATAAGATGTTTTCTTGTGATGAGGGAAGTAAATTAATATTGACTGGAGTCAGAAAATTTTAATAAATGCAGGAATGTTGAAAAGGGAAATGGATTTTCTGTCTTAAATCTTGTTTTTTTTTTCTTATTTGAACATTTACTAATTAAGAGAACCAATGTCTAGGAACATAAACCAATGTAGCTAAGGGGAGACATATCAGTTGCGGATATGGAAGTATATAAGGCCACTATTTTAAATTTTGTATTCAATGTTTCAGAGTTAGATGGTGTTGTGACGGCGGTCCTGAGCTGGCCTACACGTCAAGTGCCTAATGGCCTTATGGTGTTGGGATCTCGAGAGAGAAGTCCAGTAAGGTCAGGCAGGTACAATCATCATCATTGGACCAAGGGTAAGTGATTAAAATTTTTCTATATAAACACTACAGGGGGTTGTGGCAACATATCTGGGCTGATCCTTTTAGAACGTGTGAATGAGTCAATGAGAGTTTTTATGCTTCGGCATAAAACCTCTCATTGAGGGGTTTTTGTGACGGTACAAACGTCCGTCTTAAGGAATTATGGTGCTAAAACATATTGTATTGCATTTTCATGTGTAAAAGAGAGTTAGGTCAACTTCCCCATGTCTAAATAAACGACGCAGTTTCATCTATATAATTCATCTCAAGGCCAAGAGCGTACGTGCAAAATAAAACGCACTCGATGGTTGCACTGATCGACAAAGCCAAATTGTCATAACCAAAATATGACATACGTAATAATGATGACGTAAAACAATAGCGTCATCTGTCTCAGACAAAGGGTTAATAACAGTTAATCCCCACCACCTGCCGACAATACGACAAAATGTCTGCCCAGTCTGCAGAACATCGTCATGGTGACAACACGTTAAAATTTTGCTGGCCTAAAATAGTCAGCTAAAGTGTTTTATTTGAATCCACAAAATGTAATCAAAAGTCAATAGTGTTAACAAGTAATTATAACCATCATGTAAATTCAGTGTAAAGGACAGACGAAAGACAGAGAGTACAACCAACAACTAAGTACGCCAACCATTGGCCCTACCATGGAGAACGTCTGAGCCGCAACTTTACAACATTTCAGGGAAGTCCGAATTCATATTGATATCAAATTAACAAAATTAGAGCTCTAAATCCTAACGAACAAAAAATTAAATGCATCAAAATAAAATATGTAACGATAGTATATGAGAGAGAGAGAGAGCGAAAGAGAATGCCGGCAGTAATCAACCTAGACATTGGTTTATGTGTTGTAAAACGGGTTATATGAAACTAAATGAGTAATTAAGATCACAACTGCAATATAAAAGGTTTTGTTTTATTATGTCCAATTACATAACATAGAAAAACAATGAAAATAATTAATGATGAATAGCGGAATTGCAGAGCCGCCATTTTGTTAAACATGACTCCATTTAGAGCTGAGCCTTTTGTAACGTGATTCAGAATATACAGAAAAATATTAAACTAGTGTTTTATCGTAAAACCATGTGTATGAATCTTTATTTCAATAACCCCGACTGCTTCTGCCTCTCGTTCAACGATATTTTGGAACCCTTAGGTGTGAATAAAATAACTAATGTTGGCGATAGAAACACGTGGCAACCGGAAGTATGGTACATCAAACACGAGGTATGCAAATAAAATATATTTTTATTGTATGTATTCAAATATTTATCAATATATAAGTGAAAGTAACAGCAGGGGGTAAATTTTTCCCTTAATGGTGGAGTAGGGGGTGAAGTAAAGGCTTCACGTGTGTTTAGGAAGGACGAGAGTTCCTTCAGTGTATATTTGGGAGACGATATGTCTACAAATAAATTTCCCTGGGTTTTTTGTGCACTTCATAGGTGGTGCAGTAATAATTATGAGTTAGTGTCCCCTGCATATTTGGAGAGTGAGAGATATATTGAGAGAGAGAGAGGTATTGTGAGAGATATTGTGAGAGAAAGAGAAAGATAGAGATTTTTAAAGTAAATAGAAACTATAGAGAATTTGTAGAAAGGTTAGGAGTAGAGATGGTAGATAATTATAGTGAATACGTACCTTGTATTAAAACTGAGATAGCAGCAATAGTAGATGATGATAATAATGATAACAAGTACTTACCTGGTGAAGTAAAGGGTGTAGTAGTAGATAACTGTGATGACGATAGTAATGACTTTATAACTTACCTAATCAGGATGGATAATACTAAAGGTGACAGGACCATACCCTATGATGACATGGTACATGATAAATTGATATGGAATAAGCCTATTAATTCAAACGACATTGTGGAAAGATAAAAATTTAAATAAATATTATATTGATAATAATACGAGGGCTATCCAGAAAGTAACAGACGTTTTGAAATAAAAAATTTACAAAATGAAAAAACAAAATTTTATTATATACATTTGAAAGGTACACTCTTAAGCTATTTTTCTACATAATCGCCATTCAAATTAAGGCACTTATCATACCGTGGCACAAGTTTTTCAATACCATCTCTGTAGAAATCTGCCGCCTATTTCAACCACTGGTTTACACCGGCATGCAGTTCGGCGTCAGTATCAAAGCGTTGTGTAGCGAGCCATGTCTTCATCGCTGGGAAGAGGTGATAGTCGCTCGGCGCCAAATCCGGGCTGTATGGTGGATGATCGAACACCTCCCATCCAAAACTATCGAAGAGCTCTCGGGTACGATTGGCCGTGTGTGGACGTGCGTTGTCGTGAAAAAACAAAACCTTCGCACTAAGTTTTCCCCGACGCTCGTTTTGTATTGCGCGCCTTAACTTTCTCAGTGTTTCACAATACCTCTCTGAGTTAATTGTTGTGCCACGTTCAAGAAAATCAACGAGAATCACTCCTTCAGAGTCCCAAAACACAGTAGCCATGATCTTTCTTGCTGACAGTGTTTGCAAACACTTCCTTGGTTTCTTGGGAGAATTTGTGTGTCCCCATTCCATCGACTGCCTTTTTGTTTCACTATTGACATGCTTCACCCAAGTCTCGTCCCCAGTTACGATACGATCGATAACTTTGTTACCATTTTTGTCGTAATCTTCGAGGAAAGTTAGTGCTGCAGCCAGTCTCTGTTTTTTGTGGTCTTCCGTTAGGATTTTCGGAATCCACCTAGCACAAAATTTGTGGTAACCAAGCTTTTCCGCCACAATTTCATGCACCAAACTCCGTGAAATTTGGGGAAATTGTTTCGAAAGTTCCGTAATCGTGAAACGACGATCTTCACGAATTTTGTCGTTGATTTTCATCACCAGTTCATCAGTCACATGGCTAGGTCACTGCGGTCCTCATCGTGAACATTGGTACGGCCATTTTTAAAATCAATGCACCATTGCCTCACTCGGCTTTCACTCATTATTCCTTTTCCGTACACATCACAAAGTTGGCGATAAATTTCAATTGGTTTGTGATTTTTTGCCAACAAAAACCTAATCACAGAACGCACCTCACAAGTGGCGGGATTTTTTATTGCAGCGCACATTTTAACACGTCACAGAGAGCAAAGTAAGAGGGGCACAGACCGCACGCTACCACAGCTGGTTGCGTACTGAGTGTAGGAACGTTCCGACACCAAGATGGCGGCTCTATCCCCGCCCACCGCCGCGGTCGGTCAAAACGTCTGTTACTTTCTGGATAGCCCTCGTAATATCAGATATTTAATAAAAAATAATGTATGTAGACCTAAGATTCGACTGTTGTTCGATGAAGGAGGATAAAGTGTTTTATTGTGTATGAACATTTAATTATGTGGACAGTGTTTTTTAAAATGGATTGTTTATGAACTGATTTTGGTTAATGGCAACAAATCATAAGTTGGATTGTATATTTTCTGTGTGTATTAATGTCAATGTATTGTGTACTCTTGATGTTGTGTATTACATGTAATTTTATGTAAACCATGTATGTAACAGGAAGTTATAGTTTAATTGATTTAATAATAACAATTAACATTTTTTTTTGACCAAACAAGTGATGAAAGTAATGATGAAAGTTTAAATAATTGAAGATTAATTACTTAATTAATGTTGTACAAAAGAAAGTTTGATAATGAAGTCAAATGATTTTATGAGATTTAGCTTCTAATGAATGATAAATGATTAAGCATGTAATATACTTGGATATTGAGATGTATTGTTATTAGTAGGTGAGGGATGAATTTTCTAATGCAATTGTCAATGATCACAGAAATGTAAGGTGTTTAAAAGGGGATAGAGCCTGGGTGATAATTATTAAAATAAAGGCATTTGAGTTAGTCAATTAAAGTTAATGAGAGTTAGATAAATAAGAATTTTGAAATACCAGTAATACACAAAGAGAGTATTAGATATTTAGGGACACAGTGGTGTTAGTGATTATATAGAGAAGGTGAGTAAAGTAAATGGTAAATATATTTGTTGATAGTGATATTTTGTAGTAAGGGTAGTGGTGTAAGGAATGATCAGCGTGCGGCATTGAGGCAAGTGATAGAGTAGTTTAAGGGAGTGTTTGCCGATATTTGGTGGGGGGCAAAGGGTTACGAATGTATATGGCCAGGTTGGGAACACGCATCCTAGTACAAAGAGGAGAATAAATTAAGGTAAGTGGAATTAGTGAAGGGAGTTATAATTGAGAGATTGGTGTCATAATATGTAAATCTGGTTGTTAGTAGTGGTTGGTAGAAAGAAGGTGAGTAAGGTTAGATATATAAATTCCATTTCGATAAGTCAAAGCATAGTGAATACAGGAGTCACCCAGAATAATCAATAATCAAAATGTGAAGGGTTAAGTAAAAAAAAAAAATTTTCATAACAGAAAGGTAATAAGAAATGAAATATAATGTAACATGAATGTTAATATTAAATTTGAAATTTTATAGAATTAAATGGTAGTAAAGGATAAATAATTGATGGCTAATTAATAAAAGTTCAATTGAAATTAAAATCTAATGTTTGTAATTTTATATGCAAATTTAAAGATGGAAGGTGTGTAACTTTTGATCAAAGTTAAATGTGAATTGTTTATTTTAATGTAATAATCGCAATGTTAATGATGAGTGTATTATTATGTATTATGTTTATTATGTATTAGCATAGGAATTTAAACATGAATTGTATGTATGTATAACATGTTTTAAATACGATTCCCTACATTTCGGGCGATCTCGGCCTTACCAACCCAGATCGTGGTTTTGGACGACAACCAGCTGTGGGCAGAATTGTAAAACCTGACCATAGTTGGTTGCCTTTGAAATTGGTTAAACTTAGAAATTTAATGGGGTTTAAAAAAGGGAATCAAAGATTATTTTTGAACACAGGCTATTTTCACCCAAGTAGGGGTGGTAGACCTTAGGGGCATATATTAAGATAATAAGTAGGGGTACTTACCATGAAGTTTTTGTAACGCTGAAGCAAGGATGGGAGTGAGAGAAAAGAAAAAAGTGCTCACTCCTTCCGCCTCAGTCCTTGTGGAGGCAACTGAACGCAACAGTTCAGGGGGGGAAATAGTGTGTGTGGAGGAGAAAAGGAGATGATTATTATTAACAGCGCCGGATAAATAGAATTTCTGTTAATAATAATAATAATAATAATAATATTTGATAAAAGAGAAAATGTTTCAGAATTGTAGAAAGAGGGAGATATAGATGAATTGTATTTGATTAAATTTTGATAATGTGTTTAAGAGAATTTTAACAATGGATTTAAATATTTTAGATGTAATTTGGGTAATGGAAGGTATTTGTAATATTATAATGAGAAATGTTTATTTAAATTCTGATGGGAATCAGGGCAATAATTTTGATTTTTTGGAGAAAGAGTTAACAAGAGAAGGGTCTACAGAATGATGTTAAGGAAGTTTTAAGAATTAAGAAAAACCAGTGCTTCTTACCAGCGCACAGCTAAGGGAAAACAGATCAGTTAGGGATACGGAATTATCCAAGGCCACTATTTGATATTTTTAATTTGATGTTTCAGTGTCTGGTGATGCTGTGGCGGCGGTCCTGAGCTGGCCTGTGCATCAGAGCAGGAGTGTCAAGCATCTGTCTGGCCTTGCGGTGTTGTGGGATCTCGAGAGAGAAGTCCAGTAAGGTCATTCAGGTGCGGTCACAGCCACTGGACCAAGGGTAAGTGATTGTATTTTTTTAATATATAAACACTACAGGGGGTTGTGGCGACATATCCGACTGATCCCTTTAGGAAGTATGAGTGTAATTAGAGTTTTTATGCTTTGGCATAAAACCTCTCATTGAGGGGGTTTTGTAACGGGACAAACTATTGGGGTTTATCTCTTCTAAAATAATTGTAAAATGTAATGGCCACTCAAGCTGAACAACATTTGAATCATAAACGCTGGACAGTTTTTTTTACACCTTGTAGTCAGTGCGGTTCCAAGCCAAGCCGTACGTAGGTGTTGTTGTTGCACAAAAGTCTGAGAATGTAAAAGCTATCAACGAGGGGGGCGTATTCGCGCGTACGCGCGCAGGGTGTGACACTGTGAACAGCTTGAAAAACACGTACAAAACATTCTTTCGCGCCCAGTGGGCAGAAAACAAAGAACTCAACGCAGTAAAATCCGCCTCAGTCGCAATTACACTCTAAAACCGGCCGGTCGTAAAGAACAGTTCCGGAACAAAAATGTGATTTTAAAACCGAATGTATAATTTAAATTGGAACATGATTATCCAGTGAGTAATTAAATAATTAAAGTAACAGATGGTGCGACTAATATGTGCGGAGTGATGGAAGGTACTACGGAATATTGGACTCTTTCGTAAAGCCAGATCAATAACCAGAGTGGTATATCAACTTCAAAATTATGTTCTTTTAGAGTACGCTGTTTATCATTAAATGAAATTGAGATCTCAAATGGGCATGGGGCATATGTATGAATGCGAGCGTGAATAAAAATAATAAAATAAGAAGCGCTGGTTTGGGTTAATTAAATTTGGATGGTAGTTTTAAAGATGTTATTTTATCTATAAAGTTATATAAGAAAAACTAAGTTTTGTCTGAATAATTTACATTTTGATATGCAAAAAATTGTTAAGAATTATGGGAATAGAAAGGGATATAAAAACAAGAAATGATCAATAAAATTTTAATTGCTTAGTAAACTAAGAAATGATCGTTATTATTCAAATAACCAGTTCTGATTTTCCTGTTCGCTGATGTGAACCCTGGCGAGTGAAATCTTAGGTTGGCAGATAACAACATGGCGTCTACAGAGCCTAAATGCATAGTAAATAAACAAAACCGATTTATGAAAATACATAAAAAGGTAAGTACTATCACATATTTTTGTTATTTAAAAATCAACAATAAACAACATGTTATATTTTTTAACAAGAATATATTTTTTATTACTTATTTTACACTGTTTCAAAATTTTACAGATTTCTGAAGATGACAGCAATGAAAACTGTCAAAACAGTGTAAAATAAATAATAAAAAATATATTCTTGTTAAAAAGTATAAAATACTGTGTGAGAGTTTTATTATGTGAAATCATGGTAACCTCACATAATGTAAAACTTTCTGACTTAATCTAAACTCCTCTGGTGAGACTTGATCAAGTGATGAGGTGTTAAAAAGAATATAAAAATCGTAGATTTGACTTAACTTATTATGAATTCTCAAAGCTTTGAAGTAGGTTGCGGGGGGGGGGTGCAGGTCCCTTTAGGATGAAAGAGTGGAAGGAACAAAAGGGATTACCTGCATTGCAGAAAAATAGAATAACTTACAGATGGTCTGGGAGGAGAATCTATAAACCCTGGTTCCTTAAAGTGCAAATATGCTGTTGATGTATTAATATAAAGGTGATTTACGTAAGTGTGAGTTGAGTTCTATTACATAAATATTTTGCGCCCAAAATACGAACATACTGATTATTTAAAATACTTCGTAAGCTTACACAGTCGGAGACAATGTTATTAAAATCCATTCCCAGGTTGTTTGGCTGTGGTCCATTGTTTCTTTCCAAAACAGACGTTTCAACAGTACCGTCGACTGCCATCATCAGTGTAAAAAAATTGAGCTGCACTAACATAGGGTGGTATACGTTAGAGACCACAGTACTGTGGTTAAGGTTGTCACTTGTTTTAGGAAGAAACAATAGACCACGGCCACACAGCCCGGGAATGGATTTTAATAATAGTTTATTTATTACTGATATATACATAAATATTTTTCAATTTGTATTCTTTCGTCCTGTACTGGTTATATTGGGGTTTCTTGTGTTCAGATGCATCACAAGAAGAACCAATACCACAAAGGAGGGAGGAAATCATGACAGTGACACTGATACTTATCGGACTGAATGATAATCAGCCAGCTCTTCCTATGTTTGATCAAGGATCTGTGAGAATTTTGTGGAGCATCCATTTCACTGCCACTAATTTTCTTTTATCACTCTGTCATGATGCGTATCTCAGATCCATAAGTTAAAATGCACTTAACCATACAATTACAATGTTCTTCCAACCTTTAGTAATGGCCATGGCGGCATATTCCCATATTATATCCTAAACTTTTTTGACTTTGTTTTCTGCCTTATCTGTTTCATTTTAGTGAATGTTAGACATCTGTACGCATCAGATCATGCTATAACAGAAATTTCTAATCCAGTAGCTATTCAATGGCTTCTACAAAGAAAACTTCATTTTATTATTGACTTTATGTCCATAGTCACACTTTTTTTGTATTCCTGGGGCAATATAAATACAAGTGCTTTAGTTTTACAATATAATATTTATAACACACACACACACACACACACACTATTTACACCTGGATTTACACACCTCTTCAATTAAAAAGAAAAAAGTGTGGACTAGAAATATTACCAGAAATTCATTTTCATGTGACTACTTACAATTTTGACAAACATTCTGCAATGCTCCTTACCTGTTGTTATGGGGCTTCTTACAAATACACCACAACCTATCAGGATCATCCTCAGAATTCCAACTTTCATCATCATCATCGTCATCACTGACACCTATCTGGCCATCACTATCATTTGAATCCATAGAACGCCTGTGAAAAAATAACCACATATTTAGTTTTAAAATCACAACCAAGAACAAAATGATGGTTTACGTAAAAAATTACTAGCTAAATATATTTGGCCTTAAGGAAAATAATGATAACAAGAAACAAACACACAGTCTAAAGCACTTATCAACACGGAGATATAAGGGTGATAGACAAGAATAACAAAAAGACCCATCTGACCTGTGAGATGCCAAAACACTTGTACACAATAATTATTTATTATTAAATTGTTGTGAATCCGGGCTGTCAGGCCATGGTTGGTTGCTAAGATAGTCCCACATTAGTCGGCTAACATTTCGATTTCAGCCACCGGAAATTCAAATCCTGGTGACTGTAATTGAAACATTAGCCAACTAATGTCACACTATGTTAGCAACCCACTACGGCCTAACAGCCCAGATTCACAACAATTCAATAATGTTGACTCCGGGCGTGCAAGCCTATATAACCAAATTGACAATTACATAGTCTGTCCATGACCATTATATGAGTATAACAACAATGTTCACAAACCTGCCAGAGTCAATGCTGTACAGAAATGTCATAACACGTTCCTACACTGACATAACCATATGAACATAAAGACAGCGGCAAAGACAACTCTAAAGGTAATTAACTGAAATGTACCTTGAAGAGTGGACTCGGCAGATGAACGAGAAATCTGTAGAATACTGAAGGTGTGATCACCTTCCAAGGAAATAACTTCGAATGGGAGAGTGATTGATATTCAGCAATGCATCCCACAAGTTAATGAACTTTACTGTCAGATTACATAAATAATCATGCAAATTCCATCAAGAAGATTATCAGAAGTTTGTATTTAAACACAAACACTTATAAAGTACAATACAAAATACAAGACCGGTTATGATATTGATGTATAATTCTATCCAGATACTTCCCATTATATTACACTCTTGCACTACATCCCACATTGGCTTTGGCTTCCATTACAGTTTTCTTCCATTTTACTTACCGCATCCCAATATCTTCCAATTCTTCACCCCTATCATTCTGAAGGTATCTTCCAAATCATCAACCTACCTTTTACTTGGTGTTCCTGACATTCTCTTTTCAAATGGTTTCCAAATTTAAAGATATTGTGTCATATACTATCCCCACCCCACATTCAAAGTAATGTTATGAGTATTGATTGATGTTTTTAAAACTAATTGTTATATTATTAGAACTATTGTAACAGTATGTATAGGTTAAATTACTCATGTTACCTTATCCACAATTATTGTATAACTTATGCATTTTGGATGCACACTATTTATGGAGACATTATTTATAGAATACACTGAAATGTTCTGTATCAATCTACAAATACATTTATAGTTAACGTAGTTTATTCTGCAATGTTCAGGAATGGGCACCTGGAATATTCTGGGTGGTAGTAGTAAATTACGCATGTTGGTGAATGAAGTCATTACCAATTATATATAGAACTGTACGAGAGAGTGTAAGTCAGTCTCGATTCTGAGTTCAGTGGATTTTGTTATTGAATTAGTGAGTGGTTTCCACATACAGACTCTGGCTTTGTTTTCTTTGGAGGAGTTTTCTGGGTTGATAAGATAGGTAAGTATGGGGACTTTCTTACGTAAACCTTACAAATGCAGGCCAAGATGCAACCTATGAAACAATAATGGAAAGCAGTGAGATGGAAAATTAATAAGAAAATCAAACTAATAGCAACAGAAATGGAAGAATGATTAGCTAGAAAATCCAAACTAGAAAAAAATAGAAATGAAGATATCTGATGACATGTATATAATGAGAAAGCAATAACAGCAGACATACATTGGAAACAAGTGTGGAAGTGTAGAGTGGGAGATGACACACTTCCAAAAATTATTATTATTGTTACGCTGATGAAATAAATGGTAACACATTGCTGAGCACATATGTGATTCATGGCAATACTGTTCCAGATGTTTGCAGATCATTCTACATGTTAGAATTATGTAACAATCTGGACTGTTCTAGGTCATGTGAGATGACGATGTCCCTTCCGGACATTTACACGACTACTCTACCAGCATCCAACCACGTTACCTGACTTCATAGTGAGAGATGGCAAAGAGAAGATAAAACTTCTCATGCTAAAATGACATGGCCCGCCAACCATTCAATCATGCAAGTGACAGCAGCCGAAGAAGAAGTCAAGAGGTGTGGAGAACAGGAATCCTTGTTGTTGCATTCAGAAACGGAAGAAGAATTAACAGATGAAGTATCAATTTGTATAACGACAGAAGAGATGACTGGAATACATGGGGGACCCATAAATAACAGAAAATTTCAAATATAAACTGTTTTATTTATTTTTACAAGTTAACAAACTTATCCCCTTCAAAGTACTCTCCATTTGAAGCTAAGCACTTGTCTAGACATTTTTTCTACTTCTCGAAGCAGCCCTGGACTATTCCAAAGTAATGTCTATAAGTCATTCCATTGTTTTTTTCTTCACTTCTTCCACATCCACAAAACGTTTTTCTTTAATCTCTATTTTCTTGCGAGGAAGAAAAAAGAAGTTCCACGGAGCAAGTTCAAGCGAGTAGGGGTGGATGGGGAGCCATTTTTTGTCAAGAAACATTGCACACTTAAGGCTGTGTGGGCAGGCATGTTGTCATGGTGGAACCCCCACTCACCAACAACTCAGTGTTTCGTCTCACAGTGTCACACAAACATTTCAATCCCAACAGCTAGAATTCCTGGTTAATAGTTTGATGCGGGGGAAGGAATTCTGCATGAATAATTCCAATAGCATAAAAAAAACAAATCAACATTGTCTTCACATCTGACTTCACTTGTTCTGCCTTCTTGGGATGTGGGGAAGATGGCATCTTCTATTGGCTTGACTGCTGTTTGTATCCGTCGCACCAGCTTTCATCACCAGTAATTATTTTTGAAAAAAGATCAGAGTCATTTTTTTACAGTTCTTTCAATTCACAGCACACATCCAATCAAGACTGTTTTTGGTCATGGGTGACCACATGAGGTATAAATTTTACTGCAAATCGATGCATTTTTATTTCTTCCCTTAAAATATGTTGACAGGAACTCCAGTCAAATCAACAAGTTCATCAATTGTTCTGCGACAATCTTCACTGATAAATTCTCGCAATGTTTTCTTACATTTTGCTTATCAAGGTTCGCCCAGAACAAGGCAGGTCTTCAATTGACATTTCATCATTTTTGAAATGAGAAAACACTGGTAAAATTGTGTTTTTCCCACAGCATCTTCCTTGTAAGCTGTTTTAATCATTATGACTATCTCCACTGCTGTTTTCCCTAACAGAAAATAAAACTTTACAGATGCACGTTGTTCCCTTAAATCGGCCATAGAAAAAAATCAACAAACTAACTGTAGGAGCTTGAGAAAATAATTCCCCATATAATAACACAACCTCAGTCATGACGCCAGCTGGCAGACTGACACAGTAAGGTCCCGGCAATACGCACCTAGTGGTGGAATCTGGTACTACAACCGGTGCACCCACTATTCAACATTTCCTGTTATTTTTGGGTATCCCCTCATACCTACTATGTTTGTTGGGGAAAAGCTCTTGCTTGATCCTGAGTTAAAAGAACCAGAGGAAAAAGTCACTTAAGAAATCATTACACATGAGACTGTTGACGAAAACCAAACTGACTAGAAAGGCCCTTACACTGTGAAAAAGGGAATCAATGACATTGTTCAAGGTTGTCCACCTAGACCACCTGGCCAAGTATTATTCCAGAGATGGTTTGCCAGTTCAGGACAAACAGGCTTAAGGAGGGGGCTGTGTTAAGCTGATGAAATAAATAGTACCGCATCGCTCAGTTCTATGTGGCAGAATAATGTCATGGTCTGGACTGTTCTAGGCCACATGAGATTCCAATGCCCCTTTCACAGGTTTCTTGACTACTCTACCAGCATCCAGGCTCACTACCTGACTACAATGCAATGCAGCGGAGGTATAAATACTGGATTCAAAGCGGCTGTATTTATACAACGGTTTGTGGGAAACGGTTATACAAACGGAAACGGTTTGTGGGATTATTGTGGTGGATTAGTGAAAAGTGATTAGTGTGTTAATTAGTTTGAAACTGTGATAAGGTGACATTTATTGTTGGAGAAATTCAACTTGAATTGCTGTATAAGAATGCTCCGTTTGTATAACTGTTGCATTGTTTGTTCTAATTGTTGTTTGTGTCTAATTAAAGTTTGTAATCAGCGACTTCATTGGTGTCAGTTATTCTGTTTCCACTGAACAACACAACAGTGTGACTGTTGTAACATTATTATAAGATGAGTACCAACAGGAAAAAAACAGAAGAGAATCATTAAAACTATCTGAGACAAATCTTAAGAGAGAGGGAATGGAAAGATCAGAGAATGCAGATACAGGAAATCAGAATGTGATCTCACTCAATAGTCACATGAACAAGCGGGATTTAGAAGCAACTACACACATATAGATTTAAAGAACTATAGGAACATTTTAATGAATATTGAAATCCATATTGTATGCGATTTGTTGATTACGAGTTTTCATCTTTTCACGATATTAATTGACGACTCGTTGGGCACTTGGTGAAACATATTAATACAAAGGTTTTGTAATATATATAAAAACACTTGGTAAGTTTCACAAATTTTTTAATTAACTCTGACAGCTGTTTCGACTAACTAAGCCATTGTCAAAGAGGCGAGTGAATGAAATTACTGAACACAGGATGTTAGTGGAGTGTAGGTGGTGAACATCTGTTTAGGGTGTATCTGGAACATCTATGTTGTGATGGCGAGGGGGGGAGTGTGTGCATGAGACAAGGGAAGGTCAGGTGTATTTAAAAACTAAATACAATCATGAATGGAAAATATAAAATTAACTGAACTAAATATACACTGAATGCAAAATTTAAAATAATGATGAACATTCAAAATAATATAAACTAAATAACAGATTTGAATAAAGGGGATACACAAAATTCAGTCTGTTCATTGGTTAAATTTTTGTTATTTTTTATTGCTTTTTTAATTTCTAACATTTCTAAAAAATCCATTTTTTTACCTTTTTGTATGTTGTGGAGTAGTGTTATGTTTTTTGTGTCTATGAAGTGATTGTGTTGTAAGCAATGATCTGCTTAGTACAGGTAAAACCTGTATTAGATGTATTGGTTAAAATCGCCTTCTTATGTTCAGAAATGCGATGTTTCAGAGCACGGCCACATTGTCCGATATAAATAGCATCGCATTCTGCACAGTGTATTTCATAAACTCCATTTTTCTCCAGTGTGTTAGATTTTTCTTTATTATTGACTAGTAGTGAAAAAAGATTACGTTTGTTTACTGATACCATGTTACGACCATGGTTTTTTAACCTATTATTAATCTTATCTGTTATACACGGAATGTAATTTGTTAAGTGAAATTTTTTGTTACCCTGATCTGGCTCTATGGAATAATAATTCTTTTAAAGTAATTTTCTTCTGTTTTTTTTTTTTTTTTTTTTTTTTTTTAAATTAAAGAGTCAATTATTATTTCATCATAACCGTTATTTTGTGCTATGGCTTTTATAATATCTACCTCTTTATTGAAATTTTCTTTGGATAAAGGAACTTTAAGGAGACGATTAACCATTGCATGAAAACTGCTTAATTTTATGTGCCATGATGTTAGTGATTGTTTATGTATAACGGTATCTGTAAAAGTAGGTTTTCTATATATCTGAAAACTAAGATTATTTTGTGACCTAGTAATGGCAAGATCCAAAAAATTTTAACTTTTCATATTTTCTGTTTCAAGTGTAAACTACTATTAAAATCACTAACAATTTTTTTACTAACAAATAAAATCACTTATTAAAAATTGCACTAATGTATTTTCAGACACAAAAAGTTTCATGCTAACTATGATGAACCCAAAAGCTCCTGTTGTGTATAGTTCACCAAAAATACATAAACCTAATTGTCCCATGTCCCCAGTTGTTTCATATGTAACTGCACCTGCATATAAAGTCTGTAAAAAACTTAATGAATTATTGCCAAAATATATTAACTTTAACCCAAAGTATGCTATTAAAATCACTTTACAATTAGTTAATAATATAAAAAATGTACATATACCACTGAATGCAAAATTAGTTTCATTTGATGTTAAGAATTTATTTCTGTCTATACCTGTAGATGTTCTGTTGTCTATCTGTTCCTCACATATACAAAATACTTTAACCTTAAATAGTGATCAGAAAAAAGAATTATTCTCGGCCTTAGATATTTGCATAGGACAAAATTATTTTCAGTTTAATAATAAAATCTATAAACAATTAAATGGCTTACCTATGGGCTCTCCTTTATCACCTTTATTAAGTGAAATCTTTATGACATTTCTGGAACAAAACATTTTTACATCCGATAACCCCAACATAAAATATGTTTTTCATTGGGCAAGGTATGTTGATGATATATTTTGTATCTGGATGGGAACAGATAGACAGCTCCATATGTTCTTAGATTATATTAATTCCTTTTATAGTAGCGTGCAAATTTACACTTGAAACAGAAAATACGAAAAGTTTAAATTTTTTGGATCTTACCATTACTAGGTCACAAAATAATCTTAGTTTTCAGATATATAGAAAACCTACTTTAACAGATACCGTTATACATAAACAATCACTAACATCATGGCACATAAAATTAAGCAGTTTTCATGCAATGGTTAATCATCTCCTTATAGTTCCTTTATCCAAACAAAATTTCAATAAAGAGGTAGATATTATAAAAGCCATAGCACAAAATAACGGTTATGATGAAAGAATAATTGACTCTTTAATTTAAAAAAAAAAGAAAAGAAAATTGCTTTAAAAGAATTATTATTCCATAGAGCCAGATTGTTATATTATATTAAATACAAATACAAATAAATAAAATTACCTATCTTCCACCTACCTTATATTTTGCCCTCTCATCCCAGAATCCGTCACACGAACGTCGAGATGCAAACGTGATTAAAGGTTAATTCAATAACTGACGCAACTCGCATTTTGTGAAGAGAATCAAACTAAGATTTTATTTTCATTCTTTAAATTTTTTTAAAACTTCAAATAATATCATTACTTGGCCTCTTAGCTCAAGTGATTATTTTTCCAAAATTAACAAAAAATGCACACAACTTTTACTGATATTTACGACATGATTGGATTACAATTAAAATTACAATAATACAGTGAACCTCTTACCTTAATTAAAACAGACAGTTAAAACGGCCCCGCCTGCCCACTCTCACATTCACACTATATTAAAACAAAAAACTCCCTTTTATTTATTTAGAAAACATTATTGGATCCATTTGTGCAATACCCTTGCCGGCAACGAGGGGTTTCTCACTTACGTATTTAGTTGTAGTTTCGAAAACAGTTATAATTTACTTTTCTTCTTCCGGGCGAAAACTATAGTCACTTTCACATTTTTGAATAACTGAAACTCACATTTACTTGATATTCACAATTTTTTAATGAGCCCCATGGGGCGGCCACCCGGCCAGGCAAGCGTCGGTGAGAGAACTGGGAAGACCCTTCATCAAGTTCCCCAAATTATGTTCCTTTCGGACAAGGCGGAAACCAATGCCTTGTGTACCAAAGTCATTGTTACTGTTCAGCCAACACATGTGATTTTCGTGTGTTGGACGTCGACGATATTTGTGTCCAGAGGTTTACGTCACTGTAGTGGGCGTGACTTAAACTTATATCCTCCAGCTCGGACCACGTGCGAACAAAACCTTCATCTCCAAGCCATATTGTTTTACCAATTTGGCGTCAGTTGCGAAACCTGCTGGAGTTAGCGTGCTTGTGTGCGGGTGTCACACTCCATCAAAGTTCCAAGAATTATATCACCGTCAACAACACGACATTCCATTGCACTGGCATCACCTCACAAATCCTTTGTTCTAACTACGCTTTATTTGAACACGTGGCTGTCCACACAGATGAAACTGAATTTAATAATATTTTAATAAAATAAAACCCAAATTTAATAAAATAAAAAACACCCCCTTTTGCCCCGTTACAATACCTGTAATGGTACAATTATGGTACGATTTTTAATCAACCTAAATATGGTATAAAAAACCATAAATATTGTATTCCTTCATTTGTAGTAATTTGGTCAAAATTAAATAAACCTTAAATAAACATTTCTAAATCTACAGTGAGTGGACTATATAAATATTTGCCAGGATTCTGACTTGTTTCATAGCAAAAAACGTGAAGCCTAGCAAAAAACCGTGTTGTTTATTGAGATAAAAGCGACGATCCTTGATGACGTCAGCGGCCAGGAATTTGTTTCCGTAAACAAGGCGATGCTGTCAACAACCAAACAATAGCCGAGTGACGTAGATTCACCCCACCACGGAAATATGGAACAAAGACTCTGTGTCATTTCAACAGGGAACGTGATCGCAGCCGGCCGGCAACCCGTTCACGAAGAGTGAATTTTAACTTTTATACCACTAAAAGTGGTTAATTAACTATATTAAAACAGTGCTGTAAATCTACAACTACACGATGTGACCGTTAACGTAAACGGTAAACTCGCGGTATGCGTAGTTTTACCGAACGAACAACCGCTACAATTTTGGTGAGAACGTTCCAAACATTTTTTATCAAAATCAAAAATTAACAAAATCAAAATTCAATACATAATGACCAATTCTAATCAAAACTTAAAATATGAGCTCATTAAAATAAAATAGAAAGAAATTGTACCAGTGTGAGAGAGAGAGAGAGAGAGAGAGAGAGAGAGAGAGAGAGAGAGAGAGAGAGAGAGAGAGAGAGAGAGAGTGACATAAGCATAATCTTTTTAATGCTGGTTTGTGCGACAAAGATATTCATATATTCAATTTATTACTATATAATCTTTATATAATACGTAATATTTACATATTTCATAAATACATGTCATGATTTTGGAGGGTAAAATTGTTTTGCAAACGCCCGTGGCGTAATATGTGGGTTCGAGTCATTTTTCAATATTGTATTAATATTCAAGTTACGTACTAATAAAAGTAATTTATATATGATATTTTGTGTATGTTTTATTTCAGGTAGGCTATTTCACAAACATGGTTCGTGTTGCACGAACCTTGGCCCGAAACGTAAATTTGTATAATGTTGTCAAATTGTACAACATGGCGTCCGGTTGAAAAAGCGATAGTCATTTACTAGTACATACAAAAGTACAATTTTTATGGTAACTAATTAAACGATAAAAAGCCAGTAGTTACAGATTGCGCCCGTAATAACAGGGACGAGTAGTTACAGATGGCGCGTGCCGAACATGGACTCGACATAAAATATAATTTTATGTAGAGTATACCTACCGGTATGTGAAATAACTACCTGAGGTAATAGTGTTAAAGTACGTAACACGTGCGCAAGGTAAGGTTAACATTTTAGGTTATAAACATATATGTTTTAGTAACATAAACTTGTAAGTATGAGTAATAAGGATAATATTGCAATAGAAACCAGTACCGCTGAGGTAAATTTAACTAGTGAAATGGATGTTCAGCCAACTCCAATTAGTCAGATTGACGAAGCAGATACACCTGTATCTGTTGTATATGTAGAAGCAGAGAAGGTCTCTACATCCATGTCAGTTAGTCCAGAAAGTAAATCAGACAGTACTGCTGCTATGATGCAGCTCTTATTAAACAAATTCGATGAACAGAGTGTAAAATTTGATGAAAAATTTACAAATTTGAATAACAAATTTGATAAACAAAGTGAAAAATTTGATAGTATTGATATCAAGTTCAATGAACTAAAAAATGAAATTAAAATAGGTCACGATAAGCTCATTAAGCAGTTTGACAAGGTCATCACAAAATTAGACAAGAATTTAAGTCAACTAGAAACCCAGAAGGTGAGTGGTATTGAAAACAGTACGAAAAATGAAGTACTGACTAATAAAGTAAACAACAATGATAATGCGAATAATGAATTTACAGATAGTACGAATATTACCGGTAGTAAGAATGTGGTGTTAGAAAATGATAATGAAAGTATTATGAATGATAATGAAGTGTTTGAGTGTATTGAGTCAGAAAGAGAGATTGGAGAAAGTATTTTTGTACAAGGAGTGCAGGGGGTAGAATTTTCTTTTGATGTTGTGTTAGGGGGTGAAGAAAAGTCTTCACGTATTTTTTACAAGGACAAGAGTTCCTTCAATTTATATTTGGGAGACGAAAGGTCTACAAATAAAGTTTCTTTGTATTTTTGTGTACCTAATAAGTGGTGCAATATGTTTAAGTTAGGGACCCCTGCATATTTGGAGAGAGAAAGTGTAATTTGGTGTTATGGTGAGAAAAATATTAAGAGAGAAAGTATAGAGAGGTATTGTGAGAAAAAGAAAGTAATAAAATTTTTTAAAGTAAATAGAAAGTACAGAGAATTGGTAGAAAGGTTAGGCATAGATAAGGTGGATGAAAATAATGAATACTTACCTTATAGTAACAATGAAATTGAAATAACAATAAATGAGGATAATGGTATTAAGTACTTACCTGTGGTAGAAAATTATGAGGATAATTATAAAATAAATAACCAATTAATAACATATGATATTACTGAGATAAACGGAACCCTACTCGATCGTGACTTGATACATTTATTGGATAGTTGTCTGATATATGAATATAATATTTCTAATCATAAAATTTATTTATTAAAAAATAAATTCAATAGACCTAAGATTCGGATGTTATTCAACGATGGAGGGTAGAGTGTTTCAATTGTGTAATGAACATTAAATATATGTGAAAAGTGGTATTGAATTGGACTGCTATGGACTGAGTTTGATAAATAACAAAATAATGAGTTGGAGTGTATATTTTTCATTGTTTTATATGTATTTATATATCAATGTATTTATGTATTTTTGATGTTGTATTACAGGTATATTTTGTGTACCCTAGTTATGATGTATTTTAATAATTAACATGTTTTGTTTAATTAAACTTGTTTAAACAAATGAATAATATTTAAAGGTCAAATATTGAATTAAAATAGTACAAAAGAAAGTTGTGCTACCTTTATAACAGAAGTAAATTATTAATTAATAGAAAGTTTTTAATGAAGTTCAATTATTATTTAATTTGTAATGAAGGTAATTCCTAATGAATAATTAGATAAATGATTAAATAAGAATATATATATTTGAAAAGTGAGAAGTACTGTTATGAGTAGGTGAGAGATGAATTTTATAAGACAATCGTCAATGATTACAGTAAAGTAGAATGTTTAAACAGGGATAGAGCCTGGGTCTAAAGAGAAGCATGTGAGTTATTTAATTGTAGTAAATGGGAGTTAGATAGTTAAGAATTTTGAAGTTAATAATACAAAGAAAGTATTAGATATTTAGGGACACAGTAGTTAGTGATTATTTGTAGAGGTGAATAAAGTAAAGGTATAAACATATATTTGTTGTTGATGATATTTTGTAGTGGGGGTGAGGTGATAAGGAGTAGCCAACAAATAGTGTTGTGGCAGGTATTAGCGTAGTTTAAGGGAGTGTTTGCCGAATTTTTTGGAAGGGCAAAAAATTATGGATGTATATAGCCATTTAGGGAACACCCATCTCTGTACAAAGACGAGCGGTGCCATAGGTTTTAAATGAAATTAGTAAAGGTGTTTATAATTGAGATATTGGTGTCATGATAGGTAAATTTGGTGGTCAGTTAGAAGAAGGTGAGTAAGATTATAATAAATAAAAGTATAGCGAATACAGGAGTCACCCAGACTAAACAATGATTAGAAGGTGTGTAACGGGCCTATTTTGGGGTAATAAAGCAATTTGTATATTTTTTTTTAAAACAAATAACATTTTTCGATGATAGGGACAAAATTTATAAAGAAAGGTAAATTTAGTGGTAGGCGATGGTAGCGAAGGTGGTACGACTGATTGACAATATTGTATGTGAATTTCTCAAGTGAACAGACTTAACAAGCTGGAATTGTGCCAAGGTCAAAAAATGACACACCAAATTTGTAAACAAGTTATATAACCACGTCAGACCATCTGACGTCAGTATATACGTCAGAGCCTATCCTTGTTGTGGAATTCAGTTATGTAACGAAAGCAGTCTGCTGGCGGAATGATACAAACTTTAAAACAAAGGAAATTGATCATCCAACCACGACCGCTTCACAAATTAGCGCCGGTGGCTCTTCCCCAGTCTAACTACAACATCACTCGCGAGTGGTACATATAAAAAGTTTCGAAACGTAAATCGCGGGCGCCCGTACCGAAAATGAAAGTAACGCATTTTAATTATTAAAGAGAGTGTAATAACAGTTTTAAAGTATGTAGGAATTCAGATATAAAATGTAGAGACAGTTTCGGTTTTAATTTTGTCTTCTGGACAAAATTGAACAGCTAAGTACCAAATAATTAAAATGAATTTTAACAAGGGCTAATAAAAATGAGAACACAACAAAATTTTAAACAAAAAATGAGATCTCGTGGGATATAAATTAATTGTGTGCGTGTGGGTGTGCGTGAGTATGTGAGAATATATTTAAATTAAGAAGGCTGGTTTGTGTATATACAAAAATTATTTCTATTTAATGTCTTGATTATTTTTTTTGGTAATTCAAAAGTGTATACCATGTTTCAATTTTACTTTATGTGAGTTTTTTAATAATGAGAATTGAATAATAGATGCTGGAGGTAAAGACATAGTGTGTCAATGATCTTGTAAAAGTTACATAATGTGAATGTCCAATTGTTAATAAAACTTAATTATGGGAAACAATATAAAGTGTTCTTTGAACAACCTATTCTGATCTCCTGTTCGCCGAAAAGAACCCCGAAATGATAGGTACATTTTTTTTCGTGTTTTGTTTGCTTGTTAATCATAAAACAAGATGGCGCCCGGCAGTAAACAGTGAACAGTATCTTTAGAATAACTTACATTATTTATCAATAAAACGATATATCTCAATGGCTTCCGAACGTAGGGACAATTTTATATAAATACATTTATATAAAATATAGGCCTACTTGGGAGAACAGAATGGTTGTTTGAAGTAACAGAAAAATTTTTTTTTGAGGTACGTAAAGTAGACGTAGATATGGGGTTATGTTTTGATAGTGTTATGTATATAGTGAATTATTTGTTTATAAGTATTGTGAGCTAACATGGGTAACTAGTGTGTATGAGGTGAGTTATATTATATAAAGGGTATTATAATAAAAATATTTTAAATATGGCTAAGATACAAGAAAACGATAGTGGTTTCGTATGGAAGGAGTGGGAAAGCGAATTTAAAGGGGTTGTAGGTGAAATGACAAACGAGGAATGGGGTAGGTTAGACGATAGTTTAACACGAATGGAAGAACAGGAAGAGGGAATATTCGCAGAAATTAAGAAGCACAGTGATGATATTGATAGTGAGGTGACAAGTAATAAAGGTAAGATCGTTGAAGCAATAGTAGTAGTAAATAAGACTGTGAATAGGCCTAATGATAACGATAGTGTAGGGGTGGAAGAAAAGGAGTATACATTGAATGACATATTTGACCTTTTAATGAAAGGGTTTGACGAGATGGACAAAAGAATAAACAAGGATTTCGATGAATTAAGGGGTGTTATGAACAAGGGTTTTGATAGGCTGGATAAGCATTTTGACGAACGAAACACAAAGATGAATAAACAAGACGAAAAGTGGGGAGGGGAGAGATATCAATTAAAAGAGAATACAGAAGTTGAGTTAACACAGGTAAGTGGTAATAATGTCTTTGATAATAGTGAAGAAATAATTAACCAGGTGAGTGACAATTCAAATAATGAGTTAATAAATAACAGTGACCAAATAGTGGGAGAAGTAGTGTTGACTAGTGATGATAATGAGGTTAATTACAATTCTGGGAGTATAGTGGGGGTAAAGAATAATGGAAAAACATATAATAAGGTGAGTAGGAGTGATAACTATGACAATATAAGTGAAAATATGATGTTAAAAAGTAATGGGGTAAATGTTGAAAGTACTGATGAGTTTGTGGAATGCAATAATGAGATGTTGATATGTATTGATGAAGTAGAGAGAGAGTGGAAAAATAGTATAATAGATGAATATGTGGGGCAGAGGGTAAATTTTCCCATTAATTTTTCTGAACCAGAGTGTTCACAAATGTTGTTGTTTTTGAAGGGCGAGAGACCATATTAGTAGATGAATTGAAGTGTATATTGATGTTGTATAATGTTGTACCCTCTGTCTGTAATAATGATGTTGAAAGCATGATTTGGTATTGTGATGAGAGAGAGTTAAACAGAGGAGTGTATGTGGAGAAAGTAACAGAATTATATAACTTAAATAGAAAGTATGGTGAATGGAAGGAAAGTTTAAAAGTATATTTGAGTAACAATGATTATAATGATTTGGTAAAAATAATTAACCCGATAGTGAACGAATTCAATGACGGAGACTTAACAAAAATACCTAACGTAGACTGGTTATATGAGTATTTGAATAAGCTGAATGAATTTAGTTTGTATGATTACAACACACAAAACAGTCATTTGTGTAGTGATAAAATTGAACGATGTTATGTAAAACCAAGACTTATCTGGGACGATGGAGGGTAAACTATTAAAACAATAAAAGACAGTATAAACATTGTGTTTAATGGTTTTTGACATGGCAAATTGGGACAATGAAGTGTGGGAAAACTGAACAGTAAATAACAAGAGTTTGTAAATAAAATATAGTGAATTTATTTGTGTGCATTGTGGAATGTTAAGTAAATAAGGTTAGATTGATTAAGTAATAATGACTAGATAAGATAAGTAAGTAAGATGATTGTTATAATAATAATATCAATATTTTGCAATTTAAATAAATAAACATCAGAATTAATTTTGAAAACAGTAATTGAATAATAATAGTTGTTGATGGTAACGAATTTTGTATTGTTAATAATTAAAGCAATTTGATACATGTTAAATATTTTGATTGATTATTTGAATGTTAATGAATTAAATTTTTTGATGAATTTAATTTATTTTATGAGATGGAAATTCGGTAATGAATGATAAATTATTTGATGTAAACTAATAGTTTTGTAAAATGTTTCAGAGGTGAGGTGGAAGTATTGTGGTATGGGGATTATGTTTTGTATGTATCATGTTAACTGAACTGTAAGTATAAAAATTTTATAATCATATATAATAAACATGTTTACAGGTAACTAAGATTTTCATGCAATAGTGAGACTATTTGAAATAATTGTGTTTAATAAAAATGAGAATTTAAATTTTTAATAATAAATGAAAAGTGATATATAATGATTATTAATAATAAATTTTGAAAATTTTAAGAAAGTCCAATGGTATAAAGGTATGAATGAGTCAAATGATTATTGATGAAATGATTATATTTATATAATGTATATAAAAATTTTAATTAATTAGTTAGTAGGTTGCTGTTGCTGGGGTGGCATGTGCCCCAGTAGATAGCGGAAAGTGTTGGGGGTAACCGTGAGTGTTACCTCCATCGGAGGCCAACATGGCGAAAATGCACGGCACACCTTTTGTATAATTTTATATTGTACCTTGATAAATTGCCGTGCCGTGCATATTAATGATGAAGTGTACATGCCTGAAGGAAGAGATGATTTCCCCGACTTTTCGGGCGATTACTGCCTTACCAGCACTAATCGTGGTTTTGGCTAGCGGTTAGCTATGGTCATATCAAGTCCCTTGACCATAGCTGGCTTGAAATTGGTCTATATTAGAAATTAATGGGGGGTGAAACTAGGGGAAATCCCGGAAACTATGGAACAGCGGCTGCCACTCTGCCCGCTTGGGGGTAGCAAAGACAGGTGGTAGACCCGCATTAAGGGCGCATAACTATTGACAAAGATGTTGATATCTGAACTTTAAAATGTACGCAGAAGCAAGGACACGGAGAGGTCACATTCCTCCAAAACCTCAGTCCTTGTGGACGCAACTGGACGCCACAGTCCAGGGGGGGGGTCATAGTGTGTGTGGTTGGGAGGTTATCCAAGGGGATAACGTATTAGAAATTTGTTATGTTTTAATAATGATGATTTGCTACTCAATAATTTTGTTTTGATTTGAAAAATAGATGCACTAAATACTTCCTATATTGTATTTATTATGTTTTATTATGTTAATTGCATGTTTTATGTTAGGAATAAGGATTATAAAAATATAATAATATGTTTTCAATGTGTTTATAGATTTTAAAATAAAATGAAATAAAGTTGTGATAGTTAAAATTTTCAATGGGTTGCAAAAGATAGAAGTGGGTGATAGTAATTATTTGAGTAATATGTTTGAGTCAATCCAAGTTTAGTATTCGTGGGACATATAGATCTGTCCAAATGGAAGCCAGAGTTAAAGAAACAGTAGAGATGAAAATAATGCAATGTTGTTTTGAGTTAATGTATGTTATAGAATTTTGAGAAGTATAAGTGGAGACACAGTAGTTATGGAGAATAATTGTAGAGTTTTGAGCGATATATTGTTGTTTATTTTGATGTTGTTAATTTGTTGTAATTGTAGTGAGGTAATGAGATTGAGATTTTTTGGGGATGGCAATTTTGTAGTACGGGGTAGTGTAATGTGGGAGTCCGCAACATAAGGGTTGGGACGGGATTTGGTATAGATTTAGTGGGAAGGGGTTGCCTTAGGTAGAATTCAGGAACCAGAGAATGGGAATTGAGCTTTTGGGGGGGGGAACACGTATCCTATGTACAAAGGGTTAGAGAGTATTTTTTTTTATATATAGAGAGAAGGTGGCGAATTGAGTTTAAAGTAGTAAGTAGTTAGAGGTAGAGAAGGGTTAAAGGGGTGTCATACTAGTTAAAGATTTTGTAAGGGAGCGTTAGAGTAATAAAAGGGGTAAGATTATGAGTAAATGCCAAGTTGATAATGTGAATTACAATGAGTAACGTAGAATCACCCAAAGGAATGAAATGGAATAATGATTGCTTCGGCATAAAATATCTCATTGAGGGGGTATTGTAACGGGCCTATTTTGGGGTAATAAAGGAATTTGTATATTTTTTTTAAAAACAAATAACATTTTTCGATGATAGGGACAAAATTTATAAAGAAAGGTAAATTTAGTGGTAGGCGACGGTAGCGAAGGTGGTACGACTGATTGACAATATTGTATGTGAATTTCTCAAGTGAACAGACTTAACAAGCTAGAATTGTGCCAAGGTCAAAAAATGACACACCAAATTTGTAAACAAGTTATATAACCACGTCAGACCATCTGACGTCAGTATATACGTCAGAGCCTATCCTTGTTGTGGAATTCAGTTATGTAACGAAAGCAGTCTGCTGGCGGAATGATACAAACTTTAAAACAAAGGAAATTGATCATCCAACCACGGCCGCTTCACAAATTAGCGCCGGTGGCTCTTCCCCAGTCTAACTACAACATCACTCGAGTTTGTGGAATGCAATAATGAGATGTTGATATGTATTGATGAAGTAGAGAGAGAGTGGAAAAATAGTATAATAGATGAATATGTGGGGCAGAGGGTAAATTTTCCCATTAATTTTTCTGAACCAGAGTGTTCACAAATGTTGTTGTTTTTGAAGGGCGAGAGACCATATTAGTAGATGAATTGAAGTGTATATTGATGTTGTATAATGTTGTACCCTCTGTCTGTAATAATGATGTTGAAAGCATGATTTGGTATTGTGATGAGAGAGAGTTAAACAGAGGAGTGTATGTGGAGAAAGTAACAGAATTATATAACTTAAATAGAAAGTATGGTGAATGGAAGGAAAGTTTAAAAGTATATTTGAGTAACAATGATTATAATGATTTGGTAAAAATAATTAACCCGATAGTGAACGAATTCAATGACGGAGACTTAACAAAAATACCTAACGTAGACTGGTTATATGAGTATTTGAATAAGCTGAATGAATTTAGTTTGTATGATTACAACACACAAAACAGTCATTTGTGTAGTGATAAAATTGAACGATGTTATGTAAAACCAAGACTTATCTGGGACGATGGAGGGTAAACTATTAAAACAATAAAAGACAGTATAAACATTGTGTTTAATGGTTTTTGACATGGCAAATTGGGACAATGAAGTGTGGGAAAACTGAACAGTAAATAACAAGAGTTTGTAAATAAAATATAGTGAATTTATTTGTGTGCATTGTGGAATGTTAAGTAAATAAGGTTAGATTGATTAAGTAATAATGACTAGATAAGATAAGTAAGTAAGATGATTGTTATAATAATAATATCAATATTTTGCAATTTAAATAAATAAACATCAGAATTAATTTTGAAAACAGTAATTGAATAATAATAGTTGTTGATGGTAACGAATTTTGTATTGTTAATAATTAAAGCAATTTGATACATGTTAAATATTTTGATTGATTATTTGAATGTTAATGAATTAAATTTTTTGATGAATTTAATTTATTTTATGAGATGGAAATTCGGTAATGAATGATAAATTATTTGATGTAAACTAATAGTTTTGTAAAATGTTTCAGAGGTGAGGTGGAAGTATTGTGGTATGGGGATTATGTTTTGTATGTATCATGTTAACTGAACTGTAAGTATAAAAATTTTATAATCATATATAATAAACATGTTTACAGGTAACTAAGATTTTCATGCAATAGTGAGACTATTTGAAATAATTGTGTTTAATAAAAATGAGAATTTAAATTTTTAATAATAAATGAAAAGTGATATATAATGATTATTAATAATAAATTTTGAAAATTTTAAGAAAGTCCAATGGTATAAAGGTATGAATGAGTCAAATGATTATTGATGAAATGATTATATTTATATAATGTATATAAAAATTTTAATTAATTAGTTAGTAGGTTGCTGTTGCTGGGGTGGCATGTGCCCCAGTAGATAGCGGAAAGTGTTGGGGGTAACCGTGAGTGTTACCTCCATCGGAGGCCAACATGGCGAAAATGCACGGCACACCTTTTGTATAATTTTATATTGTACCTTGATAAATTGCCGTGCCGTGCATATTAATGATGAAGTGTACATGCCTGAAGGAAGAGATGATTTCCCCGACTTTTCGGGCGATTACTGCCTTACCAGCACTAATCGTGGTTTTGGCTAGCGGTTAGCTATGGTCATATCAAGTCCCTTGACCATAGCTGGCTTGAAATTGGTCTATATTAGAAATTAATGGGGGGTGAAACTAGGGGAAATCCCGGAAACTATGGAACAGCGGCTGCCACTCTGCCCGCTTGGGGGTAGCAAAGACAGGTGGTAGACCCGCATTAAGGGCGCATAACTATTGACAAAGATGTTGATATCTGAACTTTAAAATGTACGCAGAAGCAAGGACACGGAGAGGTCACATTCCTCCAAAACCTCAGTCCTTGTGGACGCAACTGGACGCCACAGTCCAGGGGGGGGGTCATAGTGTGTGTGGTTGGGAGGTTATCCAAGGGGATAACGTATTAGAAATTTGTTATGTTTTAATAATGATGATTTGCTACTCAATAATTTTGTTTTGATTTGAAAAATAGATGCACTAAATACTTCCTATATTGTATTTATTATGTTTTATTATGTTAATTGCATGTTTTATGTTAGGAATAAGGATTATAAAAATATAATAATATGTTTTCAATGTGTTTATAGATTTTAAAATAAAATGAAATAAAGTTGTGATAGTTAAAATTTTCAATGGGTTGCAAAAGATAGAAGTGGGTGATAGTAATTATTTGAGTAATATGTTTGAGTCAATCCAAGTTTAGTATTCGTGGGACATATAGATCTGTCCAAATGGAAGCCAGAGTTAAAGAAACAGTAGAGATGAAAATAATGCAATGTTGTTTTGAGTTAATGTATGTTATAGAATTTTGAGAAGTATAAGTGGAGACACAGTAGTTATGGAGAATAATTGTAGAGTTTTGAGCGATATATTGTTGTTTATTTTGATGTTGTTAATTTGTTGTAATTGTAGTGAGGTAATGAGATTGAGATTTTTTGGGGATGGCAATTTTGTAGTACGGGGTAGTGTAATGTGGGAGTCCGCAACATAAGGGTTGGGACGGGATTTGGTATAGATTTAGTGGGAAGGGGTTGCCTTAGGTAGAATTCAGGAACCAGAGAATGGGAATTGAGCTTTTGGGGGGGGGGGAACACGTATCCTATGTACAAAGGGTTAGAGAGTATTTTTTTTTATATATAGAGAGAAGGTGGCGAATTGAGTTTAAAGTAGTAAGTAGTTAGAGGTAGAGAAGGGTTAAAGGGGTGTCATACTAGTTAAAGATTTTGTAAGGGAGCGTTAGAGTAATAAAAGGGGTAAGATTATGAGTAAATGCCAAGTTGATAATGTGAATTACAATGAGTAACGTAGAATCACCCAAAGGAATGAAATGGAATAATGATTGCTTCGGCATAAAATATCTCATTGAGGGGGTATTGTAACGGGCCTATTTTGGGGTAATAAAGGAATTTGTATATTTTTTTTAAAAACAAATAACATTTTTCGATGATAGGGACAAAATTTATAAAGAAAGGTAAATTTAGTGGTAGGCGACGGTAGCGAAGGTGGTACGACTGATTGACAATATTGTATGTGAATTTCTCAAGTGAACAGACTTAACAAGCTAGAATTGTGCCAAGGTCAAAAAATGACACACCAAATTTGTAAACAAGTTATATAACCACGTCAGACCATCTGACGTCAGTATATACGTCAGAGCCTATCCTTGTTGTGGAATTCAGTTATGTAACGAAAGCAGTCTGCTGGCGGAATGATACAAACTTTAAAACAAAGGAAATTGATCATCCAACCACGGCCGCTTCACAAATTAGCGCCGGTGGCTCTTCCCCAGTCTAACTACAACATCACTCGAGTTTGTGGAATGCAATAATGAGATGTTGATATGTATTGATGAAGTAGAGAGAGAGTGGAAAAATAGTATAATAGATGAATATGTGGGGCAGAGGGTAAATTTTCCCATTAATTTTTCTGAACCAGAGTGTTCACAAATGTTGTTGTTTTTGAAGGGCGAGAGACCATATTAGTAGATGAATTGAAGTGTATATTGATGTTGTATAATGTTGTACCCTCTGTCTGTAATAATGATGTTGAAAGCATGATTTGGTATTGTGATGAGAGAGAGTTAAACAGAGGAGTGTATGTGGAGAAAGTAACAGAATTATATAACTTAAATAGAAAGTATGGTGAATGGAAGGAAAGTTTAAAAGTATATTTGAGTAACAATGATTATAATGATTTGGTAAAAATAATTAACCCGATAGTGAACGAATTCAATGACGGAGACTTAACAAAAATACCTAACGTAGACTGGTTATATGAGTATTTGAATAAGCTGAATGAATTTAGTTTGTATGATTACAACACACAAAACAGTCATTTGTGTAGTGATAAAATTGAACGATGTTATGTAAAACCAAGACTTATCTGGGACGATGGAGGGTAAACTATTAAAACAATAAAAGACAGTATAAACATTGTGTTTAATGGTTTTTGACATGGCAAATTGGGACAATGAAGTGTGGGAAAACTGAACAGTAAATAACAAGAGTTTGTAAATAAAATATAGTGAATTTATTTGTGTGCATTGTGGAATGTTAAGTAAATAAGGTTAGATTGATTAAGTAATAATGACTAGATAAGATAAGTAAGTAAGATGATTGTTATAATAATAATATCAATATTTTGCAATTTAAATAAATAAACATCAGAATTAATTTTGAAAACAGTAATTGAATAATAATAGTTGTTGATGGTAACGAATTTTGTATTGTTAATAATTAAAGCAATTTGATACATGTTAAATATTTTGATTGATTATTTGAATGTTAATGAATTAAATTTTTTGATGAATTTAATTTATTTTATGAGATGGAAATTCGGTAATGAATGATAAATTATTTGATGTAAACTAATAGTTTTGTAAAATGTTTCAGAGGTGAGGTGGAAGTATTGTGGTATGGGGATTATGTTTTGTATGTATCATGTTAACTGAACTGTAAGTATAAAAATTTTATAATCATATATAATAAACATGTTTACAGGTAACTAAGATTTTCATGCAATAGTGAGACTATTTGAAATAATTGTGTTTAATAAAAATGAGAATTTAAATTTTTAATAATAAATGAAAAGTGATATATAATGATTATTAATAATAAATTTTGAAAATTTTAAGAAAGTCCAATGGTATAAAGGTATGAATGAGTCAAATGATTATTGATGAAATGATTATATTTATATAATGTATATAAAAATTTTAATTAATTAGTTAGTAGGTTGCTGTTGCTGGGGTGGCATGTGCCCCAGTAGATAGCGGAAAGTGTTGGGGGTAACCGTGAGTGTTACCTCCATCGGAGGCCAACATGGCGAAAATGCACGGCACACCTTTTGTATAATTTTATATTGTACCTTGATAAATTGCCGTGCCGTGCATATTAATGATGAAGTGTACATGCCTGAAGGAAGAGATGATTTCCCCGACTTTTCGGGCGATTACTGCCTTACCAGCACTAATCGTGGTTTTGGCTAGCGGTTAGCTATGGTCATATCAAGTCCCTTGACCATAGCTGGCTTGAAATTGGTCTATATTAGAAATTAATGGGGGGTGAAACTAGGGGAAATCCCGGAAACTATGGAACAGCGGCTGCCACTCTGCCCGCTTGGGGGTAGCAAAGACAGGTGGTAGACCCGCATTAAGGGCGCATAACTATTGACAAAGATGTTGATATCTGAACTTTAAAATGTACGCAGAAGCAAGGACACGGAGAGGTCACATTCCTCCAAAACCTCAGTCCTTGTGGACGCAACTGGACGCCACAGTCCAGGGGGGGGGTCATAGTGTGTGTGGTTGGGAGGTTATCCAAGGGGATAACGTATTAGAAATTTGTTATGTTTTAATAATGATGATTTGCTACTCAATAATTTTGTTTTGATTTGAAAAATAGATGCACTAAATACTTCCTATATTGTATTTATTATGTTTTATTATGTTAATTGCATGTTTTATGTTAGGAATAAGGATTATAAAAATATAATAATATGTTTTCAATGTGTTTATAGATTTTAAAATAAAATGAAATAAAGTTGTGATAGTTAAAATTTTCAATGGGTTGCAAAAGATAGAAGTGGGTGATAGTAATTATTTGAGTAATATGTTTGAGTCAATCCAAGTTTAGTATTCGTGGGACATATAGATCTGTCCAAATGGAAGCCAGAGTTAAAGAAACAGTAGAGATGAAAATAATGCAATGTTGTTTTGAGTTAATGTATGTTATAGAATTTTGAGAAGTATAAGTGGAGACACAGTAGTTATGGAGAATAATTGTAGAGTTTTGAGCGATATATTGTTGTTTATTTTGATGTTGTTAATTTGTTGTAATTGTAGTGAGGTAATGAGATTGAGATTTTTTGGGGATGGCAATTTTGTAGTACGGGGTAGTGTAATGTGGGAGTCCGCAACATAAGGGTTGGGACGGGATTTGGTATAGATTTAGTGGGAAGGGGTTGCCTTAGGTAGAATTCAGGAACCAGAGAATGGGAATTGAGCTTTTGGGGGGGGGGGAACACGTATCCTATGTACAAAGGGTTAGAGAGTATTTTTTTTTATATATAGAGAGAAGGTGGCGAATTGAGTTTAAAGTAGTAAGTAGTTAGAGGTAGAGAAGGGTTAAAGGGGTGTCATACTAGTTAAAGATTTTGTAAGGGAGCGTTAGAGTAATAAAAGGGGTAAGATTATGAGTAAATGCCAAGTTGATAATGTGAATTACAATGAGTAACGTAGAATCACCCAAAGGAATGAAATGGAATAATGATTTTTTTTTTGTTAAAATTTTTTTTTTTTTTTTGAGAAACGAATTAATAAAAGTTAAATTGAGATTAAAAGGTAATTTTCTGATTTTATATGCAAATTCAATGATGTTAAGTGTGTAAGTTTTAAATATAAATTGTTTATTTTAAGATAAGGATAACAATGTGAATTATGAGTGTACTATGTTTACTTATGTTATATTGTGTTTGTTAGTGTAAGAGAATTTTATGAATTTAAATATTTTAAATGCATTTTAATTTGGGGATGAGAGAAATGTAATATGGTAATGGGAAATGTTTATTTAAATTCTGATGGGAATCAGGGCAGTAATTTTGAATTTTGGGATAAAAGTTAATAAGAGAAAGTAGATAGAATGGGAGTATGGAATTTTAAAATGGGTATCATGTTGTTATTAGATATTTTGATATATATGTTAGAAATAGGTAAAAAACAAAACCAGTGCTTCTTAGTGCAAACCAGCACCGCTAGGGGGAAACAGATCAGTTGGGGATATGGTGTTGTATAAGGCCACTATTTGATATTTGATTTGTTGTTTCAGTGTTTGGTGAAGCTGTGGCGGCGGACCTGAGCTGGCCAGCACGTCAGAGCAGGGGCGTTAAGTATCTGTCTGACTCTACGGTGTTGGGATCTCGAGAGAGAAGTCCAGTATTGTCATTCAGGTGCGGTCACAGTCACCGGACCAAGGGTGAGTTGAGTATTTTTTTTTTTTTTTAACTATACAGGGGGTTGTGGCGACATATCCTGGCTGATCCCTTTAGCAAGTATGAATGTGTCAATGAGATTTTTTATGCTTCGGCATAAAATATCTCATTGAGGGGGTATTGTAACGGGCCTATTTTGGGGTAATAAAGGAATTTGTATATTTTTTTTAAAAACAAATAACATTTTTCGATGATAGGGACAAAATTTATAAAGAAAGGTAAATTTAGTGGTAGGCGACGGTAGCGAAGGTGGTACGACTGATTGACAATATTGTATGTGAATTTCTCAAGTGAACAGACTTAACAAGCTAGAATTGTGCCAAGGTCAAAAAATGACACACCAAATTTGTAAACAAGTTATATAACCACGTCAGACCATCTGACGTCAGTATATACGTCAGAGCCTATCCTTGTTGTGGAATTCAGTTATGTAACGAAAGCAGTCTGCTGGCGGAATGATACAAACTTTAAAACAAAGGAAATTGATCATCCAACCACGGCCGCTTCACAAATTAGCGCCGGTGGCTCTTCCCCAGTCTAACTACAACATCACTCGCGAGTGGTACATATAAAAAGTTTCGAAACGTAAATCGCGGGCGCCCGTACCGAAAATGAAAGTAACGCATTTTAATTATTAAAGAGAGTGTAATAACAGTTTTAAAGTATGTAGGAATTCAGATATAAAATGTAGAGACAGTTTCGGTTTTAATCATCAGTGTCAAAAATAGCAAATGTGCGGTTAAATTAAGGCGACGTCTTCTGGACAAAATTGAACAGCTAAGTACCAAATAATTAAAATGAATTTCAACAAGGGCTAATAAAAATGAGAACACAACAAAATTTTAAACAAAAAATGAGATCTCGTGGGATATAAATTAATTGTGTGCGTGTGGGTGTGCGTGAGTATGTGAGAATATATTTAAATTAAGAAGGCTGGTTTGTGTATATACAAAAATTATTTCTATTTAATGTCTTGATTATTTTTTTTGGTAATTCAAAAGTGTATACCATGTTTCAATTTTACTTTATGTGAGTTTTTTAATAATGAGAATTGAATAATAGATGCGGGAGGTAAAGACGTAGTGTGTCAATGATCTTGTAAAAGTTACATAATGTGAATGTCCAATTGTTAATAAAACTTAATTATGGGAAACAATATAAAGTGTTCTTTGAACAACCTATTCTGATCTCCTGTTCGCCGAAAAGAACCCCGAAATGATAGGTACATTTTTTTTCGTGTTTTGTTTGCTTGTTAATCATAAAACAAGATGGCGCCCGGCAGTAAACAGTGAACAGTATCTTTAGAATAACTTACATTATTTATCAATAAAACGATATATCTCAGGTGAAAGGTTAGGTAATTAGGTACCTTCTAAAGAGAAGCATGTGAGTTATTTAATTGTAGTAAATGGGAGTTAGATAGTTAAGAATTTTGAAGTTAATAATACAAAGAAAGTATTAGATATTTAGGGACACAGTAGTTAGTGATTATTTGTAGAGGTGAATAAAATAAAGGTATAAACATATATTTGTTGTTGATGATATTTTGTAGTGGGGGTGAGGTGATAAGGAGTAGCCAACAAATAGTGTTGTGGCAGGTATTAGCGTAGTTTAAGGGAGTGTTTGCCGAATTTTTTGGAAGGGCAAAAAATTATGGATGTATATACCCATTTAGGGAACACCCATCTCTGTACAAAGACGAACGGTGCCATAGGTTTTAAATGAAATTAGTAAAGGTGTTTATAATTGAGATATTGGTGTCATGATAGGTAAATTTGGTGGTCAGTTAGAAGAAGGTGAGTAAGATTATAATAAATAAAAGTATAGTGAATACAGGAGTCACCCAGACTAAACAATGATTAGAAGGTGAAAGGTTAGGTAATTAGGTAGGTAGAAAATTCAGAGTAGAAAGGTAATGAAAAATGAGTAATGAAATAGGAATAATAATAATATGAATATTAATAATAAATGTGAAATAAATATTTATAATTATAATAAATAAATTGATGTCTAATTAATGAATTAATTGCAATTGTAAATTTTATAATTTTAAATGCAACGAATATGCAAATTTTAATGCAAATCTTAATCAAGATTAAAAATGAATAAATTATTTCAATGTAGTAAATGTATCAATGTGTATTATTATGTAAAATGTATTATGTATTTGTTATGAAATTTTAACATGATTTATGGAAATAGTGTGTATGAAGGGATAAATATAATTGGTGCTATTAATACCAACTATTACCTGTTAATAATAATAATAAGAATAATAATAATAATTTTAATTTAACAATTCAATAAGATTTTTGAATAAATAATACCATACAGATTTATTAATTATTTTGTTTTTCTATAATTTGTTTTTCTCCATGTTTGGGAGATTTATATGGGAATTTTCATATTTTCAGTAATATAATCCTTTTTATATCAATATGTTTCTTTTGTAATTATAATAATTCTTATAATAAGAATAATTATTATTCTATATAATTCTTGTGTTACATTTTTTATAACTAGATTTTAGTAGTATATCAAGCAAACCCAGTGCTTATTAGCACAAACCAGCACCTAGCTAAGGGGAATCAGATCAGTTAAGGATAGAGTAATTTACCAAGCCACTATTTTAATATTTTTCATGTATTGTTTCAGTGTTTGGTGATGATATGACAGTGGTCCTGAGCTGGCCAGCGCGTCAGAGCAGGGGCGTTACGCGCCTAAGTGGCCTTATGGTGTTGGGATCTCGAAGGAGAAGTCCAGTAAGGTCATGTAGGTACTGTCATCATCATCAGACCAAGGGTGAGTTATTATTTTCTTTTATATAAATTGTAAGGGGGTTGTGGCGACCTATCCTGGCTGATCCCTTTAGGAAGTATGAAAGGGTCAATGAAAGTTTTTATGCTTCGGCACAAAATCTTTCATTGAGGGGGTTTTGTAATGGTACAATTATGGTACAATTTTTAATCAACCTAAATATGGTATAAAAAACCATAAATATTGTATTCCTTCATTTGTAGTAATTTGGTCAAAATTAAATAAACCTTAAATAAACATTTGTAAATCTACAGTGAGTGGACTATATAAATATTTGCCAGGATTCTGACTGTTTCATAGCAAAAAACGTGAAGCCTAGCAAAAAACCGTATGTTGTTTATTGAGATAAAAGCGACGATCCTTGATGACGTCAGCGGCCAGGAATTTGTTTCCGTAAACAAGGCGATGCTGTCAACAACCAAACAATAGCCGAGTGACGTAGATTCACCCCACCTCGGAAATATGGAACAAAGACTCTGTGTCATTTCAACAGGGAACGTGATCGCAGCCGGCCGGCAACCCATTCACGAAGAGTGAATTTTAACCTTTATACCACTAAAAGTGGTTAATTAACTATATTAAAACAGTGCTGTAAATCTACAACTACACGATGTGACCGTTAACGTAAACGGTAAACTCGCGGTGTGCGTAGTTTTCCCGAACGAACAACCGCTACAATTTTGGTGAGAACGTTCCAAACATTTTTTATCAAAATCAAAAATTAACAAAATAAAAATTCAATACATAATGACCAATTCTAATCAAAACTTAAAATATGAGCTCATTAAAATAAAATAGAAAGAAATTGTACCAGTGTGTGTGTGTGTGAGAGAGAGAGAGAGAGGGAGAGAGAGAGAGAGAGAGTGTGACATAAGCATAATCTTTTTAATGCTGGTTTGTGCGACAAAGATATTCATATATTCAATTTATTACTATATAATCTTTATATAATACGTAATATTTACATATTTCATAAATACATGTCATGATTTTGGAGGGTAAAATTGTTTTGCAAACGCCCGTGGCGTAATATGTGGGTTCGAGTCAGTTTTCAATATTGTATTAATATTCAAGTTACGTACTAATAAAAGTAATTTATATATGATATTTTGTGTATATTTTATTTCAGGTAGGCTATTTCACAAACATGGTTCGTGTTGCACGAACCCTGGCCCGAAACGTAAATTTGTATAATGTTGTCAAATTGTACAACATGGCGTCCGGTTGAAAAAGCGATAGTCATTTACTAGTACATACAAAAGTACAATTTGTATGGTAACTAATTAAACGATAAAAAGCCAGTAGTTACAGATTGCGCCCGTAATAACAGGGACGAGTAGTTACATACCCCCCCCAATGAGAGATCTTCTGTCAAAACAGAGAAATCTCATTGTTAAACCCCTAAGAGGATCGGTAAGGATATGGTGCCAACAACCCCCATTTGTTCTTATACATCATGGGTAAACTACCCCCCTGGCTCGGCGACTATGGCCGCATCTGAACGAGATTACTGGACTTCTCTATTCGAGATCCCAACACCATAAAATCGCACAGACACGCACCACAGCGCACCTAACCGTTTAACATGCCACCCCAAAATTCAAACCCCTGGTCTTATACCACGCCAGATCCTCAACCGATATGTTCCCCCTTACCATGCACACTGGGCTGCCTTTAGCAGTTACTGGGCTCGTACATACTCCTATAATACATTTTTCAAACTCAAAATATTTATCATTAAATCAAACTCATTTAAGTGACCTTCTAAAATCAAAAATCTGCTACATAATTCATCACTCTATTAATTCTCTTCACTATTAGTTAATAATCAGAAAAACAAATAAATTGAACATCTAACTACATACGAACTCATTTATCCTAACATTTGATTATACATACATACTAAACAATATAATTCAATAAAACCCTAGTAATACACATAAACAATAATACAATCAAAATTCAAAACATCAAGTAGATGGCAGGCACAGAAAATAAAAAAAAAATTTTTTTTTCCAAATTCAAAAAAATTTAAATTTATTAAAATATACTTTTCTCAATAGTAAGAAAATTTAAAATTATTTAAATCAATTAAACAACCAAATTTGCATCACTTCATTGCCAAAACTGGTCTAGTTTCTAACATCAACCATCAGCTGATCAAACTGGGTCAAGTCAACAACCTTGACCTACACAGGTTATACATAGGCTACATCATAAAATACATTAATCATCTTTAAAATTTTTACCTTCAAACACAACAACATAATAAAATATGACCTTTAAAATGAACATAGTATTATTATAATTAACAATAAAATTGACATTTAAATTACTCAAAATTACATATTTTACAACTTTACTTTATTCTCAAATTCTATTAAAGTTTGTCACTTGTTTCCATTAATTTTTATATTTTTTACTATGACTCTCTTTCTTTAACATTCTCAAAATCCATTAGTTTGGGTGACTTAATTATTCATACTAACTTGATTTACCACTTAGCATGTATAAATTAACTAACATGACACCCCTCTCTATCAAAACATCTATCAAACAATCTCTAAACCCAACTTACTACTCAAATCAATTCGCATCATTCTACCCTTATATAAAAATATACTCTCTACCCCTTTGTCCTCAGGATGTGTTCCCCCCCCAAGCTCATTCCCTTATCTGGTTCCTGGACTTCATTCCTAGGCAACCCTTTCCGGCGCTAAACGGTCCCTTCCCGTCCCAACACCTTTCGTTGCGGACTCCCTATCATACCACCTCCCTTACAAAATTCCCATCAACTCTTAATTACTCTCCCAATACATCACTTCAACTACAACAAAATATCTCCATTTACTTGTTACATCAATATATCAATCAATACTCTACATATATTCCCCATAGCTACTGTGTCACCATTACATCTCCAATTCTATCTTAGATTTATTCACAACAATATTATTCTCTCTATTACCCCTTTAAGCTCAACCTGGACTGCTCTAATTGTCCTAACAAAATATTAATTGTGATGGTACAATTCTGGTACAATCATACTTTTATAAAAATATGGTCCTAAAAACCATATTTATTGTATTTGATTCCCTAACTATTTATTTTGTAATAAATTTTGTAATATTTCATAATCCCTACAAAGTTTTGGTGAATAAACTGTAGAATATTTTATACAACGCATATTGGAATTAACAGGATTTCGATCGAATTAGTTGAAAAGCTGCGAATATCGCAAAAAACTATGTGTCACAGATAGCGGTAAACAAGCCTAGCCCATGATGACGTCAGCCGAAGGAATGCATACTTTTGTAAACAACCCGAGGCTTGGCTGTACAAACAAAAGACTGGTGACGTAGTTTTGCCCCACCTACGCGATGTTTAACAAAGACTTTGCGTCATTTTCGCCTGGACAGTGAACAGAGCCGGCCGGCATATTCACTGAGTGTGAATATTTAAATTGTACACCACCAAAAGTGGTTTAAGAACTATTGTCAAAATATCGGAAATGTTGGTGCAGTAACCGGACTTGAGTAGGTGTCATCGGCCAAGGGATCTTCAATTACGTGTGGCTAAATCTGCCAAAGTGTTTTTCGAGGGGGGACACTACGGTGTGGGCCCTACGACAATGTAAAACAACCAGATTTTGCATGGTGGCAGGATCCAAGCAGTACGGTGAGACCTACGCAAAAAACCGGCAGCTAAGTATCAGCTGTCTAATATTTATACCTTTCAGTAAATTCATAACTAAAGTACAAAATTTTAAATGGCCAAATTTTTGCATTTAATAAACAAAATGAGCTCATAAAACAACTAAAAAATTTGTACCAGAGAATGAGAGAGAGAGAGAGAAAGAGAGCGTGAACAAAATAATTTTAACAAGTGCTGGGTTGTGCCAATATCATTTATTGTTTATCATGTTTATTAGACAGTAGTTGTAACACATGTTTATTTTGGAGGGTCAAAAAATGTTTAAAGGTGAATATATGTTTACCAGATAAATGGGACTACGCCCCGAGGCATAGTAAAACGTGCATGTTTGGCACACATTAGAGTCTTTTCAAATATGTAAGTAGGGTTTTTATATGAATAAAGGGTAATGTCATTGGTAAAAAATACAAGCACGAGTGAGTTATTTCAGGTAATACATTTTGCAATTACTGGTTCGCTAACACGAATTCTGGACCGCAAGGTAAAGCCTAATATTTTGGTTGCACAGTCTTGCAACATGGCGCCCGATAAAATCTCAAAATAATTGCTTTACAAAAATAATTAATTTGTAACAGATAATAAAAGTTACATTGGCGCGGCCGAACTTGGACTCGATATAAAATATAATTTTATGTGGAGTATACCTACCAGGAAAGCAGAATATTTACCTGAAGTAATTGCGAAAGTACGCAAACACGTGAGTAAGATAGGGTTAAGTTATGAGGTTATAAACATATATGTGTTAAGAGATATAAGAACCAAAATGAGTACCAATGACAATAAAACATTAGAAATCAGTACAACTGATGAAAATTTGACTAGTGAGATGGATGTTCCATTAACACAAAGTAGTCAGATTGGCGAGGCAAGTACGACTGAAAATGTAGAGACAGTAAACAGTAACCTCCATCTCAACTAGGTCAGAAAATAAAACAGACGAGATGTTAACACGTTTATATAACATGATGTGTAGCAATTTTAATGAACTGAGAGGGGACATGAATTTTAAATTCGATGTTCAAAATAATAAGTTTGATGAACAAAAAAGAGATTCCAATTTGAAATTTGATAAACAGAATGAAAATTTTAATAATTTCAAAACTGAAATAAAAAATGAAATTACAACACAAAATGTTCAAATTAAAAGTGATTTTAATGAGAAGTTTGACGAAATAAAGAGAGAAATTAAAAGCCAAAATTATCACTTTGATGAGAGAATTAACACAATAGAAACACGTTGTGATAATATCCAGAAAACCACATTAGAAATTGTAAATGAGAAATTCAATAATAAAATAAGTAATTTAGATACTAAAATTGATCTAATTTATGAGACAGTTAATGAGACAGTTAAAAGACAGATAGAGTCACAAAATACAGAAATAGAACAGAAATGTTTAACTTATGTAGAAGGTCAAATAGAAATTAAAACAAATTGTGAGATAAATAACCAAATAGAACTGAAAACAAATGTTTTGCAAAGTCACTTAGAGAAAGTTGAGTCAAATGTAGTAGACATTACAAAGAATATCGAAACTATAGATAATACAATATCAGAACATGAAAGAAATACCAAGAGTAGAATAAGTATGTTACAAAGTAAGATCAAAGAAATTGATGATTTAGCTATACAAAATAATATGGATGTGCATGATAAATACGATTTAATTGCTAATAGTTTAACCAGTGTGAAAAATGAGTTACGGGGGGAAATTCATAAAAATATTTCAAGTATTAATGATAGAGTGATAGTGACTAGGGATTTCTATAATGAAATAGAACTAAAAAATTTTAGCCATGAAAACAGGGTGATACATCCCATGCGTTTTTTGAATCAGACACGGGATTATAATTATTTTAGTAGCAGTAGTTAGGAAGTGAAATTAACTAAAATAGTCAAGTGTTTCAAGGGCAATTAAGTAATATGGGCTGAGGCTCATAGGTTAGAATGGGATTGTTATGACACTTTTGAGAAAGCGTTTAAGGGCAAATATTGGACGGAAGAAGAGCAGGAGACTTTAAGAAGCCGCATTATGGGAGCGGGTAATTTCATGGGACGTAACCCTAATAACAATAACATCACAATATATGTAACCAAACTTTATAACGAGGCAAAATACTTAGAGCCGCCCATACCGTTAAAGTCATTCGTTAGATACATGAGTAAGCACTTACCAAGAGAGGTGCAGGTTACTTTAATGACCAAAGAAATAGAAAATTTAAATGAGCTTGAAAAAGTATTAGATACACTACAAAGCATCAATGACCGTGAAATGGGTAGACGACCCATACAACAGAATATGAATAATCATAACATCGAGTTTAATCGGCCAAGGCCTTATTATAATAATAATGTTAATAAATATATGTATCGTACTGATTTACAGCAACCAGGCGATTGGAGTTGTTCTAGGTGTAGGAAGGGGAACCGTGCTAACATGCAACACTGTTACCAATGCAAAACGCCAAGAAATGAACCAAGGAGTAACAATCCAAAGCAGTTCGTACCTACAACCAGAGGAGCACCGAGTACCCAAGGAACACCAAACCATAACCAGGGACCAACAAGGGGACACCAGGTACCCACCACCAGTAAGAACAGGCCACAGCCGGAAAACTGAAGTCGACAGTGGTAAATAGGACCCGACCACTGTTCAGGGAAGCTCATGAGGTCCGACCATTAGATGTACAATCTAACGTTATAACAATCGATATCGTTGCTGACTTGTTGGAGGAGGAGAGTAACACAACATTGGAGGTGAGAGCTGGACTCACGGAAATCCAGGTAACAATCGAAAATAGGAAATTTAAAACACTTGTTGATACAGGAAGTGAAATTTCAGTAATCGCTGAGAACATTTTAAGTGAGTTAAAAGAATTTAAAAAAAATATTCCAGTTCTACCCGTAGCAGGGGTTACAGTAATAGGAATCACGGGGGTACATAGTAAACGGGTGACAAAACAAATACATTTAAGTTTCTCAATTTGAGATATGAATTTTGATAATACATTTTTGGTAGTCAAGGGGTTAAGTTTAGACATCATTTTGGGAAATGATTTTTTACAAAGAAATAAAGCTGTAATAAATTTTAAAGAGAAGGTGTTAGAGCTAGATGGGGGTGATCGGTCTGTTAAAATTAATTTTGAAAATGTGATAAAGTTAGAACAACTGGTGTGAAATTGTTATAGAAGCGAGTAGTTGAGAATAACATAGATACTAAAATAAAATTTTGTAGAGAGGGTGAGTATTTTGAAGATGTTGATAATGAAATGAGCAATATTAATAATGCAGTGTGGGAGATAAGGGCGGATGAATTCTGTAGTGGGGGTGAGGTGATAAGGAGTGGCCAACGTATAGCGTTATGGCAGGTAATAGAGCAGTTTAAGAGAGTGTTTGCCGATATTCCAGGAAGGGCAAAAAATTATGAATGTATGTTACAGATTAGGGAACACACACCATTCATGCAGCGGAGCTATCCAGTGCCTTACTCTAAACGACGAGCGGTGCAAGAAGAGTTGGATAAGATGATGGAAGGTGGAATCATCGAGAGGTCAGTATCTCACTACTCAAATCCATTAGTAGTGGTAATTAAAAAAGATGGAGGAGTAAGATTGTGTTTAGATGCAAGGAAGATAAATCAGATCATCATACCAGACCGAGAATCACCTGAATCCATTAATGAAATATTTCAAAAGTTTAGTGGAGGTACATGACATCATTGGATCTGACGGCCGGATATTGGCAAGTGCCATTAGCAGAGGTAAGTAGGCCATACACAGCATTTTTATTTAATGGGAAAAATTTATCAGTAAGCGACTACCATTTGGGCTAAATACCAGCGTAGCTAGTTTCATTAAATGTTTGGATAGAATTTTGAGACCAAAAGATTTAGATTTTCTCACAGTATATGTGGACGACATTTTGATAGCGTCACGGACATTTGAAGACCATTTAGAACATTTAAAGTATGTGTTGGAAAAATTAGAAGCGGGAGGATTAACCGTAAATTGGGACAAGTCCAAATTTTTACAAACAAAGATTAATTTTCTAGGATTCATTATTACATCGGAAGGAATTTCCGCCAACCCGGACAAGGTCGAATCTATTATGCGCTTCCCTGAACCACGAAACATCAAACAACTTCAGAGTTTTCTTGGGCTGTGCAACTTTTATAGGAAATTTCAAAGGAACTACGCACATATCACCGCAAAGTTAAGTGCTGTATTTCAGAAGAACAGGCAATGGAAGTGGGGAGACGTGGAGCGTGGAGCCTTTGAAGAAATAAAAAGAAAATTTAGTAATATGATTATGATGAACCATCCGGATTTTGATAAAGTGTTTTATTTGCAGACGGACGCCAGCAATGTAGCCGTAGGCGCGGAGCTGTATCAGGAGGATGATGAGAGGGAACATCTAACCATTGCGTTCGCCAGCCGATCATTGTTGCCTGCAGAAAAGAATTATACCACAACGGAGAAAGAATTGCTCAGTATTGTGTTCGCAGTCAGCAAATTCAGGACTTACATCTTAGGCAACAAAACAATTATTCGAACAGATCATAAAGCTTTGTCATTCCTCAACACTTGTAAACTTGCTCACAGTCGTTTAACCAGGTGGGTACTTGTTTTGCAGGAATACAACTTCAAGTGGGAGTATATTAAAGGAACCGAGAATAAGGTACCCGACACTCTTTCCAGAGTAGATTCCGAGAATAATAAAACAGGTAGGGATTTAAAAGAAATTGAAATTTTTCAGATTAGCAGAGAAGACAGGATCTTTGGAGAAGAGCTGAAGGATATCAAAACCATGCAGAGGGCAGATGGTAAGTCTGGGAAAATAATACACAGTTTGGAGACGAAGTTGGATGACTCAGAGTACAATCAATATTTTCAAATCTACAAAGGGTTGTTGTTTAAGAAGGTAGTAGGGGGTGAGCGTGACTGGAGATTAGTGGTGCCAGCAGTGTTGGAAGAGAAGATTATTTGGGATTGTCATATAAGATATGGTCATTTTGGGGCTAAAAAGTGTGTGAATGTTTTAAAAGAATCATGTATTTTCAGGAAATTGGAGAGGCGAGTGAGACAGCTGCTGAGGAGTTGTGACTTGTGTCAAAAGTCGAAGGTGGTAAACTACAGAGTGGAAGGTGAGTTAAATTATATTAAGGTGGAAAGAACTTTCAATTTAGTTGCTGTGGATTTGTTTGGACCATTGCCGAAGGGTAGAGGCGGAGTAGTTTATATATTTGTATTGCTTGACACTTTCTCAAAATATGTAAAATTGTATAGCGTGAAAAGAGCTACCAGTAAGGTATTGTGAGTGAAAAGGTGACGAAAGATTATATGATTAACGTGGGTAAGCCAAAGGTAATTTTATCAGATCATGGGCCGCAGTTCATCAGTGGAAGATGGTGCCAAACCTTAGGATGGGAAGGCATCCTCACGAAGCATACGGCTGTGTATCATCCCCAGTCCAACCAGGCTGAGCGTATAATGAGAGAAATAAGCAGGATCTTCAGAGCCTATTGTCACGCTAAACACAGCGAATGGCCATTGTATGTAAGAAAGGTAGAAACTTGGCTAAACAGTACCACCCACAAGTCCACCGGCTATACACCCCATGAGTTGGTAAGAGGAACACGCCCCCCAAGAATTTTGGAACAACTGTTCGACTATCCACCTGAGAGCAGGACAACTGATGTAAACATTAAAATCCGGTTGGCTAACAAAAACTTAATCAGCAAAGGTGAACAGAGAAAACGTAGACATGACGCAAGAGGTAAGTGGGTTAAGTATAATATAGGACAAATGGTATTAGTAAAAAGGCATGACTTATCGAGTGCGCAAGACAAAGAAATTAAGAAGTTCTTTCTACTATATGAAGGACCATATGAGGTAGTAGAGATTAAAATGCAAAATTCTTATGTGTTGCAGAACAACGTAACTGGAGAGATAGTAGGAACACACAATGCTACAAATTTAAAATTGTACTGGTCATCTTAGGTATATCTTATAAATATTGTTGTTTTGTTTAGCGAGTGTATGAGTATTAATTTGGTGTATTATTTTTCAGAAGGGACTCTCCCCCATTTTCGGGCGATCACAGACTCACCACCTCTGATCGTGGATTTTGGAATTCTGGAGGCGGACCATGGTTGGCGGAACTGCCATCTGGGGTGAAAGCAACGATGGTCTTACTCCACAAATTGGTGCAAGTAGAAATTTAATCTTATTGTTGAACGGGGAGGGGGACCCCTAATTCGTGGGATAAAAAAAAAAAAAAAAAAAAAAAAAAAACTAGGATTGGCATTTTTCCACGAACATTGATTTTATTCTAGAAATTATAAAATAGAACTTATAAAATTTTAACTCATTACGGAGTTATTTTTTTTAGTATAACCTAGAAATATAAGATGATCCATTGTTATCCTGTAGTGAGAAGGTATTGGTTTTGAAAAGTGAAAGTTGGGACTTGGAAAGTGTCTACAAATTTAATTATGTAAACTAAAGAAAGAATTAAAATTTTTTTTGAGATGATATTTGAATTTTGAAAGCATGTTTAAATTTTATATTGAAGTAACAACCTTACGGGGTTAAAAGGACATACTGATACTATGGTGATATATTGAGACTGCTTTATGAACAGTGATGATATGATTATTATGTTTATAATATGTGTTAGTCTTGTAATGGATTTATATGTATAACCTGTTAGTTGTCCGGTAGTTCCAATTGGGACTACATAAGACACAATGTGTCATACTATTGCGATTCCCCATATTTCGGGCGATTACTGTCTTACCAACACTAATCGTGGTTCTGGACGACAACCAGCTGTGGCCAGCAATTGTAACCCTGACCATAGTTGGTTGCCTATAAAATTGGTTAAAATTTGGAAATTTAATGGGAGGTTCAGGGGAATCTAAGATTCTTTGTTTGCATAAGGCTACTTCACCTCGGTTGGGGTGGTAGACCTTAGGGGCATATTATAAGAATGAAAATAGGGGTACATACCCTGAAGGTTTTATAAAGCTGAAGCAAGGATGGGAGAGAGAGAAAAGAAAAAAGTGCTCACTCCTTCTGCCTCAGTCCTTGTGGAGGCAACTGAACGCAACAGTTCAGGGGGGGGGGGGAAATAGTGTGTGTGGAGGAGACAGAGGGGTAAATATTATTAACAGCGCCAGTTATTAACGGTTAATAATAATAATAATATTAATTTCAATAAGATTTTATTAATTATTTTTTTCTATAAAATGTTTTTCTCCATGTTTGAGTAATTAATTTAAAGGGAGATTTAGGTAATATTTGGGATTTATATTGTAACGGTACATAACTCGGTCCCAATAAATTAACTCTTGTAATACCATAAAGGTCAGAAATGGGTAAACTATAACGAGCTCAAAATTAAATTGTATCACTAAACATTATAAACAATTCGAGTGATATACAGTGACAAGTGAGTTATAGTGTACCCATTGAGGTAAAAAGTGAAAGTGAAGGAACTTCTTACAGAATTGTGCTGTAGGTATGAGAATTATAAACTATGATAGTAGACTATAATGCTACTAACTGATTATATATTTTGTTAATTTATTGTATTGTTTATATTGTGTAGACAACCAAGTCTAATACCTAAGTTAATTTTATATTTTTGCAAATATTTGTGTTATAGTATAAGATAACCCAGGGTTCGTTTTAAAACAAACATAAAAGATTTAAATATCAAATAATGAAACATTAAAATAATACTATATGAGGGAAATGGCAGAAGGAAGTAGTGCAGTGTAGGAATACTATGAGAGACTAATAAATAATATATAAATTCATTTAAAGTTAATAAAACTATTAAATACTTATATCCAAGGTTATAAGAAAATGAACAGAAACCTATTATGTAAACCAAATTGGGAAAGAAACCGAAATTAAAAAGAATTATTTTTCTGTAAATAAAATATAAATTTATAATAATTACAAACTGCCTATATACTAAAAAGTAAATAGCAGAACCAATAAAAAGATATAAAAAAATTATGGGTTACTAAGAGTAACGGAAAATAACAAGTATTGTTAATCGAATTGAAAAATTAAACCTGGCGAGTTGACAAAATGATGCGACCACAATTTTATTAAAATATCCTTTTAGAAACCTTGGAGAAGTGCAAAATTGGTACAAAATTAAACAACAGTATGAACATTATATAATCCTACCTTATTTATCAAAGTTAAATTGCTATACTCCATAATAAAAGTGAAAGAAAAACCTTTTTGGACGATCAGGCCTAGTTTCGCTATGTTTCAAGTTTGACGATATAATATTGGCCAGACGGTAATGAAATTACAACCAAAGACGGACACCACCGAAGAAACGGCTTCATTCAAGTAAGAACTGTAATAAGAGAGGTAATATAAACATTTCGTTTAATATTTAACGAAGAAAACTCATTCCGAATGGTTGTATAGAACAAAAACTATTAAAAATTAATCACATGTTCTAATGAAAACAAACGCACTCTGCTCTCTTACGGACATTTCCGGAACTACGTACTAAGCAAAAATAAACAAATTTTTGAATATTTTTCGGTATTTGTAAAGCGTAGTATAATTATCCATTTCTGACCATCTCATAACAAAAAGAACTTACCCTTAACCCTGGGGAAATAACAAAGAATTATGTATTGATTGATGTTTTAAATATAGTATAAAATTTGGTCAAAAACCATATATATTTTTTTTTTACAATTCCATGTTTACTCAATGAAGTCGATATCTTGTTTTCAATTAAGGAAAAGATCGATTGTAAGATTTGTATTTTGGCAGAAGAGAAAAAAAAAACCAATAATATTTTTAATAAATATTATTGAAAAATTGAGATTTAAAAATAAAAATGTGTGTACTTTCTTGTAGTGGGTAGTTGTATTAAGTTTTAGAACAGCTAAGAAGAAGACGATCCACCAGGTCGTCTACTGCCACAGTGTCGTCTGGTTAATCTATATTTGGAGACTAGTGTTAAAGTCAGCTGATTCGGTGCATGGCGAAGATTTGAAAATTTAGAAATCGTTCAAACCGAGGGTAAACCAACGGTACTAGCTCTCTCTTCCAAAATCAGGCTAAACAACTTCCCTACTTGACCCAAATCACACACCCTCGATTTCTGCTTTGTTAGAGTAACATGACCAACCACTTTATTTAAACTTCGGTCTTTATAATTCATAAGTGGCGACTGCTAAGAGGTGTTCGGACAGATCAGAGGGACACGCTCGAGGAGAACGTTACAATATGTGGATTTCCATGTATTTTATTTAAATATTTGTTTCTTTTATAATTACATTAATTATGAAACAGAAAGAGTTAATTATTATTGATGGGAATCGAAACGATTTTTACAATTACAGGGTAGTCCATGAAGAGAATGGCAATTCTATATAATTCTTGTATTTATATTTGTTGTATTTGTATTTCTTGTATTTCAAGCAAACCCAGTGCTTATTAACGCAAACCAGCACATAGCTAAGGGGAAACAGATCAGTTAGGGATATAGCATATACCAAGCCACTATTTTGATATTTTTAATTAATTGTTTCAGTGTTTGGTGATGTTATGACGGCGGTCCTGAGCTGGCCAGCGCGTCAGAGCAGGAACGTTACGCGCCTGATTGGCCTTATGGTGTTGGGATCTCGAAGGAGAAGTCCAGTAAGGTCATGCAGGTACTGTCATCATCATCGGACCACGGGTGAGTTATTGAATTTCTTTTTATATAAATTGTAAGGGGGTTGTGGCGACATATCCTGGCTGATGCCTTTAGGAAGTACGAATGTGTCAATGAAAGTTTTTATGCTTCGGCACAAAATCTTTCATTGAGGGGGTTTTGTGATGGTACAATTCTGGTACAATCATACTTTTATAAAAATATGGTCCTAAAAACCATATTTATTGTATTTGATTCCCTAACTATTTATTTTGTAATAAATTTTGTAATATCTCATAATCCCTATAAAGTTTTGGTGAATAAACTGTAGAATATTTTATACAATGCATATTGGAATTAACAGGATTTCGATCGAATTAGTTGAAAAGCTGCAAATATCGCAAAAAACTATGTGTCACAGATAGCGGTAAACAAGCCTAGCCCATGGTGACGTCAGCCGAAGGAATGCATACTTTTGTAAACAACCCGAGGCTTGGCTGTACAAACAAAAGACTGGTGACATAGTTTTGCCCCACCTACGCGATGTTTAACAAAGACTCTGCGTCATTTTCGCCTGGACAGTGAACAAAGCCGGCCAGCATATTCACTGAGTGTGAATATTTAAATTGTACACCACCAAAAGTGGTTTAAGAACTATTGTCAAAATATCGGAAATGTTGGTGCGGTAACCGGACTTGAATAGGTGTCAATCGGCCAAGGGATCTTCAATTACGTGCAGCTAAATCTGCCAAAGTGTTATTCGAGGGGGGACACTACGGTGTGGGCCCTACGACAATGTAAAACAACCAGATTTTGCACAGTGGCAGGATCCAAGCAGTACGGTGAGACCTACACAAAAAACCGGCAGCTAAGTATCAGCTGTCTAATATTTATACCTTTCAGTAAATTCATAACTAAAGTACAAAATTTTAAATGACCAAATTTTTGCATTTAATAAACAAAATGAGCTCATAAAACAACTAAAAAATTTGTACCAGAGAATGAGAGAGAGAGAGAGAGAAAGAGAGCGTGAACAAAATAATTTTAACAAGTGCTGGGTTGTGCCAATATCATTTATTGTTTATCATGTTTATTAGACAGTAGTTGTAACACATGTTTATTTTGGAGGGTCAAAAAATGTTTAAAGGTGAATATATGTTTACCAGATAAATGGGACTACGCCCCGAGGCATAGTAAAACGTGCATGTTTGGCACACATTAGAGTCTTTTCAAATATGTAAGTAGGGTTTTTATATGAATAAAGGGTAATGTCATTGGTAAAAAATACAAGCACGAGTGAGTTATTTCAGGTAATACATTTTGCAATTACTGGTTCGCTAACACGAATTCTGGACCGCAAGGTAAAGCCTAATATTTTGGTTGCACAGTCTTGCAACATGGCACCCGATAAAATCTCAAAATAATTGCTTTACAAAAATAATTAATTTGTAACAGATAATAAAAGTTACATAATCACCCAAAATCTACCTTTTACAAATAATTTAAAATTCTTAACTATATCAAATTACTTCCAACATTTAAATTAAAATCTTTTAACACATTAAAATCATTATATTCAAACATTAGTTACATTGGAAATTAGCAAACAATTTATAAGTGACATTCTACAGCGGATCAGCTGATTTTTAGGCAAGGCGAATGACCTTTGTTCAAAAATGCTGCACAAAATTATATAACAAAATATACCTAACACATATTTATAATTCTTACACTCTAACATAACAAGATTAATGACCTACTAAAACATGATAACCAAAACATAATAAACATCTACAGCATTCATTTTCTCAAATCAAACAATTATTTAATTACTTCCAAAGCGAGTTGCCATTACTAAGTTACCAGAATTTTAATTCGTTGCTCCCCTGAGCAACCACCCAGCCACACACACTATTACTGTTTTCTGGTGGACTGTTGCGCCCATTTGCCTCCACAAGGACGGCATAGGTGGAGGAATTTAACATCTCCGTGTCCTTGCTTCAGCGTTACATTGGAAATTATTTGGATATCATCATATCCATGTTACAAATTTATACGCCCTTAAAACGGTTCTACCACCTGGCCTTGCTGTTCCTACTCGAACAGAGTGGTAGCCGCTGTTCCATAATTTCCGGGGTTTTTGCCCTAAATTCACCCCCCCCATCAATTTCAAATATAAACCAATTTCAAGCCAGCTATGGTCAAGGTTCTTAATTTATGGCCATAGCTGACCGCTAGCCAAAACCACGATTAGTGCTGGTAAGGCAGTAATCGCCCGAAAAGTCGGGGAAATCAACTCTAATTTCAGGCATGTTATCATCATCATTATTATACACGGCACGGCAATCTATCAGGATACAATATAAAATTGTATAAAAGGGTATGCCGTGTATTTTACGCCATTTTGGCCTCCGATGGAGGTAACACTCTCTGTTACCCCCAACACTTACAGCTACCTACAGTGGCACATGCTACCACTGTACCAGCCACTTAATAACTAAACTAAACTTTCTTCCACATAACATCATTTCATTATTTCTCACTCACTACAATTATATTCCTCAAAAATTCCAAATTTATTATTAACATTTATTTTACATCATCTTTCAGTTGTTATTACATTTTAATTATAGTTTCTATTTAGTACAATTATCTCAAATTATTTTCATTATTGAGTTAAACTCTTTTCATTTGAGTTAAACACCTGTAAACATTTTATTCTATCTAACTTGTATTATAAAATTTATACTTACAGTACATTGCTCATACCCTGTCATAACATATAAATATAAATATCAGTAACTCCCTGTACCTTCTGAAACATTTCAACAACAATGTTATTCCATACTAAACAATTTAACATTTATTTATTAATTATCAAATTCACATCTCATAAAATAATTTAAACTTATTAGAAAAATTCAATTATATAACATTTAAATCAATCAAAAATATTTAAACATCTCAAATTATTTTAATTAAATTAATTATTGAAATACAACCTTTTTTCAATTATTATCAAAACAATTACAATTCATTAATTACCGTCTTCAAAATTATTTTCATTATTTATTTAGTCTACTGAAATAATATTATTATTATTATTAAAACAATTACCTACACACATTGTTTATATTACATCCTTGTTACAATACACACAATTAATTTCACTATCAATTATTTATATTTCTTTTACGAATTTGCTAACTGCTATAATTTTTTATTGTTCGACTAAGCTTTTCGTCATTACTGACATCTTCAGGTCTTAAACAAATTCTTAAAAGAAATAGTAAGGATGGCTGCTAATTTAAACAATACGAATTATTTATAATTCTTCACCATTAATTGTTCAATTTTATCACACTTCATTTCCCAAAGCAGCAAGGTCAGAACCATAAATCAAAATATTTAAAATGTCCATCTATTAATTTAATGTTCAGCCTCCATCATCGAATAATAGTCTGGGTTTCACATAACATTTTTCAATTTTATTTACGTACCTCATATGGCTATCCTGTGTGTAATAACCATAAAATTTTAGTTCATTCATTTTACCACAATAATCATACATAGGGTTACTTCCTATTATAATTATTTTATCATAAACCAAGTCAACATTATTTATTTGTGTCCAGTTTCCATTAGTAGTTATATTCAATATCAGGTCAGTTATTTTCTCATTCATTACAACATAAGGTAAATTATTATTATTTAAACAGGTATCATCAAAATAATTCTCAATCTCTCCTGTACAAAGTAAGTATTTCATATCATTTATCTTTATCACTTCTAACATTTCTTTCAACTCATTATAATTCCTCTTCAACTTATATAATTCTATCTCTCTATCAATACACAACTCTCTATCTAACTCTCTCTCACCATAACACCATATCACACTTTCAACACCATCCCACACAGAGGGTACTAACTTATACAAAAAGGGGGAACAACTCAAATCTTCCACTAGCAAGGGACTCTTGCCCTTCAACAATAACATTTGTGAACATCTTGGTTCATCATAAATATGGGGACAATTTACCCTCTGCCCTACATACTCATCTACTCTCTCTTGCCACTCTTTCTCTAATTCATCAACACTAATTACTACTCCGTTACAACCTATTACTCTCTCTCTCTCACTCACTATCTCACTATCTGTTTTCAACGTACCTCTCTCTGATACCGCCTTTTCAATTACATTACCATTTTCAATATTATTTTTATCATTTGTTACCTTATTCTCTAATACCACATTTTTATACATATCATTATAATTTTCACTTGTTTTACTCTTACCTGTATCTACCACATCCACTCCCATTCTCTCAATATTCTGTTCTAGTTTATTCAAATTATTTTTAACTATTTCATGGGTATTTTCCACATGCTTATTGGTCTCACTGATAAGGTTTTTTAACTAATTGAAATTGCTTTCGCACTTTATTTTCTGTTCGTGTATTTCGCTTTTCAACTCATGGAATTTAACATTCTGTTCATCGAATTTAACACAAAACATTGCATTCATGCCACACAAATATCTCATTACATCACTATTGTCAGATTGATTATTTTTGTTAGTCGATATTGGGGTTGTTTGAATCCCCGAATCATCTGTACTACCTGTTTCATTCATACTACTTGTATCCATAGTTTTGTCATCTTGACCTACATTCGGAGTTGAATGTACTTCAAGGCTACTCATAACAGCTGATTCATTAAATTCAGCCATTTCACTTACCATACTTTCATTATTCTCTGACATTTTTGAATTGTAAATTTATCACATTTATTTTATTATACTGTATTTTAACACTTCTTATTTTACATACCTTAGGTATTCATTAGGTCTTAGTTACATATAACCTAATTTTTTGTATTTTTTACGTATTCTTAACTCAACCCCAAATCACGCTTGCATCTGTTGTAGGTGTGGAATTTTAATACAATTCAATTAATAAAATTCGTCCCTTTCGTGGGGCCATTGTTATATTATATTAAATACAAATACAAATAAATAAAATTACCTATCTTCCACCTACCTTATATTTTGCCCTCTCATCCCAGAATCCGTCACACGAACGTCGAGATGCAAACGTGATTAAATGTTAATTCAATAACTGACGCAACTCGCATTTTGTGAAGAGAATCAAACTAAGATTTTATTTTCATTCTTTAAATTAGACTTGTTTCATTCAGGAACAAAATAGACAGACCAATGAAAAAATAGATAGCATTCAGGAAAGTTTAGTCAAACAACTAAATGAAAAAATAGAGACCATTCATGGAAATATCAAACAAACCATGAATGAACAAAACCATGAACTGAAAGAAACTGTTGAAGGACAAAGAGAAGAGATGAATGCAAAATTTGAAGAGAATAACGAGAATTTAAAACAATTTGAGGGTAAGAGGGAGAAGTTCAATAAGGAGATATGGAGAACTTTCGGGGAGAAGTTTGAAAATGTTAATACACTTAGCCAGAAAGCAGATACATACAAGGAGGAGACAAATAAACAAATGGACCATAGTGTCAAGAATTTGGATGAAACATCAGACAGCACTTCAGAAGGTATTAAAGTAAGTCCGAATACAGAAGAGAGGAGGAAGGAAATAGAAATTACAGAATACCAAGGTGTAATGCCATCGGAAAATAAAAATAGCCACAACAAAGAGGATAATCAATACCTGGAAAAGAAGACCAAGAAAATAAGAAAAACATGTAGAAAGAAAATCATAAATACAAGGGAAGAATGGGAGATGATTACAGATGGATTAATTAATGTATTTAACCTCCCAATTAATGAACAGAGGGAAGTAATTAAGTTGGGATATCATTTAAATATGTCGACGATTGAAGTGCATCAGAAGATATCAGTCATATCATCAAGACGGAATATATCATTAAAAAATTTGGTAAATTATCCAGAGGAAAACGGGAATGGAATGATATTAAAAATGAGTGAATATGTTATGTCAGAGGAGGTGCAATACCTGTTAGTTAAAAAAGAACTAACAATGACGAAAAACCGTGACTTTTATGAAGACTTTGTATCAGCTGAGTTACGATGCCAGGTGAAAGAGAGGTATATAACAAATACCAAAATTATTATGAATACCCCAGTAATCCGAGTAAAGGGAGTACCTGAGTTAATGGACCATGGTTAACCTAAATGATAACAAACCAGAAAAGGGGACTGAAATTCTGAAAACCGACCCAGCAACCCATTGAATAGCGGAAGAAAAACCCCAAAATTCCAAAAAACTGTAAGAACAACTTACTCAAGTTATTTCGAAACCATATAATTTAAAATAAAGAGAATAAAAAACCCAAAATTCTAAAAGCATGTAAGGACATCTTACTCAAGTTATTTTGAAACCATATAATTTAAAGTGAAGACACTAAAAACCCCAAAATTCTAAAAGTACGTAAGGACAACTTACTTAATTTATTCAGAAATAATACGATTTAAGATATTTTGAAACCATTTAATTTAACAAAAAATAAGAACTGATTAGTAAATAAGAGTTATAAAGAATTGATTTAAAATGAAATAATAGGAAAAAGTAATATTTTTAATGGTAACAAACAGAAGAAAAATCAAATGAACAAAAACAATTGATGGTAATGTGCTCAGATAAGAAGAATAAAGAATAATTTAATGACTCCAATGAAACTGAAGGAGGGTGATAATTAATACAATAATTAGAATTTCTCGGAATTGAAGATTATATAAGAAGAAATGATACGCAGAAATATGTCACAAGAAGTAAAGTCAAAAGAATTTTAACATATGGCCTATCAATAATGTTATATGCTATTAGTTAATGGAAAAGAAGAAGGAATCAAGGAGAAGAAGAAATATATAAATAAATGCAAACAGCTACAGTATGAAGAATCCCAAAAGTGTTTAGTACTAGTCGCTAATTGACTACTACTTATAAGTTTTTTATTTTTATGTATTGACCGTAGAAATGTTCCGGCAGTAATTTTTATGAGCAGGGATGATGTTCCCCTGGTCTCAGAAGGTGTAAGGATGGACAGAGGAGTATGGACCCAGAGTGGCCACCCTACTGGTACCACCGCACAAGATAGGGAAAAATGTTAGGGAAATTGAATATTTAAGGGATAATAATTATAAAATAGCTGAAAAGAGTGATATTGGATTCCAGAAGTATAGATGAAGAAAATATAAGGAAGATAGCAGACCGAAGCTTAATTGATAAAGCTAATTTATAGAAGTAAATAGAAATGAGTGTTAAAACAAGTTTAATATGATTAGTGTGACCAGTCCTTATCAAATAAAATGTGGAAGTACCACTACCCAGAGAAATAAATAATTGATGAATTTGCCTCCAAGAGAGAGAGAGTAGAGTAAGAAAACAGCAATTACCACCAGTCTGAATTACCAGTCAGTTTCCAACCAGTTTGAGATAAATGAAGATATTATGAAGATAAAACCAAGACTATTAGGTGAATGGAAATAATCAACAATTTATTTTAATAAACAAGTAATACCAAAATAAATTTGTTCTAGTGGGGGGGCTTTATGTAACGGTACATAACCCGGTCCCAATAAATTAATTCATGTAATAACATAAAGGTCAGAAATGGGTAACCTATAACTAGCTCCAAAATTAATCTGTATCACTAAACATTGTAAACAATTCGAGTGATATACAGTTACAAGTGAGTTATAGTGTACCCATGGAGGTAAAAAGTGAAAGTGAAGGAACTTCTTACAGAATTGTGCTGTAAGTAGGAGAAGTATAAACTATGATAGTAGACTGTAATGCTACTAACTGATTATATATTTTGTTAAATTATTGTAATCTTTATATTGTGTAGACAACTAAGTCTAATACCTAAGTTAATTTTATATTTTTGCAAATATTTGTGTTATAGTATAAGATAACCCAGGGTTCGTTTTAAAACAAACATAAAAGATTTAAATATCAAATAATGAAACATTAAAATAATACTATATGAGGGAAATGGCAGAAGGAAGTAGTGCAGTGTAGGAATACTATGAGAGACTAATAAATAATATATAAATTCATTTAAAGTTAATAAAACTATTAAATACTTATATCCAAGGTTATAAGAAAATGAACAGAAACCTATTATGTAAACCAAATTGGGAAAGAAACCGAAATTAAAAAGAATTATTTTTCTGTAAATAAAATATAAATTTATAATAATTACAAACTGCCTATATACTAAAAAGTAAATAGCAGAACCAATAAAAAGATATAAAAAAATTATGGGTTACTAAGAGTAACGGAAAATAACAAGTATTGTTAATCGAATTGAAAAATTAAACCTGGCGAGTTGACAAAATGATGCGACCACAATTTTATTAAAATATCCTTTTAGAAACCTTGGAGAAGTGCAAAATTGGTACAAAATTAAACAACAGTATGAACATTATATAATCCTACCTTATTTATCAAAGTTAAATTGCTATACTCCATAATAAAAGTGAAAGAAAAACCTTTTTGGACGATCAGGCCTAGTTTCGCTATGTTTCAAGTTTGACGATATAATATTGGCCAGACGGTAATGAAATTACAACCAAAGACGGACACCACCGAAGAAACGGCTTCATTCAAGTAAGAACTGTAATAAGAGAGGTAATATAAACATTTCGTTTAATATTTAACGAAGAAAACTCATTCCGAATGGTTGTATAGAACAAAAACTATTAAAAATTAATCACATGTTCTAATGAAAACAAACGCACTCTGCTCTCTTACGGACATTTCCGGAACTACGTACTAAGCAAAAATAAACAAATTTTTGAATATTTTTCGGTATTTGTAAAGCGTAGTATAATTATCCATTTCTGACCATCTCATAACAAAAAGAACTTACCCTTAACCCTGGGGAAATAACAAAGAATTATGTATTGATTGATGTTTTAAATATAGTATAAAATTTGGTCAAAAACCATATATATTTTTTTTTTACAATTCCATGTTTACTCAATGAAGTCGATATCTTGTTTTCAATTAAGGAAAAGATCGATTGTAAGATTTGTATTTTGGCAGAAGAGAAAAAAAAAACCAATAATATTTTTAATAAATATTATTGAAAAATTGAGATTTAAAAATAAAAATGTGTGTACTTTCTTGTAGTGGGTAGTTGTATTAAGTTTTAGAACAGCTAAGAAGAAGACGATCCACCAGGTCGTCTACTGCCACAGTGTCGTCTGGTTAATCTATATTTGGAGACTAGTGTTAAAGTCAGCTGATTCGGTGCATGGCGAAGATTTGAAAATTTAGAAATCGTTCAAACCGAGGGTAAACCAACGGTACTAGCTCTCTCTTCCAAAATCAGGCTAAACAACTTCCCTACTTGACCCAAATCACACACCCTCGATTTCTGCTTTGTTAGAGTAACATGACCAACCACTTTATTTAAACTTCGGTCTTTATAATTCATAAGTGGCGACTGCTAAGAGGTGTTCGGACAGATCAGAGGGACACGCTCGAGGAGAACGTTACAATATGTGGATTTCCATGTATTTTATTTAAATATTTGTTTCTTTTATAATTACATTAATTATGAAACAGAAAGAGTTAATTATTATTGATGGGAATCGAAACGATTTTTACAATTACAGGGTAGTCCATGAAGAGAATGGCAATTCTATATAATTCTTGTATTTATATTTGTTGTATTTGTATTTCTTGTATTTCAAGCAAACCCAGTGCTTATTAACGCAAACCAGCACATAGCTAAGGGGAAACAGATCAGTTAGGGATATAGCATATACCAAGCCACTATTTTGATATTTTTAATTAATTGTTTCAGTGTTTGGTGATGTTATGACGGCGGTCCTGAGCTGGCCAGCGCGTCAGAGCAGGAACGTTACGCGCCTGATTGGCCTTATGGTGTTGGGATCTCGAAGGAGAAGTCCAGTAAGGTCATGCAGGTACTGTCATCATCATCGGACCACGGGTGAGTTATTGAATTTCTTTTTATATAAATTGTAAGGGGGTTGTGGCGACATATCCTGGCTGATGCCTTTAGGAAGTACGAATGTGTCAATGAAAGTTTTTATGCTTCGGCACAAAATCTTTCATTGAGGGGGTTTTGTGATGGTACAATTCTGGTACAATCATACTTTTATAAAAATATGGTCCTAAAAACCATATTTATTGTATTTGATTCCCTAACTATTTATTTTGTAATAAATTTTGTAATATCTCATAATCCCTATAAAGTTTTGGTGAATAAACTGTAGAATATTTTATACAATGCATATTGGAATTAACAGGATTTCGATCGAATTAGTTGAAAAGCTGCAAATATCGCAAAAAACTATGTGTCACAGATAGCGGTAAACAAGCCTAGCCCATGGTGACGTCAGCCGAAGGAATGCATACTTTTGTAAACAACCCGAGGCTTGGCTGTACAAACAAAAGACTGGTGACATAGTTTTGCCCCACCTACGCGATGTTTAACAAAGACTCTGCGTCATTTTCGCCTGGACAGTGAACAAAGCCGGCCAGCATATTCACTGAGTGTGAATATTTAAATTGTACACCACCAAAAGTGGTTTAAGAACTATTGTCAAAATATCGGAAATGTTGGTGCGGTAACCGGACTTGAATAGGTGTCAATCGGCCAAGGGATCTTCAATTACGTGCAGCTAAATCTGCCAAAGTGTTATTCGAGGGGGGACACTACGGTGTGGGCCCTACGACAATGTAAAACAACCAGATTTTGCACAGTGGCAGGATCCAAGCAGTACGGTGAGACCTACACAAAAAACCGGCAGCTAAGTATCAGCTGTCTAATATTTATACCTTTCAGTAAATTCATAACTAAAGTACAAAATTTTAAATGACCAAATTTTTGCATTTAATAAACAAAATGAGCTCATAAAACAACTAAAAAATTTGTACCAGAGAATGAGAGAGAGAGAGAGAGAAAGAGAGCGTGAACAAAATAATTTTAACAAGTGCTGGGTTGTGCCAATATCATTTATTGTTTATCATGTTTATTAGACAGTAGTTGTAACACATGTTTATTTTGGAGGGTCAAAAAATGTTTAAAGGTGAATATATGTTTACCAGATAAATGGGACTACGCCCCGAGGCATAGTAAAACGTGCATGTTTGGCACACATTAGAGTCTTTTCAAATATGTAAGTAGGGTTTTTATATGAATAAAGGGTAATGTCATTGGTAAAAAATACAAGCACGAGTGAGTTATTTCAGGTAATACATTTTGCAATTACTGGTTCGCTAACACGAATTCTGGACCGCAAGGTAAAGCCTAATATTTTGGTTGCACAGTCTTGCAACATGGCACCCGATAAAATCTCAAAATAATTGCTTTACAAAAATAATTAATTTGTAACAGATAATAAAAGTTACATAATCACCCAAAATCTACCTTTTACAAATAATTTAAAATTCTTAACTATATCAAATTACTTCCAACATTTAAATTAAAATCTTTTAACACATTAAAATCATTATATTCAAACATTAGTTACATTGGAAATTAGCAAACAATTTATAAGTGACATTCTACAGCGGATCAGCTGATTTTTAGGCAAGGCGAATGACCTTTGTTCAAAAATGCTGCACAAAATTATATAACAAAATATACCTAACACATATTTATAATTCTTACACTCTAACATAACAAGATTAATGACCTACTAAAACATGATAACCAAAACATAATAAACATCTACAGCATTCATTTTCTCAAATCAAACAATTATTTAATTACTTCCAAAGCGAGTTGCCATTACTAAGTTACCAGAATTTTAATTCGTTGCTCCCCTGAGCAACCACCCAGCCACACACACTATTACTGTTTTCTGGTGGACTGTTGTGCCCATTTGCCTCCACAAGGACGGCATAGGTGGAGGAATTTAACATCTCCGTGTCCTTGCTTCAGCGTTACATTGGAAATTATTTGGATATCATCATATCCATGTTACAAATTTATACGCCCTTAAAACGGTTCTACCACCTGGCCTTGCTGTTCCTACTCGAACAGAGTGGTAGCCGCTGTTCCATAATTTCCGGGGTTTTTGCCCTAAATTCACCCCCCCCATCAATTTCAAATATAAACCAATTTCAAGCCAGCTATGGTCAAGGTTCTTAATTTATGGCCATAGCTGACCGCTAGCCAAAACCACGATTAGTGCTGGTAAGGCAGTAATCGCCCGAAAAGTCGGGGAAATCAACTCTAATTTCAGGCATGTTATCATCATCATTATTATACACGGCACGGCAATCTATCAGGATACAATATAAAATTGTATAAAAGGGTATGCCGTGTATTTTACGCCATTTTGGCCTCCGATGGAGGTAACACTCTCTGTTACCCCCAACACTTACAGCTACCTACAGTGGCACATGCTACCACTGTACCAGCCACTTAATAACTAAACTAAACTTTCTTCCACATAACATCATTTCATTATTTCTCACTCACTACAATTATATTCCTCAAAAATTCCAAATTTATTATTAACATTTATTTTACATCATCTTTCAGTTGTTATTACATTTTAATTATAGTTTCTATTTAGTACAATTATCTCAAATTATTTTCATTATTGAGTTAAACTCTTTTCATTTGAGTTAAACACCTGTAAACATTTTATTCTATCTAACTTGTATTATAAAATTTATACTTACAGTACATTGCTCATACCCTGTCATAACATATAAATATAAATATCAGTAACTCCCTGTACCTTCTGAAACATTTCAACAACAATGTTATTCCATACTAAACAATTTAACATTTATTTATTAATTATCAAATTCACATCTCATAAAATAATTTAAACTTATTAGAAAAATTCAATTATATAACATTTAAATCAATCAAAAATATTTAAACATCTCAAATTATTTTAATTAAATTAATTATTGAAATACAACCTTTTTTCAATTATTATCAAAACAATTACAATTCATTAATTACCGTCTTCAAAATTATTTTCATTATTTATTTAGTCTACTGAAATAATATTATTATTATTATTAAAACAATTACCTACACACATTGTTTATATTACATCCTTGTTACAATACACACAATTAATTTCACTATCAATTATTTATATTTCTTTTACGAATTTGCTAACTGCTATAATTTTTTATTGTTCGACTAAGCTTTTCGTCATTACTGACATCTTCAGGTCTTAAACAAATTCTTAAAAGAAATAGTAAGGATGGCTGCTAATTTAAACAATACGAATTATTTATAATTCTTCACCATTAATTGTTCAATTTTATCACACTTCATTTCCCAAAGCAGCAAGGTCAGAACCATAAATCAAAATATTTAAAATGTCCATCTATTAATTTAATGTTCAGCCTCCATCATCGAATAATAGTCTGGGTTTCACATAACATTTTTCAATTTTATTTACGTACCTCATATGGCTATCCTGTGTGTAATAACCATAAAATTTTAGTTCATTCATTTTACCACAATAATCATACATAGGGTTACTTCCTATTATAATTATTTTATCATAAACCAAGTCAACATTATTTATTTGTGTCCAGTTTCCATTAGTAGTTATATTCAATATCAGGTCAGTTATTTTCTCATTCATTACAACATAAGGTAAATTATTATTATTTAAACAGGTATCATCAAAATAATTCTCAATCTCTCCTGTACAAAGTAAGTATTTCATATCATTTATCTTTATCACTTCTAACATTTCTTTCAACTCATTATAATTCCTCTTCAACTTATATAATTCTATCTCTCTATCAATACACAACTCTCTATCTAACTCTCTCTCACCATAACACCATATCACACTTTCAACACCATCCCACACAGAGGGTACTAACTTATACAAAAAGGGGGAACAACTCAAATCTTCCACTAGCAAGGGACTCTTGCCCTTCAACAATAACATTTGTGAACATCTTGGTTCATCATAAATATGGGGACAATTTACCCTCTGCCCTACATACTCATCTACTCTCTCTTGCCACTCTTTCTCTAATTCATCAACACTAATTACTACTCCGTTACAACCTATTACTCTCTCTCTCTCACTCACTATCTCACTATCTGTTTTCAACGTACCTCTCTCTGATACCGCCTTTTCAATTACATTACCATTTTCAATATTATTTTTATCATTTGTTACCTTATTCTCTAATACCACATTTTTATACATATCATTATAATTTTCACTTGTTTTACTCTTACCTGTATCTACCACATCCACTCCCATTCTCTCAATATTCTGTTCTAGTTTATTCAAATTATTTTTAACTATTTCATGGGTATTTTCCACATGCTTATTGGTCTCACTGATAAGGTTTTTTAACTAATTGAAATTGCTTTCGCACTTTATTTTCTGTTCGTGTATTTCGCTTTTCAACTCATGGAATTTAACATTCTGTTCATCGAATTTAACACAAAACATTGCATTCATGCCACACAAATATCTCATTACATCACTATTGTCAGATTGATTATTTTTGTTAGTCGATATTGGGGTTGTTTGAATCCCCGAATCATCTGTACTACCTGTTTCATTCATACTACTTGTATCCATAGTTTTGTCATCTTGACCTACATTCGGAGTTGAATGTACTTCAAGGCTACTCATAACAGCTGATTCATTAAATTCAGCCATTTCACTTACCATACTTTCATTATTCTCTGACATTTTTGAATTGTAAATTTATCACATTTATTTTATTATACTGTATTTTAACACTTCTTATTTTACATACCTTAGGTATTCATTAGGTCTTAGTTACATATAACCTAATTTTTTGTATTTTTTACGTATTCTTAACTCAACCCCAAATCACGCTTGCATCTGTTGTAGGTGTGGAATTTTAATACAATTCAATTAATAAAATTCGTCCCTTTCGTGGGGCCATTGTTATATTATATTAAATACAAATACAAATAAATAAAATTACCTATCTTCCACCTACCTTATATTTTGCCCTCTCATCCCAGAATCCGTCACACGAACGTCGAGATGCAAACGTGATTAAATGTTAATTCAATAACTGACGCAACTCGCATTTTGTGAAGAGAATCAAACTAAGATTTTATTTTCATTCTTTAAATTAGACTTGTTTCATTCAGGAACAAAATAGACAGACCAATGAAAAAATAGATAGCATTCAGGAAAGTTTAGTCAAACAACTAAATGAAAAAATAGAGACCATTCATGGAAATATCAAACAAACCATGAATGAACAAAACCATGAACTGAAAGAAACTGTTGAAGGACAAAGAGAAGAGATGAATGCAAAATTTGAAGAGAATAACGAGAATTTAAAACAATTTGAGGGTAAGAGGGAGAAGTTCAATAAGGAGATATGGAGAACTTTCGGGGAGAAGTTTGAAAATGTTAATACACTTAGCCAGAAAGCAGATACATACAAGGAGGAGACAAATAAACAAATGGACCATAGTGTCAAGAATTTGGATGAAACATCAGACAGCACTTCAGAAGGTATTAAAGTAAGTCCGAATACAGAAGAGAGGAGGAAGGAAATAGAAATTACAGAATACCAAGGTGTAATGCCATCGGAAAATAAAAATAGCCACAACAAAGAGGATAATCAATACCTGGAAAAGAAGACCAAGAAAATAAGAAAAACATGTAGAAAGAAAATCATAAATACAAGGGAAGAATGGGAGATGATTACAGATGGATTAATTAATGTATTTAACCTCCCAATTAATGAACAGAGGGAAGTAATTAAGTTGGGATATCATTTAAATATGTCGACGATTGAAGTGCATCAGAAGATATCAGTCATATCATCAAGACGGAATATATCATTAAAAAATTTGGTAAATTATCCAGAGGAAAACGGGAATGGAATGATATTAAAAATGAGTGAATATGTTATGTCAGAGGAGGTGCAATACCTGTTAGTTAAAAAAGAACTAACAATGACGAAAAACCGTGACTTTTATGAAGACTTTGTATCAGCTGAGTTACGATGCCAGGTGAAAGAGAGGTATATAACAAATACCAAAATTATTATGAATACCCCAGTAATCCGAGTAAAGGGAGTACCTGAGTTAATGGACCATGGTTAACCTAAATGATAACAAACCAGAAAAGGGGACTGAAATTCTGAAAACCGACCCAGCAACCCATTGAATAGCGGAAGAAAAACCCCAAAATTCCAAAAAACTGTAAGAACAACTTACTCAAGTTATTTCGAAACCATATAATTTAAAATAAAGAGAATAAAAAACCCAAAATTCTAAAAGCATGTAAGGACATCTTACTCAAGTTATTTTGAAACCATATAATTTAAAGTGAAGACACTAAAAACCCCAAAATTCTAAAAGTACGTAAGGACAACTTACTTAATTTATTCAGAAATAATACGATTTAAGATATTTTGAAACCATTTAATTTAACAAAAAATAAGAACTGATTAGTAAATAAGAGTTATAAAGAATTGATTTAAAATGAAATAATAGGAAAAAGTAATATTTTTAATGGTAACAAACAGAAGAAAAATCAAATGAACAAAAACAATTGATGGTAATGTGCTCAGATAAGAAGAATAAAGAATAATTTAATGACTCCAATGAAACTGAAGGAGGGTGATAATTAATACAATAATTAGAATTTCTCGGAATTGAAGATTATATAAGAAGAAATGATACGCAGAAATATGTCACAAGAAGTAAAGTCAAAAGAATTTTAACATATGGCCTATCAATAATGTTATATGCTATTAGTTAATGGAAAAGAAGAAGGAATCAAGGAGAAGAAGAAATATATAAATAAATGCAAACAGCTACAGTATGAAGAATCCCAAAAGTGTTTAGTACTAGTCGCTAATTGACTACTACTTATAAGTTTTTTATTTTTATGTATTGACCGTAGAAATGTTCCGGCAGTAATTTTTATGAGCAGGGATGATGTTCCCCTGGTCTCAGAAGGTGTAAGGATGGACAGAGGAGTATGGACCCAGAGTGGCCACCCTACTGGTACCACCGCACAAGATAGGGAAAAATGTTAGGGAAATTGAATATTTAAGGGATAATAATTATAAAATAGCTGAAAAGAGTGATATTGGATTCCAGAAGTATAGATGAAGAAAATATAAGGAAGATAGCAGACCGAAGCTTAATTGATAAAGCTAATTTATAGAAGTAAATAGAAATGAGTGTTAAAACAAGTTTAATATGATTAGTGTGACCAGTCCTTATCAAATAAAATGTGGAAGTACCACTACCCAGAGAAATAAATAATTGATGAATTTGCCTCCAAGAGAGAGAGAGTAGAGTAAGAAAACAGCAATTACCACCAGTCTGAATTACCAGTCAGTTTCCAACCAGTTTGAGATAAATGAAGATATTATGAAGATAAAACCAAGACTATTAGGTGAATGGAAATAATCAACAATTTATTTTAATAAACAAGTAATACCAAAATAAATTTGTTCTAGTGGGGGGGCTTTATGTAACGGTACATAACCCGGTCCCAATAAATTAATTCATGTAATAACATAAAGGTCAGAAATGGGTAACCTATAACTAGCTCCAAAATTAATCTGTATCACTAAACATTGTAAACAATTCGAGTGATATACAGTTACAAGTGAGTTATAGTGTACCCATGGAGGTAAAAAGTGAAAGTGAAGGAACTTCTTACAGAATTGTGCTGTAAGTAGGAGAAGTATAAACTATGATAGTAGACTGTAATGCTACTAACTGATTATATATTTTGTTAAATTATTGTAATCTTTATATTGTGTAGACAACTAAGTCTAATACCTAAGTTAATTTTATATTTTTGCAAATATTTGTGTTATAGTATAAGATAACCCAGGGTTCGTTTTAAAACAAACATAAAAGATTTAAATATCAAATAATGAAACATTAAAATAATACTATATGAGGGAAATGGCAGAAGGAAGTAGTGCAGTGTAGGAATACTATGAGAGACTAATAAATAATATATAAATTCATTTAAAGTTAATAAAACTATTAAATACTTATATCCAAGGTTATAAGAAAATGAACAGAAACCTATTATGTAAACCAAATTGGGAAAGAAACCGAAATTAAAAAGAATTATTTTTCTGTAAATAAAATATAAATTTATAATAATTACAAACTGCCTATATACTAAAAAGTAAATAGCAGAACCAATAAAAAGATATAAAAAAATTATGGGTTACTAAGAGTAACGGAAAATAACAAGTATTGTTAATCGAATTGAAAAATTAAACCTGGCGAGTTGACAAAATGATGCGACCACAATTTTATTAAAATATCCTTTTAGAAACCTTGGAGAAGTGCAAAATTGGTACAAAATTAAACAACAGTATGAACATTATATAATCCTACCTTATTTATCAAAGTTAAATTGCTATACTCCATAATAAAAGTGAAAGAAAAACCTTTTTGGACGATCAGGCCTAGTTTCGCTATGTTTCAAGTTTGACGATATAATATTGGCCAGACGGTAATGAAATTACAACCAAAGACGGACACCACCGAAGAAACGGCTTCATTCAAGTAAGAACTGTAATAAGAGAGGTAATATAAACATTTCGTTTAATATTTAACGAAGAAAACTCATTCCGAATGGTTGTATAGAACAAAAACTATTAAAAATTAATCACATGTTCTAATGAAAACAAACGCACTCTGCTCTCTTACGGACATTTCCGGAACTACGTACTAAGCAAAAATAAACAAATTTTTGAATATTTTTCGGTATTTGTAAAGCGTAGTATAATTATCCATTTCTGACCATCTCATAACAAAAAGAACTTACCCTTAACCCTGGGGAAATAACAAAGAATTATGTATTGATTGATGTTTTAAATATAGTATAAAATTTGGTCAAAAACCATATATATTTTTTTTTTACAATTCCATGTTTACTCAATGAAGTCGATATCTTGTTTTCAATTAAGGAAAAGATCGATTGTAAGATTTGTATTTTGGCAGAAGAGAAAAAAAAAACCAATAATATTTTTAATAAATATTATTGAAAAATTGAGATTTAAAAATAAAAATGTGTGTACTTTCTTGTAGTGGGTAGTTGTATTAAGTTTTAGAACAGCTAAGAAGAAGACGATCCACCAGGTCGTCTACTGCCACAGTGTCGTCTGGTTAATCTATATTTGGAGACTAGTGTTAAAGTCAGCTGATTCGGTGCATGGCGAAGATTTGAAAATTTAGAAATCGTTCAAACCGAGGGTAAACCAACGGTACTAGCTCTCTCTTCCAAAATCAGGCTAAACAACTTCCCTACTTGACCCAAATCACACACCCTCGATTTCTGCTTTGTTAGAGTAACATGACCAACCACTTTATTTAAACTTCGGTCTTTATAATTCATAAGTGGCGACTGCTAAGAGGTGTTCGGACAGATCAGAGGGACACGCTCGAGGAGAACGTTACAATATGTGGATTTCCATGTATTTTATTTAAATATTTGTTTCTTTTATAATTACATTAATTATGAAACAGAAAGAGTTAATTATTATTGATGGGAATCGAAACGATTTTTACAATTAAAGGGTAGTCCATGAAGAGAATGGCAATTCTATATAATTCTTGTATTTATATTTGTTGTATTTGTATTTCTTGTATTTCAAGCAAACCCAGTGCTTATTAACGCAAACCAGCACATAGCTAAGGGGAAACAGATCAGTTAGGGATATAGCATATACCAAGCCACTATTTTGATATTTTTAATTAATTGTTTCAGTGTTTGGTGTTGTTATGACGGCGGTCCTGAGCTGGCCAGCGCGTCAGAGCAGGAACGTTACGCGCCTGATTGGCCTTATGGTGTTGGGATCTCGAAGGAGAAGTCCAGTAAGGTCATGCAGGTACTGTCATCATCATCGGACCACGGGTGAGTTATTGAATTTCTTTTTATATAAATTGTAAGGGGGTTGTGGCGACATATCCTGGCTGATGCCTTTAGGAAGTACGAATGTGTCAATGAAAGTTTTTATGCTTCGGCACAAAATCTTTCATTGAGGGGGTTTTGTGATGGTACAATTCTGGTACAATCATACTTTTATAAAAATATGGTCCTAAAAACCATATTTATTGTATTTGATTCCCCAACTATTTATTTTGTAATAAATTTTGTAATATCTCATAATCCCTATAAAGTTTTGGTGAATAAACTGTAGAATATTTTATACAATGCATATTGGAATTAACAGGATTTCGATCGAATTAGTTGAAAAGCTGCAAATATCGCAAAAAACTATGTGTCATAGATAGCGGTAAACAAGCCTAGCCCATGGTGACGTCAGCCGAAGGAATGCATACTTTTGTAAACAACCCGAGGCTTGGCTGTACAAACAAAAGACTGGTGACATAGTTTTGCCCCACCTACGCGATGTTTAACAAAGACTCTGCGTCATTTTCGCCTGGACAGTGAACAAAGCCGGCCAGCATATTCACTGAGTGTGAATATTTAAATTGTACACCACCAAAAGTGGTTTAAGAACTATTGTCAAAATATCGGAAATGTTGGTGCGGTAACCGGACTTGAATAGGTGTCAATCGGCCAAGGGATCTTCAATTACGTGCAGCTAAATCTGCCAAAGTGTTATTCGAGGGGGGACACTACGGTGTGGGCCCTACGACAATGTAAAACAACCAGATTTTGCACAGTGGCAGGATCCAAGCAGTACGGTGAGACCTACACAAAAAACCGGCAGCTAAGTATCAGCTGTCTAATATTTATACCTTTCAGTAAATTCATAACTAAAGTACAAAATTTTAAATGACCAAATTTTTGCATTTAATAAACAAAATGAGCTCATAAAACAACTAAAAAATTTGTACCAGAGAATGAGAGAGAGAGAGAGAGAAAGAGAGCGTGAACAAAATAATTTTAACAAGTGCTGGGTTGTGCCAATATCATTTATTGTTTATCATGTTTATTAGACAGTAGTTGTAACACATGTTTATTTTGGAGGGTCAAAAAATGTTTAAAGGTGAATATATGTTTACCAGATAAATGGGACTACGCCCCGAGGCATAGTAAAACGTGCATGTTTGGCACACATTAGAGTCTTTTCAAATATGTAAGTAGGGTTTTTATATGAATAAAGGGTAATGTCATTGGTAAAAAATACAAGCACGAGTGAGTTATTTCAGGTAATACATTTTGCAATTACTGGTTCGCTAACACGAATTCTGGACCGCAAGGTAAAGCCTAATATTTTGGTTGCACAGTCTTGCAACATGGCACCCGATAAAATCTCAAAATAATTGCTTTACAAAAATAATTAATTTGTAACAGATAATAAAAGTTACATAATCACCCAAAATCTACCTTTTACAAATAATTTAAAATTCTTAACTATATCAAATTACTTCCAACATTTAAATTAAAATCTTTTAACACATTAAAATCATTATATTCAAACATTAGTTACATTGGAAATTAGCAAACAATTTATAAGTGACATTCTACAGCGGATCAGCTGATTTTTAGGCAAGGCGAATGACCTTTGTTCAAAAATGCTGCACAAAATTATATAACAAAATATACCTAACACATATTTATAATTCTTACACTCTAACATAACAAGATTAATGACCTACTAAAACATGATAACCAAAACATAATAAACATCTACAGCATTCATTTTCTCAAATCAAACAATTATTTAATTACTTCCAAAGCGAGTTGCCATTACTAAGTTACCAGAATTTTAATTCGTTGCTCCCCTGAGCAACCACCCAGCCACACACACTATTACTGTTTTCTGGTGGACTGTTGCGCCCATTTGCCTCCACAAGGACGGCATAGGTGGAGGAATTTAACATCTCCGTGTCCTTGCTTCAGCGTTACATTGGAAATTATTTGGATATCATCATATCCATGTTACAAATTTATACGCCCTTAAAACGGTTCTACCACCTGGCCTTGCTGTTCCTACTCGAACAGAGTGGTAGCCGCTGTTCCATAATTTCCGGGGTTTTTGCCCTAAATTCACCCCCCCATCAATTTCAAATATAAACCAATTTCAAGCCAGCTATGGTCAAGGTTGTTAATTTATGGCCATAGCTGACCGCTAGCCAAAACCACGATTAGTGCTGGTAAGGCAGTAATCGCCCGAAAAGTCGGGGAAATCAACTCTAATTTCAGGCATGTTATCATCATCATTATTATACACGGCACGGCAATCTATCAGGATACAATATAAAATTGTATAAAAGGGTATGCCGTGTATTTTACGCCATTTTGGCCTCCGATGGAGGTAACACTCTCTGTTACCCCCAACACTTACAGCTACCTACAGTGGCACATGCTACCACTGTACCAGCCACTTAATAACTAAACTAAACTTTCTTCCACATAACATCATTTCATTATTTCTCACTCACTACAATTATATTCCTCAAAAATTCCAAATTTATTATTAACATTTATTTTACATCATCTTTCAGTTGTTATTACATTTTAATTATAGTTTCTATTTAGTACAATTATCTCAAATTATTTTCATTATTGAGTTAAACTCTTTTCATTTGAGTTAAACACCTGTAAACATTTTATTCTATCTAACTTGTATTATAAAATTTATACTTACAGTACATTGCTCATACCCTGTCATAACATATAAATATAAATATCAGTAACTCCCTGTACCTTCTGAAACATTTCAACAACAATGTTATTCCATACTAAACAATTTAACATTTATTTATTAATTATTATCAAATTCACATCTCATAAAATAATTTAAACTTATTAGAAAAATTCAATTATATAACATTTAAATCAATCAAAAATATTTAAACATCTCAAATTATTTTAATTAAATTAATTATTGAAATACAACCTTTTTTCAATTATTATCAAAACAATTACAATTCATTAATTACCGTCTTCAAAATTATTTTCATTATTTATTTAGTCTACTGAAATAATATTATTATTATTATTAAAACAATTACCTACACACATTGTTTATATTACATCCTTGTTACAATACACACAATTAATTTCACTATCAATTATTTATATTTCTTTTACGAATTTGCTAACTGCTATAATTTTTTATTGTTCGACTAAGCTTTTCGTCATTACTGACATCTTCAGGTCTTAAACAAATTCTTAAAAGAAATAGTAAGGATGGCTGCTAATTTAAACAATACGAATTATTTATAATTCTTCACCATTAATTGTTCAATTTTATCACACTTCATTTCCCAAAGCAGCAAGGTCAGAACCATAAATCAAAATATTTAAAATGTCCATCTATTAATTTAATGTTCAGCCTCCATCATCGAATAATAGTCTGGGTTTCACATAACATTTTTCAATTTTATTTACGTACCTCATATGGCTATCCTGTGTGTAATAACCATAAAATTTTAGTTCATTCATTTTACCACAATAATCATACATAGGGTTACTTCCTATTATAATTATTTTATCATAAACCAAGTCAACATTATTTATTTGTGTCCAGTTTCCATTAGTAGTTATATTCAATATCAGGTCAGTTATTTTCTCATTCATTACAACATAAGGTAAATTATTATTATTTAAACAGGTATCATCAAAATAATTCTCAATCTCTCCTGTACAAAGTAAGTATTTCATATCATTTATCTTTATCACTTCTAACATTTCTTTCAACTCATTATAATTCCTCTTCAACTTATATAATTCTATCTCTCTATCAATACACAACTCTCTATCTAACTCTCTCTCACCATAACACCATATCACACTTTCAACACCATCCCACACAGAGGGTACTAACTTATACAAAAAGGGGGAACAACTCAAATCTTCCACTAGCAAGGGACTCTTGCCCTTCAACAATAACATTTGTGAACATCTTGGTTCATCATAAATATGGGGACAATTTACCCTCTGCCCTACATACTCATCTACTCTCTCTTGCCACTCTTTCTCTAATTCATCAACACTAATTACTACTCCGTTACAACCTATTACTCTCTCTCTCTCACTCACTATCTCACTATCTGTTTTCAACGTACCTCTCTCTGATACCGCCTTTTCAATTACATTACCATTTTCAATATTATTTTTATCATTTGTTACCTTATTCTCTAATACCACATTTTTATACATATCATTATAATTTTCACTTGTTTTACTCTTACCTGTATCTACCACATCCACTCCCATTCTCTCAATATTCTGTTCTAGTTTATTCAAATTATTTTTAACTATTTCATGGGTATTTTCCACATGCTTATTGGTCTCACTGATAAGGTTTTTTAACTAATTGAAATTGCTTTCGCACTTTATTTTCTGTTCGTGTATTTCGCTTTTCAACTCATGGAATTTAACATTCTGTTCATCGAATTTAACACAAAACATTGCATTCATGCCACACAAATATCTCATTACATCACTATTGTCAGATTGATTATTTTTGTTAGTCGATATTGGGGTTGTTTGAATCCCCGAATCATCTGTACTACCTGTTTCATTCATACTACTTGTATCCATAGTTTTGTCATCTTGACCTACATTCGGAGTTGAATGTACTTCAAGGCTACTCATAACAGCTGATTCATTAAATTCAGCCATTTCACTTACCATACTTTCATTATTCTCTGACATTTTTGAATTGTAAATTTATCACATTTATTTTATTATACTGTATTTTAACACTTCTTATTTTACATACCTTAGGTATTCATTAGGTCTTAGTTACATATAACCTAATTTTTTGTATTTTTTACGTATTCTTAACTCAACCCCAAATCACGCTTGCATCTGTTGTAGGTGTGGAATTTTAATACAATTCAATTAATAAAATTCGTCCCTTTCGTGGGGCCATTGTTATATTATATTAAATACAAATACAAATAAATAAAATTACCTATCTTCCACCTACCTTATATTTTGCCCTCTCATCCCAGAATCCGTCACACGAACGTCGAGATGCAAACGTGATTAAATGTTAATTCAATAACTGACGCAACTCGCATTTTGTGAAGAGAATCAAACTAAGATTTTATTTTCATTCTTTAAATTTTTTTAAAACTTCAAATAATATCATTACTTGGCCTCTTAGCTCAAGCGATTATTTTTCCAAAATTAACAAAAAATGCATACAACTTTTACTGATATTTACGACATGATTGGATTACAATTACAATTACAATATTACAGTGAACCTCTTACCTTAATTAAAACAGACAGTTAAAACAGCCCCGCCTGCCCACTCACATTCACACTATATTAAAACAAAAAACTCCCTTTTATTTATTTAGAAAACATTATTGGATCCATCTGTGCAATACCCTTGCCGGCAACGAGGGGTTTCTCACTTACGTATTTAGTTGTAGTTTCGAAAACAGTTATAATTTACTTTTCTTCTTCCGGCCGAAAACTATAGTCACTTTCACATTTTTGAATAACTGAAACTCACATTTACTTGATATTCACAATTTTTTAATGAGCCCCGTGGGGCGGCCACCCAGCCAGGCAAGCGTCGGTGAGAGAAACTGGGAAGAGCCTTCATCAAGTTCCCCCAATTATGTTCCTTTCGGACAAGGCGGAAACCAATTCCTTGTGTACTAAAGTCATTGTTACTGATCAGCCAACACATGTGATTTTCGTGTGTTGGGCGTCGACGATATTTGTGTCCAGAGGTTTACGTCACTGTAGTGGGCGTGACTTAAACTTATATCCTCCAGCTCGGACCACGTGCGAACAAAACCTTCGTCTCCAAGCCATATTGTTTTACCAATTTGGCGTTAGTTGCGCACCTGCTGGAGTTAGCGCGCTTGTGTGCGGGTGTCACACACCATCAAAGTTCGAAGAATTATATCACCATCAACAACACGACATTCCATTGCATTGGCATCACCTCACAAGTCCTTTGTTCTAACTACGCTTTATTTGAACACGTGGCTGTCCACACAGATGAAACTGAATTTAATAATATTTTAATAAAATAAAACACAAATTTAATAAAATAAAAAGCCCCCTCCCTTTTGCCCCGTTACAAGATCACGGTAACAAAAAATTTCACTTAACAAATTACATTCCGTGTATAACAGATAAGATTAATAATAGGTTAAAAAACCATGGTCTTAACATGGTATCAGTAAACAAACGTAATCTTTTTTCACTACTAGTCAATAATAAAGAAAAATCTAACACACTGGACAAATTAGAGTTTATGAAATACACTGTGCAGAATGCGATGCTATTTATATCGGACAATGTGGCCGTGCTCTGAAACATCGCATTTCTGAACATAAGAAGGCGATTTTAACCAATACATCTAATACAGGTTTTGCAGATCATTGCTTACAACACAATCACTTCATAGACACAAAAAACATAACACTACTCCACAACATACAAAAAGGTAAAAAAATGGATTTTTTAGAAATGTTAGAAATTAAAAAAGCAATAAAAAATAACAAAAATTTAACCAATGAACAGACTGAATTTTGTGTATCCCCTTTATTAAAATCTGTTATTTAGTTTAGTTTATTTTATATTATTTTGAATGTTCATCATTATTTTAAATTTTGCATTCAGTTTATATTTAGTTCAGTTAATTTTATATTTTGCATTCATGTTTGTATTTAGTTTTTAAAGACACCTGACCTTCCCTTGTCTCTTGAAACCCCCCCCTCACCATCACAACACAGATGTTCACCACCTACACTCCACTAACATCCTGTGTTCAGTAATTTCATTCACTCGCCTCTTTGACAATGGCTTAGTTAGTCGAAACAGCTGTCAGAGTTAATTAAAACATTTGTGAAACTTACCAATTGTTTTTATATATTTTACAAAACCTTTGTTTTCATCTTTTTACTAATTATTTTTAAACACTGTACACAATGGCTATAAGATGTAAGAAGAACAAGGAATAGAAAAAGGGATATTTACAGACTGTCAAAAAAAAAAAAAAAAAAAAAAACCAAATTACATTATCAAACAAAATACTAATAAAACAGAGAGGGGAGGCAGCGTATTAATATTGTTGTTGGAAGTCAGCTCAGAAAATAAATAAGAAAATAAGTTAAAATAGACAGACACATCTTTCAGATCTGAGATTGCTGATGACATGGTGTTGTTTAATGAAAAAGCAACATGATAGGTAAAACAAAGTGCTCAACCAGGAATAGGAAAGGTTAGCCTGAGAGTAAACATTTCAGTGGCAAACATAATTAATATGTTGCATCAATGACCGAGGTGAAATATTAATGGTAAATATCTGACAGGGAAATTATAGTGAATATTTGGGTAAAACAATGGAGACACAAAGTCAGAAACTTTTAATTTAAAAATAAAGACCATGATGGACTGCTTTTAGAAGATGAATGATATTGTGTGTTAAACAATAACAAACTGCCATTATTAAAACAAGAAAAAGTTTTAACAGTGTGTGTGCTTCCTGAAAATATGGGTAAGTAGCAATCCAATGAACCGAAGACTACACACGGAAGTATGTAAAGGATAATGCCATGATTAACAAAATAAGAAAGGAAAACAAATGGATTTAAGTGTAGGGCAATTCGTTAGATAAACAGTTGCTAGACAGGAGACCAAGCGACATAAACAACCCTTGACAATAGCCTTTTACAGAATGAAGAGATGTTCCGGTTAAACAGTGTTGCACAATAAACTGGTTAACATTTATTTACGGGAGGAGAGAAGTGACTGAAGAGTGGGGAGACAATTGCTGTACATCAGGCAGACACTGCTAACAACAATAATAGAGATGCACCAATAATAGTAACACAATACTCAAATGGAGTACGATGTTAATCTTTATGCAAATTTATTGCATAAATTAATTAATTATTAATTATATAAAAATTGATTAATTACTTTTATAGATACGTATATCTTTACTTAATATTGCCCCGTGATGTTGGAGCACCATATACAACAATATTTATCTGTGTTAATTATACGCATAGATTATTTAATTATCTCTTTAATAAAGTTGTGATCAAAATGTATCTAACTCTGAGCTTGGGTTAGCATATACGATATAGTTAATGTCATGTGTTGAACTCCCATATGCAATGTTAACAAATTCATTTCTTTAAATAATAAATAATTGTATGAATTGAGTTAGAGTTAATTAATTATTAACACTCAAACTTGCTACATATGAAATTACTTCTGACTTTAACTGTCTTCGAAACTTCTATTCTGTGCATCTTTCTGAGTAATTTAATTGATAATCATTAACTTGAATTATAAATATAGATACTGTTTAATGAAAGGTTAAGTTGTGAGTCAGGTCTTTACATAAATCAATAGAATACTCACGAATCCATTCTAACTTACGTTTATTAAAATCATTTTCATTCTTATTCATGTCATAACATTAATTTAAGAGCACTTACAAATCTTCAACAAAACAATAAAATTCTATGCCACATTTAATAATTCAATGAACAAATTTAAATAATTACGTGAGCGATCAAATGTAGACGCTTCTTCGTCTGCAATGACGTTACTAACTAAAATGTGGTGTGCTCATAATACGTATTTAGTATTTTACGTTAAAACACATTAAACATTTATATGCATGAATTAATCATAATTAACAATACACATATCAATCATATACATAACTAAAATCCTGTTCCTGCAACAGACACATCAAAATACATACATAGTACAAAATATATTAACAAGAAGACATGTATAATATTCTAGAACATAATATTCCCTACTTATGGATTCGTATCTATCTGACTCATATTTATATAACTTTCTCAGGTGGTTTGGTTCTCAGTGTCAGGTCAGTGGTATTTGATAAGTTACTAATTATGAGAAGAGATTAGTTTTGTACTTTACTCGTTCTGCCGTGATGTGTTGCTCCCATGATTATCCCTGCGTTGATGAGTGAGGTTAATCCATATAACACTCGATCGCAAACACTTCCGCATAACGCGACAGTCACTTCGAGCTTTTGAGTTTATTATAATACAAGTTGTGGCATTGTTCTCGTAAACGGTCGGCTACATTTTACGCGCGTCTGTGTCTATTCGCGGTTCACAGTTTGATACCGTATGCTTCTAATAGTTGTCCATACCGCACGACCACTCTTTTCGGCGCCTAGATCGTTTTCGAGTTCATTAGGCACTTGTTCACAATTCTATTTACTCGAGTTAATTACTAAACATTGTAGTATCACTACTTTTCTGTAACTGTTCAAGAATGTCACTTCACAATGTCAGTATCTTTATGACGGTGAATTGCATAGAGTTTATAAAGATTGTTACTCGCGCTTCATCACGAAAACTACTGTTCCGTTTTACGCTCTGAGTCTTATTCGCGCACTTCCATTTATTCGTAATAATGTCTTTATTCGTCTCTACCGAAATACATTTTAACTTACGCACTGCCTTAAGTTCTTGTAATTGAACTATTATGAAAATGAAATACAAGTTCAATAGACTGTTCGAAACTCTGAGTAAACCGAGTTAAGAATTATAATAAACTGAGGCAAAGATCTTAATGAACTGAGCCAATGATTGTAGTACACTGAGATACAATTTGAATTAACTGAGCGAAAAATTAGAATGAACTGAGATAAATGAAGTAAAACTGAGCAAAATTTGTAGTAAAACTGAAAGCGCATCTCCCTGTGTAAACGGTTTTTATTTCTTCTGATGTTCCCACTCTTGGGATTCTGATGAACGCTCAAACTTCCCACCAAACCATCTTTGATAGGATCATTCCATGGACCTCCCTGTGTCCCTTCGTCTCCAGTCAGTATTTCCAATGAATTCTCCACCCTGTGCCGTTTGGAGAGGGACGTTCATACACGAGATTCGCTCTCTGGTCTCAAGCTTCTCTCTGAACCATCCCCTACAGAAGTTCCCTCCGGAATTCTTATTCCTCATTGGCTGGTTAGCTTTCTCGACTTGAATTTGACGTAGTCCACGTGGACTGGATGAGTCGCTGTCTTACGTACGTTGCCCCGTTCCTGGAATCAGTGTTAAAGCTTCGTTTCAAAATCACATCTGCTACTTTTGGTGTAGCGTGTCGAATTCTCTCATTGTTGGTACGCTGACGACTTCCTTCGTCAACTTACGGGTGGCGTAACATCTGTGCTCTACCCTAGCGTCACTTAGTCGCCTGTCCTATTGTCCTTGCATAAACCATTGTCTTTGAGAAGTCGCACACATGGTTATGAACAATACTCTCGCCGTTGGTTCTGTGTTTTTCTCGCTACTGGACAGATGTAAGGGTAGTCTCCTTTTGTCCTAATTGTGGAGTCGGGCATTCCCACGCATGGTCCAGTTGGCTGCAACATGTGCCGTACAGCTCATTGTTTGTAAATAGTTTTTACGACGTCTTAATGGAAAGGAAAGGTTTGTTCCTTTTCGTCGCCCACCCTCGAACAACGCTAACATGTCACTTTTGACGGGCCCTAATTGCTGGTGTACTTCCCTCGCAATAACCCAAAAAATTAAAAAAAAAAAAATATGAAATATTAATTATATTACAGTGTCCCCAAATATGATTTGTCGTGCAGATTAATCGGAATGACTAATTCATATTTCGCCCTTACTCGCGTACGATCACCAAGTACATTGGCCATCTCCCATTGGAACGAGTATAGCTGACCTATATCTTCCTCTCGACTGACCTACTGTTGCTCAGAACTGTTTTTCTCCCCTTTTTTTTTTCATTCACCTGAGTGTTTAATTTATTGCTTATCAAATATAAATACGAATCCATTTACAAACTATACGCTCTAGTGCATTCCTAGATCTGTCTATGCACATACATTACATAAACAAATTGTAATTATTTTGTTTACAAGCTATCTTTTTACTTGCGTATATAATATAAACTATATAAATACTAGCAGTAATTTATTGCTTATGAATACTTCTAAAATTTTTTATTATTACCTTCAAAATTAATTTGCGATTAAAAAACTTTTTTTTTTTTTTTAAGACATATACTTACTTACAAACATTCATTGTAATTCCTACCCTCTGGTACCTTGAATCTAAATTTCTGTTAAACACACGTATAATTATTTACAACATAATAAATCGAATTTGTATAATCCTACAGGTCAAACAAACTTATTTTATATCCACTCTTTCTATGCTTATAATACAATCTTAAATTCAATATTTAACTCTAACAATTTATTACAATATTTAATTCTGTTATGCAACTCAGTTGCTTATATCTGTCCTTCAATAATAAAAAATTCAATAGTATAACAAATACATCTGTTAATTAATTTACAATCTATACAATATATAAAATCTGACATTTTAAATTTATTACAAGTTTAAAAATTTCGTCTAGACAATTCTGAATGAATTAACTAGTAGATTGCATTCGCGCCTACTACCGTTATTCTTTTTCATCTAGATCGGTCTTTTCTCCTCCTATTCCGACGCTTAGCTCATTTCTCTTTCTGCTGTCTATCAGTGAAGTACATATAGTCCCACTATAACATTGTCTCACATGGAGAGTGTCCTTACTAACTACAAATCTACCTGTTGTTGTCAGCCTCGCCAGCTGGGCTTACGTCACTTCACACCTCCCTCTCTGTTTATTTACTCTTCGCATGATTTTTCAACCTTACTCCTTACTTATTCGCTTTCCAACAAACACTTTCACCTCGCATACATGCTGATGCCGTGTTTCGCCATAGTTACTCTCCCCTTACATAATATGGTTTCAATAGTCTTACATTGAATTTGCCGCGTATTTTAGTTTCGTCGCAATTATCTACTAGTATATATGTAGATTCGCCTACAATATCTTTAATCTTAAAAGGTCCTGTGTACAATTCACAAAACTTTTCGATTCTTCTTTGCATCGCATCGGATTGGTAATGTGTCCGCACTAACACCAAATCTCCTACCTGAAATCTCGTCATTTTGTTCGCTTCGTTCACGCGTTTTGCGTGTCGCTCTCGTTTCCGTTTGATCCTAACGAATATCTGGTGGCTATCCACTGTCTCTTCTTTCATATCACAGTTTTCCTTTATGAATTTCTCCCATACACGACTCGGCGTTCTTCCGTGATGTGCTTCATATGGTGTAACTTCTATTGTTTCATGGTAGACTTCATTAATGCAACATTCTATGGTATTTATGAATTTTGACCATTTTGTGTGTTGGTCCCCTACAAATATCCTAAATAGGTTTCCCAGTTGCCTATTTACGCGTTCGGCAAGGTTTGTCTGTGAGTTTCTGATCGCTGTGTATTTAGGTATGATTCCAAGTTCCTCTAGTCCTTTAACCCATTGTTTGGACGTAAACTGCGTACCGTTATCAGTGAGTATTGCTTTCGGTTTTCCACACTCATTTACATATTGCCAGAGTCTACGAAGCGTAGCAACTGTTGTGGCTCTTCTAAGTGTATATAGTTTTACATACTTGGTAAAGTTATCTATAATGACAAGGATATACTTTACTCCTGCTGCTGCTGTTGGAAGGGGTCCATAAAAGTCGCCACTAATCAATTCACCTTTACTCGTCGGTATAATCGGCTTCGTGCCACCAAATAAGTTATGATTGTTTGAATCCTTACATTTTTGGCACTTATCGCACGTCTTCACGTACGCCTGTACGCGCTTCGTCATTCGGTCGAAAGTGAAATGTTCCTGCAGTAACTTTATACATTTCTTACTGCCAACATGACCGTACATTGTGTGTATTTCTTCGATGAGTCTCCCCGTAACGCTTTCTGGTATGTAGAGTTTCCATCGACCCTTACCTTTTCTATATAATTTATCATTACTACACTTATAAAATTTATATAATTCATTCTTATCATCCGTCGTCAAATCCTTCATTATTTGCTGTAGCTTCTTATCTTCTAACTGGTATGTCTCGAAGTTCTTTAACATCATGTTCATTTCTTTACTCATTTTAATTATTGTATGGTTCATTTGATATGCATAACTGTTGTCGACTGGATCTTCCTTCGTCATATCCTCTGGGTAACGACTCAAGATGTCGGCAACGATATTCTCCTTTCCCTTACAATGAATTATATCAAAGTTATACTCTTGAATACTAAGTATCCACCGTGTGATCCTTGAGTTGTTTAGGTGACACTTACTCATGAAGATCAACGCCTTGTTATCTGTTATTATGGTCAACGGCTGTCCTAAAACGTAAATTCGGAATTTCTCCAGACACCTAACTATACTTAGTAGCTCTTTCTCCATAGTAAAGTAGTTTAGTTCTGCACCTTTGAACGTTTTACTAGTATACGCTACCACGCAGATGTTTTTGTCGTCGTCCAACTGGTATAATTGGCCTCCATATGCGAAATTACTTGCATCACACTGCAAGAAGTACCTCTTATTTACGTGCGGAAAACTTAAAATAATAGTATTGATAAACAAGTCCTCGACCTGTTGGAAACACTAGTCAAGATTGGGCGTCCATTTAAATTTCTGACCCTTTTTAAGTAGACTTAACAAAGGTTGTATGGTTTCTGCATATTTGCTTGTAAAAATTTGTAAGTCCCAGGAATCCCTTTAACTGCTTTTGATTCTTCGGGGTCGGGAACTTCCTGATTGCTGCTACTTTCTCTTCGGATGCTCGTATACTGTTAGTAGTAAGCTGATAACCAAGGTATGCGATCTCCTTGCGAAAAAATTGTGATTTTTCCAAATTTATTGTTAGGTTGGCTGCCAATAAATTCTTAAGTAATGCTTCAATATTCTCCAAATGTGTGCTTACGTTAGACGAATAACAAAGACAATCGTTGACGTAGATGATTGTATTCTCTTTCACCTCCTCGGACAATGCCATATCCAAACCTCTCGTCAGGGCTGCGGAACTGGTACTAAGCCCAAATGGAGTTACGGTATATCTGTAACACTTTCCTTCATACAGAAATGCGGTGTAATCTCGGCATTGTTGTTTCAACGGAACCTGCCAGAAACTACTCGTTAAATCTATTGTTGATAAGTACCTCATGTTACTGCATCTCGCCAGGATTTCTTGAATCGGAGTCGGTCCTTCATAGTCTGGAACAGTGACACTATTTATCCTCCTCGCATCTAAACACAAATGTACATTCCCATCTTTCTTTATTACGGTGACCATTTGGTTGATGTATGGACTACTGCACCTTTCAATCACGCCATATCTTAGCTTCTTGCTGATTTCGGCGTCCACCTTTTCCTTATACGCTATTGGGATTGGCCACCCACGTTGGAAATATGGTGTTTTATCCGTCACTCGGAATTCATGTTCGTAGCAATCCATCCGTCCTGGACATTCCCGGAATACATTCTTATACTTTACCAAAATCCTTAGTTCCTCCCTCGTCGTTTCTTCCTCACACATCACACTGTTGACCTTCTCATCAATCCTCCTCTCGATTCCGTCCCAGTCCTCTTCTAATAGTTCCATATGTATGATTGGTATCCGCAGTTCCTGTTCACCAGTCCTCCCTTCGAATTCGATGGTTCCCTTCTTCACGTCAATCACACATCCCTCTTCTTTTAAAAAACTGATGCCTAATATGCAGTCCCTAATTAAATTCGGTATTACTAGGAAAACACAATCTAATCTAACATCATCAATATAAATTTCACACATAATTTGTTTCCTGATTAATTTAGACTTTCCGCCGACTGCACTTACAATTAACGTGTTGTTCATGAGGAGTTCTTCATATGGACGCAGGCGTTGTTTATTTCTATTAAACCATTCCTTTGATATCCCGTTAATGGCAGAACCTGTATCAATCAAGGCTAAAACTGTAACATCACCATTAAATTTTACCTCAATCTCTGGACATTTTGAGATTCGCTTTTCCAGTCGCGTTTGTTCATCCAGGATTAACTCATGTCGTATGTCAGTTAACAAAATATCGGTCTCGTACTGTTGTAGTGTAGGTCGACGTACGGCTATCTTTTCATGTGACCCACTTAATTTTTTTTTTCTACTGTTCCACTAACCTTAGCGGCAGACGTTGAGGCACCATTGTTTACAAATTCAATGGTATTTATTGCCGGCTTGTTACTGAAATGTTGGGGTTGTCGGTAGTTCCCTCCTCCTTCCCCCTTTCTATGTTGCCAGTGTGAAGGTTTTTGCTCCGTAATCACCTTGTTTACGGTGGTGTTCTGTTGACCGTGAGGCGCCCCTCTCGTGTCTCGGTCGTTCAACTTGTCTGTCTGACGCACAAACCGATCATCTGTACTGTTTCTTTGCCGGATCATGGCATATTCAGAAATCAATGATTCAAGATTCTGTATCGTCCTTACGTCCCTAGTCACGCTCGCTATCTCTAATTCTCATCCATAATGTCGCGTTATCTTCCTAATCAGTTGATAATCCGTGAGCGGCGGTGTAAGCTGTCTGCTTTCCAGAAGTTGTCGTTCCATGTATTGGACAGCGCTCATACTCCCACGCCAGTCGAAACGACCATACTCCAGCTTGTTTCGGACATCATCCTGCTTCTCCGGGCCCCAATACTTCTGCGTAAAGATTTCTTTAAACTCATCGAAGTTCTTGATCTGGTCACGTACCACACGCCACCATATAGCTGCATCGGCCTCGAGATGTTTCCCTATCCACTTAACATTATCCGCTGGGTAGTACGTTAGCTGGTGCTCGGATAATTCCTTTAGGAACTCTATAGGAAAACGGTCTGTTCCGTTGTACTTGAGCTCGGAGTTATTATTTCCATTCGCTCTCGTGGCCGGTCCTATCTCAGTTTCCGCTATCCGTCGCTGTAGTCTTTCTTGTCCACTTTTAATATGATTTATGTGACTTCTCAACTCTTCAATTATCACGTCCTTCTCCTTCTCCGTTGTTGTGGTCTTCTGTTCCGCCGTGCGTTGACGGTCGTCCACTTCCACGATCTTCTGTTTCAATACTTTGACGGCTTCTCTCTGCTCTTGTTGTTGCTGTATAATATTGATCTGCACCTCTCTTCTCCATTCCTCGTTTCTATTGTTCGTCTCTTGGATTTGGTGATCTAATTTTTGGTTGACTTGTTCGATTACCTTCTGTGTATTATTTATGGCTTCCTGCCACTCTTGACGGTCTTTCTCTCTCACTTCTTTATTCTCTCTTACCTGTTTCTTCAGTTCATTATTCAACTCTTTTATACCACTTTCATTCTTCTTTTGTAGATCGCTAATTTTCTCATCCCACTTCTTAGCGTACTCCTGTAGATCTTGTTTTATTCTGCTGATCTGTTCTTCATTATGTCGTTTTAATTCTTCACGTGTCTTGTCTTGTTCCTCGCTCAGTTCTTCCCGCATCTTTTTCAAATCGTCTCGCGTCTGTTGTTTAATTTAATTCTTTTGCTGATCTAACTTCTCGGTCAGCTTCTCTGTCATTAATTTTTGTTTTTCGTTTTGCTCTTTCAAGAATTCAAATAACGTATGTAGATTCATTTCGCCAGGTTGGGACACCTGTCCCCCCGCCCTTATCTCAGATTCACCCGCGCTGACGTCGTCGCTGGGCGTCGCGTTCTCTTCCCGTCCTTCTATGTTTAATTCATTATTAACGTCGAATTCTTGACTTTCGGAGTTATTATTATTAGTCGCCATTTTTGCTCGACTTCGTGTAATCATTCAGAGTTGTTTTACAAGTATTTGTTTTTATTCTAATGCTTATGTTATACTTTATCAAACTACTAGCTATTCTACTATACCACTGCCTGCACTTAACCAGCTCGTTTAACAAGGATTATCCCTATTAATCGGCCATCAGGTTGGGCGCCATATACGATGTTAATCTTTATGCAAATTTATTGCATACATTAATTAAATATTAATTATATAAAAATTGATTAATTATTTTTATAGGTACGTATATCTTTACTTAATATTGCCCCATGATGTTGGAGCACCATATACAACAATATTTATCTGTGTTAATTATATGCATAGATTATTTAATTATCTCTTTAATAAAGTTGTGATCAAAATGTATCTAACTCTGAGCTTGGGTCAGCATATACGATATAGTTAATGTCATGTGTTGAACTCCCATATGCAATGTTAACAAATTCATTTCTTTAAATAATAAATAATTGTATGAATTGAGTTAGAGTTAATTAATTATTCACACTCAAACTTGCTACATATGAAATTACTTCTGACTTTAACTGTCTTCGAAACTTCTATTCTGTGCATCTTTCTGAGTAATTTAATTGATAATCGTTAACTTGAATTATAAATATAGATACTGTTTAATGAAAGGTTAAGTTGTGAGTCAGGTCTTTACATAAATCAATAGAATACTCACGAATCCATTCTAACTTACGTTTATTAAAATCATTTTCATTCTTATTCATGTCATAACATTAATTTAAGAGCACTTACAAATCTTCAACAAAACAATAAAATTCTATGCCACATTTAATAATTCAATGAACAAATTTAAATAATTACGTGAGCGATCAAATGTAGACGCTTCTTCGTCTGCAATGACGTTACTAACTAAAATGTGGTGTGCTCATAATTCGTATTTAGTATTTTATGTTAAAACACATTAAACATTTATATGCATGAATTAATCATAATTAACAATACACATATCAATCATATACATAACTAAAATCCTGTTCCTGCAACAGACACATCAAAATACATACATAGTACAAAATATATTAACAAGAAGACATGTATAATATTCTAGAACATAATATTCCCTACTTATGGATTCGTATCTATCTGACTCATATTTATATAACTTTCTCAGGTGGTTTGGTTCTAAGTGTCAGGTCAGTGGTATTTGATAAGTTACTAATTATGAGAAGAGATTAGTTTTGTACTTTACTCGTTCTGCCGTGATGTGTTGCTCCCATGATTATCCCTGCGTTGATGAGTGAGGTTAATCCATATAACACTCGATCGCAAACACTTCCGCACAACGCGACAGTCACTTCGAGCTTTTGAGTTTATTATAATACATGTTGTGGCATTGTTCTCGTAATCGGTCGGCTACATTTTACGCGCGTCTGTGTCTATTCGCAGTTCATGGTTCGATACCGTATGCTTCTAATAGTTGTCCATACCGCACGACCACTCTTTTCGGCGCCTAGATCGTTTTCGAGTTCATTAGGCACTTGTTCACAATTCTATTTACTCGAGTTAATTACTAAACATTGTAGTATCACTACTTTTCTGTAACTGTTCAAGAATGTCACTTCACAATGTCAGTATCTTTATGACGGTGAATTGCATAGAGTTTATAAAGATTGTTACTCGCGCTTCATCACGAAAACTACTGTTCCGTTTTACGCTCTGAGTCTTATTCGCGCACTTCCATTTATTCGTAATAATGTCTTTATTCGTCTCTACCGAAATACATTTTAACTTACGCACTGCCTTAAGTTCTTGTAATTGAACTATTATGAAAATGAAATACAAGTTCAATAGACTGTTCGAAACTCTGAGTAAACCGAGTTAAGAATTATAATAAACTGAGGCAAAGATCTTAATGAACTGAGCCAATGATTGTAGTACACTGAGATACAATTTGAATTAACTGAGCAAAAAATTAGAATGAACTGAGATAAATGAAGTACAACTGAGCAAAATTTGTAGTAAAACTGAGAGCGCGTCTCCCTGTGTAAACGTTTTTTATTTCTTCTGATGTTCCCACTCTTGGAATTCTGATGAACGCTCAAACTTCCCACCAAACCATCTTTGATAGGTTCATTCCATGGACCTCCCTGTGTCCCTTCGTCTCCAGTCAGTATTTCCAACGAATTCTCCACCCTGTGCCGTTTGGAGAGGGACGTTCATACACGAGATTCGCTCTCTGGTCTCAAGCTTCTCTCTGAACCATCCCCTACAGAAGTTCCCTCCGGAATTCTCATTCCTCATTGGCTGGTTAGCTTTCTCGACTTGAATTTGATGTAGTCCACGTGGATTGGACGAGTCGCTGTCTTACGTACGTTGCCCCGTTCCTGGAATCAGTGTTAAGGCTTCGTTTCAAAATCACATCTGCTACTTTTGGTGTAGCGTGTCGAATTCTCTCATTGTTGGTACGCTGACGACTTCCTTCGTCAACTTACGGGTGGCGTAACATCTGTGCTCTACCCTAGCGTCACTTAGTCGCCTGTCCTATTGTCCTTGCATAAACCATTGTCTTTGAGAAGTCGCACACATGGTTATGAACAATACTCTCGCCGTTGGTTCTGTGTTTTTTTCGCTACTGGACAGATGTAAGGGTAGTCTCCTTTTGTCCTAATTGTGGAGACGGGCATTCCCACGCATGGTCCAGTTGGCAGCAACATGTGCCGTACAGCTCATTGTTTGTGAATAGTTTTTACGACATCTTAATGGAAAGGAAAGGTTTGTTCCTTTTCGTCGCCCACCCTCGAACAACGCTAACATGTGTCACTTTTGACGGGCTCTAATTGCTGGTGTACTTCCCTCGCAATAACCCAAAAAATTAAAAAAAAAAAATATGAAATATTAATTATATTACAGGAGTTAACCTGTAGATTATGATATACACATTACCTCCACCCAGTGTGAGTACCACTGGTACCTACACCAGACAAAGGAGGGCAGGGTTGGGACAGACTAGCAATGTATACACTGTGAATCCACCATATGACTAAGAAAACTCATGAATTAAGCTTTGGAAATGGATGGTCTAAAACATAAGTGCAGGAGGATGTACTGCCATGAATATGCCAGCCAAGAAACTATAACGGAAAAAAGAATACAGGATACCCATACCCAACGATGGGCCCACTGATAGAAGTTCTCTTCAACATAAATATCTCTGTGAAAGTCTAAGTAAAATATGCATAAGCTTACAGAAAGAGAAAACAAAGAAGAGAGTGATGTGCACACTTTGAGTGCAAGCATATTATTTTTACATTGACAACCACTGGCTACATAAATAGACTCCCTTTGAATTTCATATTAAGTCTACAAATATAAACAAACACATACTTTTTAGAGTCAGAAGACGATTTCCTTCTTTCTCTGGCGCTAGTAACTGAAGCCTTTCTAGTTGCCATTTCTTTTACAGGTTCCTATAAACAATAAAAAAAGTTAATTACCATAAACCATAGAAGTCCAAATGTTATTTACAAGTTTAAAATAATTTCATATTTCAGGAGTAGCCAAGGCCACAAACTTGATTTAGAAAAACAAGTACCATAGTGTTGATAATGCAAAACAGCATAAGTACATTGTTTATAATGGCAAATACATATAAAAAACTGTCTGAGCTATCTTTACTTCCATATTCCTAAGGAAATGGAAGTATGGTGATGGCAAAAAAAATCGTGTTCGAGATTATTGCAGATTCTGATTGTACTACACTCAAAACATGAAAAAAAGTCGTTTTTCGAAAAGTGTGTGTGTGTGTGTGTGTGTGTGTGTGTGTGTGTGTGTGTGTGTGTGTGTCTTCTGTCTGTGTGTAGATTTTTTTTATATGGCAAACGATAACTGCCGCAAATTCAAACAGAATCAAATAATTTTTTGCGTACAGCCCTGATTTGTAGAGTACTCATGACCTATTGTTTTTGGTGAAGATCGGTTGAGGGAAAGGGGTAGTTTACCTGCAACGGTTTTTTTTTTATCAAGGGAAATTTTTTTTTTGGGAAACGATAACAGCCGCAAATTCAAACAGAATCAAATAATGTTTCGCATACAACCCTGATTTGTAGAGTTCTCAAGACCTATTGTTTTTGGAGAAGATCGGTTAAGGGAAAGGGGTAGTTTACCTACAACGTTTTATGTTTTAACAATGGTATTTTCTATGGCAAACGATAACAGCCGCAAATTCAAACAGATTCAAAAGATTATTTGCACAGCCCTAAATTGTAGAGTTCTCAAGACCTACTGTTTTTGGTGAAGATCGGTTAAGGGAAAGGGGTAGTTTACCTGCAACGTTCTTTTAACAAGGGTATTATCTATGGCAAACGATAACAGCCGCAAATTCAAACAGAATCAAATAATGTTTTGCATACAGCCCTGATTTGTAGAGTACTCAAGACCTATTGTTTTTGGTGAAGATCGGTTAAGGGGAAAGGGGTAGTTTACCTGCAACATTTTTTTATCAAGCGTATTTTCTATGGCAAACGATAACAGCCGCAAATTCAAACAGAATCAAATAATTGTTTGCATACGTCCCTGAATTGTAGAGATCTCAACGACTTTCGATTTTGGTGAAGATCGGTTAAGGGGAAGGGGTAGTTTACCTGCAACCTTTTACGTTTTAACAATAGTAAAGTACTTGAAAATTCATTTAAACTTTTTCAAACAATGGTAATTGTTAAAAATAAAATAATTTAGTTGCCAGGCAATAAAATTATAATTTTTTCATTTTAATGTAAATTATGTATGAGTTAATATACATGTATAAAATAATATATCGTTCGTAGCAGGTAAGCATATCTCAGTTATGTAATGTTTACGTTTCCATTTTATTATTATGACTACAGCAATAAAAAGGCAGGGAAGACACACACACACAAAATTCGCGTTATTTCTGGCCTCACTTATGTTTATTTTCTTACATTTGCACGCTTTTTAAATGGAAAGTGCCGAAACCCACACCAACATAACGCGTGCAAGCCGAAAAAATGGACTTCAATTTGCTTCCTGTGGATCGCTGGGCAGTGTAACTGCACGTGTTTACAGAGGAACGATTCATAGACAGACTTTTCGTCTTTAGGGAATGAACCCTCTGCAAGATGCTGAGGGTCCATGAGTGACTTCGGAACGCTCCTTCTTTTTCACGTGTTTGTTCTGTGAAACATACACTGTAGATTCGCAGCTTTACTCTAACCAACCCTCAATAGGAAATGTTGAAAATTTTTGTCCACGGTGTACCCTCATTCACACTAAACCTGCTCTGATGTTTTAATTATGGACATCATAATACTAAAACTTTGGAAACTTGAGCACTACTTAATGGAGATCAATCATTAACTTATACAAGCCATTAATTTTATGCATATTTTTTATATATATGTGTACAATGTTATCGGCAACAAAGAAGTAGTTTTTGTTAAAATTCCTTCCCGGGATATTTGGCCGTAGTCCAATGTTTTCTACAAAACCAGACGTTTCGGCAATGCCATCGACTTCCATCATCAGTGAAAATCAAGTGCGATAACGTGAGGTGGTATACGTTAATGACCACAGTACTGTGGTTAAGGCTGAAGCAGTAAGTAGAAAAGTAGTTTCTATGGTAATATTTAATTTCGAAAATGATTTTAAATATAAATCTTAGAATATGGAAGTCATGTATGGTTCTCCATACATTTTTTGAAAAGTGTCTGTCTATCTATCTGTGTGTAGAATTTTTCTATGGCAAACGATAACTGCCGCAAATTCAAACAGAATCAAATAATTTTTTGCATACAGTTCTGAATTGTAGAGGACTCGACGCCTAATGATTTTGGTGAAGATCGGTTAAGGGGAAGGGGTAGTTTACCTGCAACCTTTTACGTTTTAACAAAAGTAAAGTGCTTAATTTTGATAAATAAAATATCCTTAAAAGAAGGTCATAATAATCCACTGTAGAAAGGTAGATGAAATATCTATAAATGAAAAGGGTAGTTGAAGGGGAAGGGGGTAATTTTCTATAAATTAAAATGGTAGTTGATAAAAAAGGAGATAATTTTTTACTTCCATATTCCTTAAGGAATGGAAGTATGGTGATGGCAAAAAAAATCGTGTTCGAGATTATTGCAGATTCTGATTGTACTACACTCAAAACATGAAAAAAAGTCGTTTTCCGAAAAGTGTCTGTGTGTAGATTTTTTTTCTATGGCAAACGATAACTGCCGCAAATTTAAACAGAATCAAATAATTTTTTGCATACAGCCCTGATTTGTAGAGTACTCACGACCTATTGTTTTTGGTGAAGATCGGTTGAGGGAAAGGGGTAGTTTACCTGCAACGTTTTTTTAACAAGGGTATTTTCTATGGCAAACGATAACAGCCGCAAATTCAAACAGAATCAAATAATGTTTTGCATACAGCCCTGATTTGTAGAGTACTCAAGACCTATTGTTTTTGGTGAAGATCGGTTAAGGGGAAAGGGGTAGTTTACCTGCAACATTTTTTTATCAAGCGTTTTTTTTTATGGTAAACGATAACAGCGCAAATTCAAACAGAATCAAATAATTGTTTGCATACGTCCCTGAATTGTAGAGGTCTCAAGGACTTTCGATTTTGGTGAAGATCGGTTAAGGGGAAGGGGTAGTTTACCTGCAACCTTTTACGTTTTAACAAGAGTAAAGTACTTGAAAATTTATTTAAACTTTTTGAAACAATGGTAATTGTTAAAAATAAAATAATTTTGTTGCCAGGCAATAAAATTATAATTTTTTCATTTTAATGTAATATAATATTTTTCATTTAATACAGCAATAAAAAGGCAGGTAAGACACACACACACACACACACACACACACACATACACACACACACACACAAAATTCACGTTATTTCTGGCCTCACTCATGTTTATTTTCTTACATTTGCACGCTTTTTAAATGGAAAGTGCCGAAACCCACACCAACATAACGCGTGCAAGCCGAAAAACTGGACATCAATTTGCTTACTGGCGAAGCTAGTAGTTAATGAATGGGTAGGCAAAAATCTTATCTTAAATTTTTTTTAAGGAATCACTAAAAGGACGGAGGCTCAAATTGGACACTGAGGTAGAGTTTGCTGTAACCGAATGGTTCCACAAACAGCCGTAAGAATTTTACTAGCAGGGAATCTACAGGTTAGCGCAACAGTGGAACTCATGTCTTAATGTTATTGGAGACTTCTTTTAAAATCGTTGAATAAAAAATGCTTTACAGCTCTATACGTGTTTCTATTGAACAATCCTTGTATTAGTCATACACAATAATACAACTGATTGAACTTCAAATTTTTAAACTTGATTAGTTTCTATATATATGTTTAATGTTACAAATAATTCAAATAACAATCTTGATCATCTGTTAGTTCAGCGGAATAACAGTGACACTTTTAATAACCGCATAAAATAAACACTTAGAAACAACACAGGCGCTTTAACTTAACTGTTTGGACCACAGAAGTGAGGCATGCCTCAACGCTCTATGTGTACAGCGCGGGACAATCCCCCCTCCCTACACTTCCCTATCGCACCACTACATTGCTTACATACGATGTATACAAAAAACGCTGAGGCAAGTTCAGGTTGCCTCATTCGCTTTAAACGAACTATGCCGAATCTCACCTGTCACCATCTAGCGGTCGCTCAATAAAGCACGTTTCGGTTTAATAAATTTGACAGTCGCAGTAACAATGTATAATCTTTACGTTATGTAGTTCATACGTATTTATAATTTTTATTCTACAGAATTTTTTAGGGTAGGCATTGCCTCAATTGCCTCCATGTAACTTCGCCACTGATATATATGTGTACAACGTTATCGGCAACAAAGAAGTAGTTTTTGTTAAAATTCCTTCCCGGGATATTTGGCCGTAGTCCAATGTTTTCTACAAAACCAGACATTTCGGCAATGCCATCGACTTCCATCTACAGTGAAAATCGAGTGCGATAACGTGAGGTGGTATACGTTAGTGACCACAGTACTGTGGTTAAGGCTGAAGCAGTAAGTAGAAAGAAGTAGTTTCTATGGTAATATTTCATTTCGAAAATGATTTTAAATATAAATCTTAGAATATGGAAGTCATGTATGGTTCTCCATACCGATTTTTATAAGTTTTATATGTGTACTAAGTTATTGACAACAAAGAAGTAGTTTCTATGGAAACATTTTATTTCACTTTGACAAAATTCTATATTTTTTTTAGGAATTATCGAACTGAATTCAAGTAAATGATTGGAACTGTATGAGTACCCGCAATACATTTCGGTGTTTTACTTCCATGTTCCATAAGGAAATGGAAGTATGGTGATGGCAAAAAAAATCGTGTTCGAGATAATTGCAGATTCTGATTGTACTAACCTCAAAACATGAAAAAAAGTAATTTTTTGAAAAGTGTCTGAGGTGTGTGTGTGTGTGTGTGTGTGTGTAGATTTTTTTCAATGGCAAACGATAACAGCCACAAATTCAAACAGAATCAAATAATTTTTTGCATACAGCCCCGAATTGTAGAGTACTCAAGACCTATTGTTTTTGGTGAAGATCGGTTAAGTGAAAGGGGTAGTTTACCTGCAACTTTTTTTTATCAAGGGTAATACGGCAAACGATAACAGCCGCAAATTCAAACAGAATCAAATAATTTGTTGCATACAGCCCTGAATTGTAGAGTTCTCAAGACCTATTGTTTTTGGTGAAGATCGGTTAAGGGAAAGGGGTAGTTTACCTGCCACCTTTAATGTTTTAACAAGAGTAATTGTTTCTATGACGAACGATAACTGCCCCACATTCAAACAGAATCAAATAATGTTTTGCATGCATCCCTAAATTGTAGAGAAGTCAAGGCCTGTTGATTTTGGTGAAGATCGGTTAAGGGAAAGGGGTAGTTTACCTGCAACATTTTATGTTGTAACAAAAGAAGTTTTTTCATGACGAACGATAACTGTCATAAATTCAAACAGAATCAAATAATTTTTTACACATGTGCCTGAGTTGTAGAAGACTCAAGGCCTACTGATTTTTGTGAAGATCGGTTACGGGGAAAGGGCAGTTTACCTGAAACATTTCTTGTTGTAACAAGAGTAAAGTACTTAATTTTGATAAATAAAGTATCCTGATAATAAGATCTTAATAATCCACTGTAGAAACGTAGATGAAATATCTATAAATGAAGAGGCTAGTTGAACGGGGTGGGGGTAATTTTCTATAAATGAAAATTATAGTTGAGGGGGGAGGGGATAATTTTTATATGTGTACTACGTTATCGGCAACATAGTAGTAGTTTGTTGTTAAAATTCCTTCCCGGGCAGTTTGGCCGTAGTCCAATGTTTTCTGCAAAACCAGACGTTTCGGCAGTGCCGTCGACTGCCATCATCAGTGAAAATCGAGTGCGATAACATGTGGTGGTATACGTTAGTGACCACAGTACTGTGGTTAAGGTTGAAGCAATAAGTGGAAAGAAGTAGTTTCTATGGAAACATTTCATTTCGTAAATGATTTTAAATATAAATCTTAGAACATGGAAGTCATGTATGGTTCTCCATAACGATATTTTAATATGCGATTGTATCGATATATTACGGTGTGGAAAAGAAGAAGTATACTAATTGTAAATTGCCCTATTTCTTAATGTAAAGCAAAAATACGTGTTGTTTTCATTTGGTAGTTAGTTAATAATGGTTTTGGGTTTTTAGTTTACTGCTAAAATAAATAAAAACTTTGTTTGAGAAAACGTAACATTAAACGTGTAATACAATGCGTATAACAGAGTAACACTTAAAGAACCTAACGTTTTTAAGTTTACAAATTGGAAAAAACAACAGCAAATACAACATGAAAAATACAAATATTTATGGTTAATGAAAAAACAAAAAACAGTATTAAGGAATGACAACATATGCTCTACCAACTGTACATAATGGATGTTTGTTTTTTGTTAGTCACAAAACAAGTACTTGTCGGAAAACGAATTTTACAAAAAAAAAAAAGTTCTGCCACAAAAAAGTGACATGTAGGCCTATAATAATAGGCAAGAGGTTGACCCTTGGGCCACTCCCGCCTTACTTGGGTTTTTCGTGGTTTTAGATAAAAAATTGTTTTACATTACACACTTATTGGTTTCCATGTATAATTTCAGTTTTCATGTTAACCTAACATAATCAATTTTTGGTGTCACAGCCAAGACCTGGTGATAAATTACTACTAGTCATTTTCCATTAAAAAATGACAAACAAAATCAATTGCAATCACCAGCCAACTATTTTGCAACATACAAAATTAAAATTTGTATAATTCTTTCACTACATAAAATTAAGTGCGATATTCACTACATATCGAAGCCCAAAAATCGCATTATCGAAATAACTGCGGGTACGCATAAAGGCAGTACAAAATGATTTTATATATAATCTGAGAACATGGAAGTCATGTATGGTTCTCCATACCGTTTTTTTTTTATGTCATTTTGTTTGTGATATGTCTTGTAATCTAGTCGTACCTAAAGATGCTACTGAATTGCATATAGTGAGAAAACTATACCACTCTATTGTATAGTCATTGATAGATTGATAAGTGAATAACTCTTTTGTTTGCTGAGCTCATGTCAATGCCAGACTCTAAATATAACTGTCTGAGTCTATAAGACATGCCTGATTCCATTCTATGTTTATACTAACATGTACAGTAACTTACAAAATGATCAATAAGATTGCGTCTTGTCATCAGGCAAGCACACAGCAAATAGCTGTCAACCAGTAGTGGAAAGCCAGTGAGAACAAATTCTGTTCTTTACAATACAGTTTTGTACTATCGTTTTACGCACAGTTCTTGTATTTACTGAATGACCATACACAAATTCATTTTCAAAAATCTAAACAAACAGATAACTCTACCTATCTTTGGGCAAAATCAGTTTTTATTATTGACTTTCTACTGCATGCACATACTTGGGATGTAATAGTTAATACAACACAACAAATACTCACAAGACTATTTTAACACGGACAAGTTCTCACCACAGAAAGTTTATAGAAGCAACTTTTATCAAACTTTTTAAGACAACTCTTACCATATAAAATACAGAATATTTATATCTATCTTGATTTTAAGTCTTCAAGTATCTTCAAGTTTTTTTATCACTTCATTTGCACATGACACATTTTTCATAGGTTCATTCCGAGATTTCTGTATAAATTAAAAAAATAATTGATTTTATTTAAAAATAATGTAAGTTTAAAATAAAATCAAGTATTCATTTATTTATACAGAAATCTCTGGAGATATGGACTGAAAAAAGATATGAAAAATGAACTTTCAGAAGTTATTATTTGATAATAAGATATACAGAATGATTCAAAATTGCACGACAATCTCTCGGAAGCTGATTCTATAGCTGAAAATAAGAACAAAAATCCATATAAACATAGGTCCAAAACTGGTTTGTTAGAGTTACGGCTCGTGAACCAGTTCGCCCTGTTTTCTGCTCCCACGATAAAATGACGTCATACTGAAATTCTTGGGGTATAAAGTGAAGGGTAAATTTGATGGTTTCTTATGTTTTTTTATCTGAAAAATTGAATAAAAGAGGTTACGGACCTCTATCTCAATTAGTTTCTAAGAAAAACTGTGTAAAACATTAAAAAATGAAGTCAGAAAAACACATTTTTGATTTGGGATAAAATAACTTTGTTAATTTACCAATAAACAAATAAACATTTTTAACTAACTTTGTAGAGAATTTAATTCTGAGAAAATTGATGCGTATAATGTCAATGTGTATAATATTAAAAATAAATACAAATTTGACTTTAATTAAAAACAAAACAGACCAACATGTGCCAGAAAAGTGTTACAATTTACAAGAAATGGCATTGTAAATTTTCAAAACATTCACACTTGGGCAGAAGAGAACCCACATGAGACTGCTACATGACATGACCAACATACTTTTTCATTTAACGTGTGGTGCGGGTCTTCTTGGTGATAATCTCTTAGACCCTTTTTTCTTACCACCAAGGCTTAATGGAGAAGAATAATTAAATTTTTGCAAACGAATCTGATGGAACTCTTGGAAGATATTCCCATTTGCAGACAGAGTGCAGATGTGGTTTTTGAATGACGGTGCACATGCTCACTAATGTCATGATGTTATGAACCACAATACATTTGGTAAGAGATGGATTGGTCGAAACATACCAGTAAATGGCCACCTCAATCTCCTGATCTCATGCCATCAGACTTCTTTTTCTTTGGGGTTGGATGAAGTCGTTAGTTTATTCCGCTCGTATTGGCACACAAGAACTGAGACATCGCATTATAGAAGCTGGAGCTACTGTTAATAATACTATTGATGCTATAAAACATGCCCGGCTAGCATGGATTCGCCGAGCTGAATTCTGCATTCAACAAAATGGTGGCACATTGAACAAACGTTTGCAGAGTTATCAGTTGAACAATTTTGATATTTAATCATCTGAAGAAAAAATTCAATATGTAAATTTTCGATTTGTTTCCAATTACATTTGTTATGAAAACATTTTCGAAAACCATTGTTCTGTTTAAAATTGTAACACTTTTCTGGTGTATTTTGGTCTGTTTTGTTTTTAATTAAAGTCAAGTTTCTCAAATTATTTTTTTAAATAGTCATTATAACATCAATTTTCTCAGAATTACATTCTCTACAAAGTTAGTTACAATTTTTTATTTGTTTACTGGTAAATTAACGAAGTTATTTTATCCCAAATCTAAAAATGTGTTTTTCGACTGTTTTGTGTTTTACACAGTTTTTCTTAAAAACTGAGGTACAATTTTTGGATTTCTTTTATTCAATTTTTCAGATCAAAAACCATAAGAAACCACAAAATTTATCCTTCACTTTATACGCCAACAATTTCAGTATGGCTTCATTTTACTGTAGGAGCAGAAATCGGGGCGAAATGTTTTGCGAGCCGTAACTCGCCAATGAACTGTTTCCAGCCCTATGTTTATACGAAATTTTTTTATTAATTTAGCTATACAATCAGCTCCCGAGATATTGCCGTGAAATTTTGAATCACCCTGTATAACATGAAAATACTGCAAGAAACATCAAGAGTTATTTAAAAAGGGAAAAAAAGAAAATATAAGCTTCTGATGATTCAGTCTTTGTTTGTGATGTGTGTAAATTAAACTAATAAATATAATCAACTTAAGAAGAGATCTTGCTTAACTGCGAATATTTAATTTATATCTGTGTGCAGCTTACTAGGCAACAGACTCAAAGAGTAGTAAAGACTACCGTAGATGACTAATTACTGGGAGACCAAAAATTGCGAGCTGTCATATTCCCATAAAGGGAAATTTGGACAAACTTGGTTTAAATCTAATGAATAAAGTTATAGGGGGATTACACTGTATGCTGCATAATATACAACTCAATCAAATACCTCCTTAAAAGCATAGTTACATCAATTTATCATTATGTTTACTTGTAATTTAAATTCATTTAAAATATATAATAATCTAGTCAATATTTGAAACCACATGATTAGACAGCACACACCTTTATATTCCTGATGAAATATCTTGACCTGAATCTGTCTTATTACTGTCTGCCGTTTAATTAATTCTACTAACATACTGACTGCTTCTAATATAAAATAATTTTTCAGTGTTGTTTTAGTTGTTTTCCCTATTTTTAAAGTCTGTAAACACATCCATGCCAACCATTAGTAAATAAGTTGCCTTGATTTCTTTTTATTTCATGTCTTTTAACTAAGTATTTACACGTTTTTGTCTCTGATGTAAAAATGTAAAGTCTGCCATGCTCATAAGCGGATGTCAAAAATATGAAGATGAAATGGAAAGTGAATTTAGAGACAATATTTGATCTTTAGTAGCTGATCATTATACAAATGAGAAGCTGACAGAAAAGGTAATCATTTAATGAATCACATGCCACAAATTATTATTCCCCCACTGTATCTGAGAATTAACAACACAGCATTATGCTTGTCACTTCAATTCATTTGCACAACATATTTTGCACCTCGCTTTGGTGAAAGTTATTAATATTCAATTTTGGCATCCAAATAGGACTCGCTTCCAGTTTTGTCAAGTTTTTGATCATATATGCCTGATGCGTATTGCTTCTTAGCCTAACAAAACAAATGTTTGCAAGATAGTTGGTGTTCTAATATGTGGAAGGAACATTAGAAGGAGAGAACATGTTTGATCTTTGTTATTTGAAGCAAGATTCTAGCAAAATGCAATCTGCAATATGAAATTCATTATGACACTGATAAGGATTTATTTTATACCACTCAATGATGATATAATGACATAAATACATATGACACAATGACATACCATACATGGTAAAAAAAAGATGTTCATGTTACCATCCACCTGGGCCAAGAACTTCAGAAGAAAGAAAAGGACCTGGTCTGGGTTCCAATTAAAAAATGTTTTAAAGAAGCTGACTCTCTTGGAAAAACTACTGTGACTGGACATTCATTTAACCTCTCACCAAAACTTTATAAGGCACTACCACAGCTGTTAAGCTATTGCGAGTATACAATCTATGGCTGTTATGTAGTAACTAAAGATTCGATGGTACAACAATAATAGAAACTACTTATTTCAAATTCACCTGATTGCTGTTTTAGACCACGTTTTTCAAATCAAAATACAGTATTCCCTCGCCAACCGCGGGGGTTAGGTTCCTACAAAACATCGCGGTTAGTGAATCCGCGGTTGGTGAAGTTAACTTTATATGGGAAAAGTAAGGTTAGGGGAATCTGAAACAAAGCCAGAAATATAAAATACTGTACAACTCTTAATTATACGAGGTGTGTTCATAAAAAGACCAAACGTTTTGAGTAAAACATCAACCCGCACAAACGACGCACCAGGACTTTGCGCGCACTTAGCGATAGTTTTTGACAACAAACTGCCACTTATTGTGTTCCGCTATTAGCAGTAGTCTTTGAGGTATATCACATTGAGTGATATACCGCTGCACACGCTGGCCGGTGGATTAGTGACAAAGCGATTAAGAAAGACCGCGAGAACAACATGTGCATATGAAATTTTGTAGCAAAACTAGGTTAAAACTTTTCTGAGACATTCTGGTTTTCAATTAAGCATACGCGGAAGCCTGCATGAGGCGAACGATTAGTTTAAGAATTTTTAAAGAGGGAAAAACAATGGTTGGTGCAGATCAAAGCGATATCGAAGATCATGGGAAGAGAGCTCATGATGTGGTAATTGCAAATCATTGTTTAAATGCGGATACTTTCTGACAGAATCCATTTACGATCGTAAAATTAAATTTTGATAGAAAAATTTAAATGTATCGTATCACTGAAAAATTCTTACTGTGTTTGTTGACGATGATCAGAAAGAGACCCCGTTTTGAAATCGGTAACAACTGCGTACCAATGCAAATGGTAATGAAATCTTTGGAACACAATGGAAATAGCTCTGTAAAGATTTTACATTATTGTTCTTATAGCTGACTCATTGACAGCCATTAACCTGGCCACAGATGCAGCGCTCTCGTCGCGCCCTAACCTGTTCAAAACATCGAGCTTTTTCTCCAGCGAAAGTACATTCCTAGCCCTTTTGGCTAGCTTATCACCGCCAATTATGTTTTCCGAACGTTTGGAACACATTATGACGAAAGGATAGTTTATAAAAGAGTAAATTAACACTTAGATAATAAGAACAACGCACACTAAAAACTAAAGAACACGCAATACGTCATGGCAGAAGAGCAACGCGCGACTGACTGACTTCAATACGATTTGAAGGGATATGTGTGCACGAAGCGCTGCCTAGCGGATGCTGCTACAAACCGCGTATAAGCGAATTTCAGCCCCGCGGTTGGAAACTACTGCGCATTTATAAAACCGCGTATAAATGAATTCCGCGGTTGGAGAACCCGCGGTTGGCGAGGGATTACTGTACTGCAGCATTTCATTACAGTATTTAGACCAATTTTTGTACCTAAAATATTTTAAGTTCTACAATATTATATGTCTATTGTCTATTTAGAACATAAAACTTAATGAATACTTTAAAGGAATATAGTTATCTTTGTTGAACAACCCTAAATGGTTGAATTACTGCTTATTCCCATCGACTCCCTATGAGGAAAATAACCAATTTCGCTTGATTTTCCAAAATTTGTTTCTCTGTTCTGAATTGAATCTCAGAGTTGAAATACTCTGAAGTACCTTAGAGACATTTTATGTGTCCAGTTCTCAGATTTGTCTCTGGTCCCCCAACAGAGATATCAAAGCTTAAATTTGGAAAAAGTGCCAATTTTTAAGTGGCAGTAATTTTTAAAAGATATGTTACTCAACACTGGTACTTTCAATAAATCAATTATACTCATATATAAATATGCATATAAAATATTAAGGCTGAAATTCTTTTCCTTCCTTGAGAAATTACTCTATGAAAATCAAATTTTATTCATTCTTGTTCGACAAAACAAGACCATGAATGTACAGAAACACACTAGGTCAGTAAATAGGATTATACTTTGACTTCAATTCCTACAGCCTGCGATCTAAAAAAAAATACTGTTTTGCAGAACGTACTGAGTTATTTTTCTTTCTTACTAAAAACTATTACCAGTTAAGCAACTTTCTTGACAAACTAGTATGGAAGTAGAAACATCTCTCCAACTGGAGGTTCTATTTGGTTAGAAAAGTTTTGATTAACACAATACCTTACTTACTTATTTACTTGAACATAATAACAAAAAATTTTAAATAAAACGGTCACTATAAATTAATTCCATGTCTCAGTGCAAACAAATATTCTACTATTAATTTTCAACTTAACTAACAATTAAGCTATTAAAACATTTTGCTGTAAACAACTACTGGTGACCAAGAAAACTAAAATGTGCATCTGAAACATGTATATTCAATACACCACACACAATATGGATATACAAAAGTCATTCACAAAATAAAACAAGAAACCTGAATCAATGTATTCTGATCCTCTCAATAATTATGAACTGTGTACAAACCCTTCACCAAAACTATGACACTGATTAAAACTGACTGAACTAATTAAAATATGCCCACACAATGCTTAGAAGACAGTTCAGAATGTATAAATTAATTTCTGTAGGAAGACCAAAATTACATCCTACACTTACACACCTTATTAAAAAAAAAAATGTATCAAATACTGTCAAAATATAAACAATTTTAATACAGAAATATTCATGTATCATGTATACAAAAATGCAAGCACCAAACACAAGTTACATATAGATTCAATAATGTTTCGGAAGTTAGTGCTTTACAAAATGACATGAAAATCCTCAACGAATGACTTTACAGATGTATGCGGAATGTACACATTTATCTAACATGAGCTAGTCTTTACTATAACTAGATAGCAAAATAATAAACATGATAAAACCCAGATAGGTTATGGAATGAAATGACCTAACCTATAAATGCCTAACCTGGGTTTGAGCCTTCTGTTGGTTAGCTCTTTTTGATGCAGATCTCGTAGCCGGCATTTCAACAGGTGGAAGTTTACGTTCATGAGGTTTACTCATTTCCAGTACAGACTGAGTATCCACCGCAGTTGTGCTGTCTACCACAGCAATACTTTCTACTACTACTTTTGGCTCTTTGTCAGCTTTCACGCCTATATTAACAGGCAATTTTTCTACACTTTTAAGACGATCTTTGCTGGTTTTGGGAAAGAATGACATCAAAGATGTTTGTGACATTGCTTTTACTGCTTTGCCCTGTTGCTGACGTTTGGCAGCATACTGAACATCATCTTCACTCGTGGTAATTGCTGTATCGTTTGCTGGTTCTGGTAACACTTCGACAGCAACTGCAGCACCCACACTATCCTGTTCAAAAACATACAGCATATCCTATTTATACACTTGCGTGATGCTGATTGATTTACTGAACCATCAAAACAGAGGGCCACTATCAAGAAATTTACATTTTATTTGTGACTTAACAAAGCAATGTTGAAATCATGAATATGTTTCTCGAAAGGAAATAATGAATGAATAAAAAGAATGAACAAACAAATTTTTATTAAGGACTACAAAACAATGACATGAATATTTAAAAAAAAGTAATGACATTCTTGCTACCGATTTAAAATCAGTTTAGTTAACTGTAAACATATATATGTCTATAACAAAACCAAATATCACTTATAAAAACAAGTAAATATTTGCATTATGTCCATTAGAAACTGGCAAACTAACAAAAATTATACTTTTTTTTGTTTTACATGTAGTATTATGGAACTAGAAAATTAAAAATAAAGAACAGCTGTTTCACCAAAAAGTATACACACCCATTTTTTGTTTTGTTTTACTAAAACATAACGGACCTTAAAAGCATGTCAAATTATAAAATGTTACGCTGATACATCAGAGGGCACCTGACCTAATTATTCTTGAAATTTAAAGAGAAATCTAGAAATCTAGTTTAAACTTATCGCTATCACTGTTTTCAGATACACACATGTAAGATACACAACACTAATTTGAAATATTTCTCACTGCGTAAATTGACACTGAAGAGAAATACACAATATGAAAAAAGAGACAAGATAGTTGATGTCTGACGCTTTCATGGCTGGCGTCAATGATAGAATTTTGGCTTGCTGGGCTGTAAGGCCATGGTCTAGAGTTGTTGGCTGCAAATGTTTCAGCTGGTACCTTCGATGGCCATCTTCAGTGCATGAAGTTGTACCCAAAAACTGTAACACTGACCAAGTTATCGCAATCAGTAACCATTGACCAGTCATGTAACCATGTAAAACCATGTATGGTTACTGACTGTGATAACTTGGTCAGTGTTACAGCTGAAACGTTTGCAGCCAACAACTTTAGACCACGGCCTTACAGTCTAGCAAGCCAAAATTCTAGACACGATAATGTTACTAACTTAAAGCTGAACATCTTCAGCAACATTCTTTCTTTATCTTTTCACACAATCTATTTTCTTGTTACAAGTTTTGCCAGCTGTGGTGGAACACGTGGGGAATGGTTTTATCACAATAGAAATCAGACAACTCCCAGGTACAAACAATTCTTCTCAAATCAGTAGGTGGGAATTGACCCATCAATTACACGTACCATTCGGCAAAAATAATTCTTTACAAGCCACCATCTCTAATTGGATTCCTTCATATTTCTGTGTAGTAAGCAATACATCATTTTTGACAAATATAAACAAAAAAGATGACTTTTCTTTGTATGTTCTGTATTTCTCTAAAATGACTGATGAAACTGTGACAGTGAAATATTTCAAAGTGATGTTGTTTTTCTTAATATGTGTCCATATATTCTAAAAGACATATATACTAACATGTATAAACATATTTGCTAAGTTTGCTAGCTTTCACCAAGACAATGTTTATACATAATAACACCCAGTTCCCTGCATCTATCAACATAAGAATTAACAAAAATGAAATAAGATAATTCTGAAATCGATTCTGTGTCAGTATAACAAACAATATGTTTTTTTTTTAAGCAAATGAATATATAAAATCTAATCAAACATGGTGCTAAACCATAAAAAGGTGAACACTAATCCTACAATAATATGTATAAATAGCTACTTCTGCCACTGTCAACAAGAAATAAAAGTAAATTACAAGAAAACATTCCGAAGTGATCAAAAAGTAATACAATTCCTACTTTCTACTTTCTTCTTTAATACTAACCACACGACAAGAAACTATACAAAAGCAAGATGCAGTGCTTACGACTGATTTCACACCATAAACACAATTTCCTGACAAAGTAAATACTAGCAAGTGCACTTTCGGCTTTTATAAATAAAAACTATTTTCATTAATGATGAAAGAAATTAAAAAAAAGGCATGTGTGAAAAAATGTGAGACATTTGTGGTTTGTAGCTAATAAATATTTAATTTTATGACTTATAACTACATAACACCTTTCTATGTACAATTTCAAATAGAAAACAACTTACTTCCGATATTTCATCAGGCTGCACTGAAGGTAAGTCATCTAACATCAGAGCTTCAGCCAACAACTGTTCTTCCTGCTTTGTCACTTGGGCGTGTATGCTGTCTAACAAACTCTCACCCGTACCATCCATCAATGATAACTCATCTTCAAGACCAGGTCCACGTGCTTTACAACAACATTCATATAAGGGATGTTATTCAAATATACACTACAAATATAAATACACTATAAATATTTTGTTTATATTTTATAATAATACCACTTCTTACAAAAATCATGTTATATGATGATAGTTGGATTACTATCGAAACATATGTCAACTTACAAAATTAAAAAATGTGTTCTTGTAAAAAGTTTTATTATCATAAAATAAAAAATATAAATTCGAGAAAAATATGAGCATATATGAATGTAAATAATTAATTATACAAGCTTACACATTAAACACACACCCTCAAAACAAATCTAACAATAAAGTTCAAAAATACACAACTGAACAGAATTTAAAGGTAATGTGCAAACACACGGTAAGGCATCACAATTATCTTCCCACTCTAACTGCTATGTTCTATTATGGTATTTAGTTTGTGAACAGCAACAAGAATATCAGTAGCTTCGCTTTGTATTTGGCAGTATGCCTAACTGAATTCAAGAAACTGTTGGTAGAAAACATTTGGTATGTTGCTCATACCTGGTAAAAGTACTCGGGTATTGTTCGACTAAGATCTGCTGTACTTTTGTCCTCTGAGGAAGATCTCCGAGGATGGGACTGAAACGTTAGCTGACTATATCACTAGTTACAAGCAACTGACCACAGCATAGCAGCCCGGCTTCATTTCAACTTAATAATGTTGAAACTGGCCATGTAAGCCTATGTTTTAAAATGTTGACAGGAAAATTGAAGTTCTAGCAGCTCGTCTCTTGAAGAAAGCATCCATTTCTGTAGCTTCTAACTTTCTTTTTACCTGTTCTATTATTCTCCATGTTTTGGATCCGTACGTCAACATGCTTTTAATCATACTATCATATATTCTTTTCTTCCTTTTTTCCCAATTTCTGTGCTCCACAGAATCCCATTCAATGATCTCATTATTTGTTTGCTTTGTTTATTCTTGATTTTATTTCAACATCACATCTGTTCCTTCTTTATTAAAATTTATTTTTAAGTAATAAATTAGCTGTTGCATTTTTTTAAACGTTCATTGTTTTCTAAGATTAAATCTGTTGTTTCTTCTCCGACACACAGATATGCGCTTTTTCTATGTTCATCAGTAATCCCCATCGTTCATACTCTTCCTTCAGTTTGCATGTCATATATTCCAGGTGTTCTTTTTCATTTGCACATATCATTTGATCGTCTGCAAACTGCAGGGTGTACAAACATGTGTCATCATCAATTTCAATACCCAGTCCTTTGCATTTTTTCTTCCAACGGGTTAGAGCTTTTGTAACATAAATTTTGAAAAGTGTGGGGGAGATGCAACAACTCCGTTGTAATCCCTTCTTTACTCTGAATGGTTCTGATACTCTATTTCCCACTTTCATTGTGGACGTCATATCATTGTACAAGTTTTGCACAGCTCTAATAAGTGTATGGTTGATGTTGGTATCTTGAAGCATTGTCCATAGTTTGATGATAGGTATATTATCGTAAGCTTTCTGTAAGTCTATAAATATTAAGTGAGTTGCTCTATTTCTTTCTGACATCGTTTCAATAACTTGTTTTAGCCAAAATATGTTATCTGTACAGGACCTACCCACTCTAAAGCCACACTGCCCATCTTCTCCATAGCCCTTATACCACCAAGACCTGGGCATTTTCCATTTTTGAGTTGTTTTATAGCGTTCTTCACTGTTGTTGCATCTATTTACACTACTTCTCCCTAAAGTATAAAATTGAAAAATATTTATAACACAACACTAAAAAAAACAAAATTTGAAGAAATCTCCTTTGGTGTTTTCACTCACATTCATCTTTGGTGGATTCTATTGTTCTAAGACTTATTCATAGTCCATTTCCAAAAAATTGAAGTTATCCACTAATTGATTAAAACAAAACACACACAAACAAAATCCAGCACAAGTTGTTAACAAATTCTGAAAAGAATTAAACTGCAAATTAATACTAATCAGAACAAACCAATAAGACAAACATCATACTGAACCATTGACATGTCACTTATTAACTGTGTGCAAAAAGGTAATGAATGCGGGATGCCCACGAAGTAGCAGTGTTAAAGGACACTTTACTTAACATTGTACTTAACAGATATTATAGGAATAGCCAGCCAACTTATCAAACTTTACTGTTTCCCAAATATAAGAAACACACGAATAAAAAAGTAATACATTTCCTTTGAGCAGAGGCATTTGACCAACACTGAATGTTAGGAAAACTGTACATTGAATTTATACAATAAAAAGCACCACAAATGAGGTACAGACTAACGAAGAAATCTGATTAAAAAATACAAGTTAAAGAAACCTGTTACCAAGAATGTGTGTGTCAAAATGGCTTAACACAACTTGTCCAGTTCTAATTTCTTTAACTTTTGTTTCCCTACTGATTTCTCCATCAGTGTGTACTTCACCTGTAGAGCATTGTCAATCATACGTTCTGTATAAATACATATTGTTAAGTTTGTTTCCGATATTTCTCCATGACTGATGAAGCTTCTATGACAGCGAAATATTTCAAACCAGTATCCTTAAACGTATTAAATATTTCAAACCAGCAAAATGATTTTCTTAAATGTGTATGTCAATAATTCAAAACAAATTTAATCTTAAACTTTTATGTGTTTCCCTACAATAATTTCAATGAGTACTACAATTAAATATGAAAGCAGATGAGAAATACAAACTTATGCAACACCATGCCTCTGATGCATGTATAGATGGGCAATTGAAAATGACATACCATCACATTAAGTCCTGTTGTTTTTAATTTGGAAAGTACTGTAGATAAGGCGAAGACATGCACTAATACAGTATATATGAGTGTGAGTGTGTTTGTGTTTTAAGGAAAGAATCAATTACAAAAGTTCTAAATTTTTGTTTATTAAAATTAAATTTTTAATAAAATTCAATTTATTATTAATTAATTAAGAGTAGGCCTATCTTTCCAAGCAATAACAAGTATTAAAAGTGTGAAAACATTTATATAAAAGTATGCAAATAATAACGTGCGGCCAGTGCTATTGTAACTCTCGGCCGCGCGGCCAGCCTACAACAACATATACGTGTTCGAAAAGTTACGCCGGCCGACATAATTATTAAATGTGACAAACGTGGTTTTAGTGACCAGTAAAACTTGGTACCAGTTCAAAGACAAAATTACTTTAATGAGCATCAATTGACTTTCAAAGTGAGGCATAAAACACGTGCATCGTTAGTTGGAGTAGAGCAACATCCAGGATGAGTATTATTCAGAATTTTTAAATACATTAACATTTATATTTACCGATGTTTTCCTACATCATGAGATCTTAGAGTGGGGTTCAATAGAATGGCCATGTAAAAGAATGAGTGTGTGAGTGTGGGGTGGAATTACGTACTGGTTCATTACAAATATAAATAGTTTGTCATAGGCTAGTGAAGTAAGAAATATTCATTTGGTCACTGTATTTGATTTTACTAATTGTTTCTCATTCAACGAGTATGTAATATAACAGAAAAGAAATAAGAAATTTAAATGTCATATAAGGGAGACTAAGTAATTAATTGGCATAATAAACTAGAAGCAATTTGTTTTAGCACAAACTGTGTATTGATCTTTACACCTTGTATCGCAAATAATCCTTTCTGTAGCTGGTTTCGTCTGAACGACTCTTGGAATAAAACCCTAAGGTAAGAGTTAATAATAATTTTGGCGTAAATTAATAGTTTCAAAATGCTTAGTGACATTTTAATGCAAACATATTTACTGTGAAATGTTCCTTCACGAATCTTTTCAGTTGAATACTACTATGTAGCACTGTATTATAAAATGCTACAAAATATTATTTCTATTTATTAATATTTACTCTCATTTATATGTTAGAGGGTTGAACATCTTTCCACTTCAGTATTATTAATAATAAAAAATATTTTATATTTTGACAAGAATATTTTTTATTATTTATTACAATGTTTAGACATTTTTTTTTTTTCATTACCGTCAACATTATATTAGAATGTAAAGTAATGCAGGCACACTCTATTTATGAAGATGGCAGTAATGTAAAATAAACTGTTAAAACATTGTATTAAATAATATAAAATACATTCTTGTTCAAAATATGAAATATTATTTACTATTAATATTAAATAACAAGAATGGTGTGAGCAATTATAAATATAATTTCAATATTATTATAAGGAAAGTCAGCAAAACCAAAATCGCAATTTTTCAAAATAATACAAACCACCGATCACCGATGAGTACAAACACCGTATAAGAAAAAAAAATTGGTCTGAAATATTTACTTAAAATAGCTTCATCGGTCATAGAGAAATACACACGATACAATGAAAAACTAGACAGGGTAGTAGTGCTAACCTGAAAAATCCTAAAAACACATTCATCTTTTCTAAAATTAATCTGTTCACACATTTGCTAGCTATGGAGGAATACGTGAGGAATCTTGTGAGAGGTATAAGATACTATTTTAGATGAATGATTTGTTTAGCTCCCATTATGTTGTTTCCCTCCTACAAGGTAATGGGAGAGTATTACCTTTGTTGAGGTTGGGTAAGCCTCTAGATTTCATTATCCTTTGACAGACCAGTACACTGGAAGAGTGAATTTGGTTAGGTTCGCTGGTTTTCCCAATAATAATAATGAGATAGGAAACAAGATCCTCAGCTTCCAGGAAAAGAGAAAGACTTAAGCACATAGAGAAAGATCCACCAGGATCTACAAAATGTGGAGTCATGGAAGAAGATATATGAAACAGGCAAGTACTCACTCTATAACAAAATTGTGGAACTGAAGGATTTTTCAAAAGGAAAACCAAAAGGCTGTTACCGGAAGCAGAACAAGCAAGACTGAGGCAGAGAATGAAGAAACATTGGCAAAGGAGAAAATAACTCCTGAAAGTGAAGTAAGTTTTGTAACTGCAACTTGTAGAAGGCTGAAATGGAAAAAAGGAAAGAAGTAATAGAATATTTATTTAGTACTTCAAAACTTCTGTTTTGGATTTCAACTACAGTGCACGCTGCTTATTGTGATCATGGATAATGTTATCATTCGGATATTCTTATCACTTTCATGAAGACCCGTCCGGACGAATATTAAAACATTGAAAAAATGTCGCTTATTGTAATCAATAATTTGGTTTATGTTATCACATTTTTGCTTTCGTAAAATTTTTGTCTGAGAATATCTGGGATGACTATACTGCATTCACAAAACGAATTACACTCTCTGCGACTCTTTGTCCCTCTGGTCATAGTGTTTACAAGTACTGAAGAACGAAGTAGAAGGGGGTGCAGTCGGCCATTCACCCACTCAACTTTCACTTTCGAGCAACAAACCCATGTTCGACCCTTCAGTATAGCTACAGCTTTTACATTGTGAAGTTTACGTTATTGCAGTGAAATTATGGCTAGTGTGGAGAATAAACGTAAAGATTTAAACCTTAAAGAAAAACTTTCAATCATAGAACGCTATGACAAATTGCCTAAAATGAGTCAACGCAGTGCGGTAGTGCAGTTACAGAGTTCACAACCTCTTCTGTGCAAATTGTTAAAAAATCGGGACAGTATTGTGAGGGCTGGAAAAGAAAACCAAAACTTGAATTGTAAGAGGTTTCATGGTGGAAAAGACAATGAGGTTGAATCAGCTCTATAACTTTGGTTCACTAATGTACGTGAACAAGATGCTCGTGTTGATGGACCTCTGATGCGACAAAAAGCAGAACATGCTAAGAAAATGGAAAAAGATGATTTTGTAGCAACAGAAGGATGGTTTCATCGTTGGAAGAAACGAGAGAACACTGTGTACAAACGAATGCATGGTGAACAGAAGGATGCTAATTTTTCTGGAACTGAAAGATGGATAGAAGAGGAGTGGCCAAAAATTATATCCATGTACTCTCTGGATTGTGTGTTTAATGCACACAAGACCGGACTGTATTATCGTGCCTTGCCTGAGCATACTTATTTGTTCAAGAATGAAAGTGCTAAAGGATGTAAGACACTCAAGGGACGGTTAACTGTCTTGTGCTGTGTAAATATGAATGGTGACGAAGAAAGGCTTCTAGTAATTGGCAAAAGCAAGAACCCACGATGCTTAAAAGGTGTGAAGAAATTTCTAGTAGACTATCATTCAAACTCTAATGCGTGGATGACTGCATTAATATTCAAAGAATGGCTATTAAAATGGGATAGTAGGTTAAACAGGAAGATCGTCTTGCTGACTGATAATTGTACAGCACACAATGTAAACTGTGAATTAAAGAACATCCATCTTGTGTTCTTATCTGCCAACACGACTTCATTGATACAACCATGCGACCAGGGGATCATTCGAACCCTAAAGGGATATTATCGCCATGAGATGTGCACAAGAATCCTAGAAAACATGGAAAATACAAAAGAACTGAGTGCAAATGACCTTGCAAAACAAACCAATGTTCTTGAGGCCCTGCATCTCCTGGCCATGTCATGGAATAATGTCTCAAGAAGTACGATTCGGAACTGCTTCAAGCATGGAGGATTTTCAAAACAGGCCCCAGAATCTGAAGATACAGCAGACATTCGTCCATGAATCTCCTCAACCTCCAACAAACGCTGAAATGAGAGAGGCGTTAAAAGTGTTACGATGCGGTGTCCAGCACAGGTCAGTAGATTTTCAGAAACATTATTGAGTATGAACGCTTTATTAATGATCTGAGATTGAGAGATTATTAATGATTGAGAGAAAACCAGAGGCAAACAACAATAAAAGACTTTTTTAATTGATGCTGATACTCTTGGCCTACATGTAAGTTTTTGTTGTACTGTACTATGTTTCATTATACTGTATGTAGTGTACTAGCAAGTGAATAAACAACTTTCCAAAGTTCTACTTGGTTCTTTCGTTCATTGTTATCAATCGGTTAATGTTATCAGGCTAGCTATGTCCTAAAGTGATCACAATAAGCGGCGTGCACTGTATTATCATCCCACAGGATGAGCATATAGCAGCCACCCATAGGAACAACTGTAGCAAGAAATGGCCACAGCAGTGAACACAGAAAGGTGTTCTATTTGTTTAAAAATATTCTTATTATTGGTCGATAATGAATTAAATGTAACTGTAAAATTGTATATGTTTGTAAGATGCATTTCTTGAAACAAAGCTCACACGTACAGGGAGACAAATCACAATACAGGTTACAAATATCACTGCTCAAAATAAAATACTTACGCTTATGTGGTAATGAACTGCTGCTTGTAGCAGTAGTGGAAACAGGAGCAGTAGCAGTATTTGTTGCTGTAGTAGCAGTAACAGTTGTAGTAATACTGGTCGTTGTAGTAGTAGTACTAGTAGTAGTAGTAGTAGTAGTAGTAGTAGTAGTAGTAGTCTGTGCAGGCGCTGTTTGGGAAGCAGGAACGTTTGGAGGTGGTGCTGTATTGGAAGCAGTAACAGTAGTTGTCACCTGCTGTTGTGTAGCAGGAGTTATTGTAGACGATGGAACAACAGACTGGGGTATCGTTGGTGGAGGCGAAGTTGTGACAGGACTAGGAGAGGCAGGAGGCAGCTGTTTGTCCGTGCTTACTCTTCGTATAATGTCTGGTGTTGAAAACAAAGCTGGACCTAACGTGTCCACCAAATGAGCTGGTGGTTTACGATTTTCCCGTTTTGGATAATTTTTACGTTGTGCTGCACCAGACGTTGACGGAGAAGTAGTTGGTCCTGACGGTGTTGCCACTACTGTCACCGTGGAAGTACGTGGTTGAACAGGAGATGCTGGTACTGGTGTTGTTATCGCAACAGGACTCAATACTTTGTCATCAGACACTGGAGATACTGTAAACAAAATTCCAATTGCAAACACCCTGTTATGTGTTAATACTAATTAACGGGGTTGCTTTCAATTTCCTTTATATTCTTGACATTACTCTGGATATCTGCGTACTTAAACTAATGCAAAGTTGATTCAACATCAGAAACTTACTTTATGCTACAAAAGATTTAACATCAGATATTTCCTCTCAAAAAAAAAAGATATACACAGATTACTTTTTTAATTTAAAAATTTCTCCTTCATACCTCAATTATCTGTTTACCACAGTTCAGCCTTGGACTTGTTTCATATCATGTAAGAGCTTTTCTCAAACACAACTCCTGCTACTTAATCATTCGTTTTGTGTATTTAATTCCATGCAATTTTGCTATATACCATACGGATACATAATTCTTTAATATTTTCAGACACATATTTGTATTATTAGAGTTTGATCTGTAAGTACAGTCACTACAAAGTTTATTATGCAAATACTAAGATGAATATTCAGATTACTTCAACTTTCAATCCTCACCTGTTTCAAATAAAATCTAAACATTTTATTAAGTTTTTCAAATAAGTTTGTATTTACTTTCTAATAATTTGTTTACAGTTGGCACCACTGTTGTGTCTGCTACAGTCCATATGATGAAAAACAGATTGACTGATCTCAACCACAGTAGCACTGAGCTTACATTATGTGTTTAAATTGGCTGTCAAATACAAATCCTAAGTGTGAAACGTGTTTAGCAACTTTGAGTACTCTGTACAAAAGATGAAACATTATAGGGAACAAGTAACAGTGTTGATGATGTGACAGGCAATAGTCTGATTCCTGCATGATGCCCCTGGTTCTTATACTGGTCATATCTTACACAAATTGTTGCAGATCTTCAAGAGAAAATTTTACCTTGTTCATTGCACAATCCAAACCCCTCATGTTTGATACCAAGCTGAAGAAAAAAACATCTGGCTGAAAATCTTTTCTATGAAAGCAACGAAGTTCAAGGGTAATAATATGGTTAAGAAACAGGCACGAATTTTCTATGGCAATGGAATCAAATGCTTGGATGAGCTCAGTGTTGGAAAACAAAGACAGTTGTAAAGTTTTTAGAAGTAAATCACAAAATAAAATGATTTTAATTTTAATTTTCTAGACTACATATCTTCACAAATCCTTCATATAATCATGTAAATTTGCAGTTAAAATTTTAGAAATCATGATTTTGTTTGGCCAAATATACATCACTCAGTAATGTGCAGTTACTTCTTAATTACATTTTAATTATCAAATACAGTTTAACAGAGTCGTATAACCTTACATTTTTATTCAAATAAACTGCACATGCTTATTCAGTAGTGGTATATTAACTAGGGTAGAGTGGGGAATTTGGACGTACATTTTTGAAATTTTACACTCATGCTAATACACTTAATATTTTTATAAATAAGCACATTTATCTTGATATGTAGTCAGATTATGTATCTAAATAACATGGTTACAAATTTTTGCAAAACATTTTATGCATTTAAAAAAATTTTTAATTTTAATATCACCAAATGACCACCTGGAGTAATTTTGAGAACTGTGTGTAAATCCTAATTGGACTAATATGAATAAAGTGGGGTAACTGGTACTGACATAACAACCAAAAACTAAATATTGGCTTTTATATTTTAAAAAATTTACAAAACCAAAACAAATGAAACAATGAAATCAAAAATTCTCAGTCTTTTTGTTTTAAGTAGACCTACACCAAAATGTCTTTAACTAGAGAATTCAAACCACTATGGGTTATTAATGTAACTGTTAGATTAAGAAAAAAGGCAAACAAAAGTTTTTACTTGTTCCTAATCTTTTCATGTAAGGTCAAACGCTGAGAAAAACTGCTTCATTTTGCATTTAGAAAATGGCTTAAATATTTAATTAAAAAAATTGTAAGGCCTCAAATTATACATAAAAACACATTATAAAATAAACAAAAAATAAATAAATAAATTGGTTGACGGTCACTACAAATTAAGGATTTATATAAATGAAGAAAGAACTATGAAGTAGTACTTACCATCACTTGTTACTGAGTCAACAGACTTTCTATTTGCTTTCAGTTTTAGAGGAACTACTTTTGGTGTAACAATAAGTTTGTCTTTAACTTTCTTTGTTGTACCATCTTCAGCTTTCTTACCACCTTTTGATGCCACAGTCTTTTTTCCTATCACTTTTCCTGCAGTTTCCTTCTTTGGTTCTTCTTCTTCTTCTTCTTCTTCTTCTTCTTCCTGTGGGTTATCAGGCTATAACAACATAAAACTGACTGATATATAAAACTTAACGTTTTGAAAATGCATCATAAGAACAGCAAAATTGTAATTAAATAGTGACACAGTCTAAGTATTATTATTTTAATTCTCAATTAAATGTATAAGCTATACAACACTGTATATATGAAAAAACATAGAAAGCTAATTTTATAATTTCTAGTACACAATAATTACTTATTACTATAATTAATACACAATTTATTGTGTATATATAAGTAATACCATAATTTATTTTATATACAATAAATACAACAATTTCTATGATATCACATATTAAAAAAAAATTGGTTGTTCAAAACATGAATAATTTGTATACACTTACATAAAATGTAAATAATAAAAACAATAAATAATTAAATGTTAAGAAATTCGAAGATAATGAAAACAACCCTTGTCTACTGTACACTTTTGAACAGTTTTTCAATAATTATACTAAAAAAACTTCAAATAAAAATCTTAGGACTAATAAAACTATTATATCAACTTATTTATTTTTTTTTTACATAAATTGTTTATTACTGCACAGATACTTACAAACTAACCTAATACAGAGAGACTACACAATTCTTTCTTTTCCTTCAATTCCATATATCAAATGTTCATGCAAAAGGGCAATATGCTTTTTGTACAAACTGTACAACTCAATAGTTTTCAGTCTGCAGTCCATACTTTTGCACACACACCTATGCCAAACCACTCAATACAAAATCTCTACAATCAGCTGTTAAATAACATTTTGTTGAATTTCTAATGTATTCAACTGATTATTTTAAAACTACTACAAGTTTAGCCCCCAAAGTCACAAAAGCCTATTAGAATTAACTAACAGCTGTCTGAGTTTGTTAATACTAATTATTATAACAACTAACTTTCAAACAACTATAATCGTGTTTGTTTTTAACAATTAAAAGAATAAGAATTTTCACAAACTGAAACCATGCAATAGGAACTTCAATAGATGATCAAAAATACCAGGAAAGAATAATTTACACAGACTTACTGCTTACTTACTTAATGAAAGAGGTAAAACCGGACAATATGTATATAACTCCAAATTCAATATAGTATTTAACTGAAATCACTATAAAAAGTATGTAAGCTTTTTTTATTTTATTTTTTTTTTAATTATTTTCTAGATTATGTTTTTACTAAACTAATTTTACTATCTTTTCAGATTTCATAATTATCTTCATGCATTTTAATGGACAAAATGTTTATATAGTTTATAAACGATCACTTTTCTCATTACACACTTGAAGCTTATTCACATGTCTTATTACATGGAGATTTGCTTTTAAGAAGTAACAACAATCCATGAAATTTTATCTTTATTTTATGAAATGGAATATAAACAGGATGAACAGATTTTAACATCCAAATCTATAAACAGAAAAAAGAATTAAAAAATACTGATCCTAACCTAATCAGCTCCTTCTTTCATTCAAACAGAACACATACACATTTTTAGACAATAAAAGAGAGCTCATACTTTTAAAAACACCTCAAGACATAACTTCAAAATATTTCACTTTCCACTATTATCATATTTAGTTGTGTCTAAAATTATTTCTAACTACACTATAACCTTCCACAGAGAAATCAGGTATTTCTTATGTTAATATGTTCTATAGGTTACCACCAGTAAGTTACCAACTGAAAATCCAAAATATCTAATAAAGAGAACATGGCATATATCACGGATCTGATACCCACTTGAAGCATTTTTTTTTTACACTGTTGCACACCCAATACACAAAAAGTATTTCAATTAGCGCTTCCAAGCTTCACAGCTCATCAGGTCAGAACAATTTTTCTGATCTGATGATGAGCTGTGAAGGTAGAATGCGCTAATCGAAATAATTTTTCTTTAGTGGTGTGCAACAGTGATAATTCTGTTTGTGATTATAACCACTAACACAACTTTATTATTTAAATAATTTTTTTAATAGACAAAATTAACCTTTTATATAAAAATTACATATAAAAACTTGTTGAAAATATTATATTACAATAGTTAATAATTTTTAATGTCCCTAAATGATATGACCTTACTATTATCAGTTTGTCTCACAATATTGTTAAATTATTTTACTGTTGGGTTTGAGAAAGTGTTTGTATTATACCTTTCTTACTGACAATGGAAATGATTAAACATTTGATAATACACACACACACAGATTATTTTATCTTTGATTATATATGATGTGAAGTTTTGTTATTATTTTGTTGACTCTAAATCACTGGTTGATACAATATTATTTATTTCTTTACATACATTAGAATATAATTAGGCTGAAGACGGCTGTCAATTGTTTGGGTGGCTGAAACATCGCATCTATATATTTTCTCTGATTGCAAAAATCTATCAGTCAAATTCAAATTCAAAAGTATAGTATTTGGTAGATAGTGACCATAACAGATTTTAAATAAATGCTTAACTATATAATCCCATTAAATCTGAAGATAACAAAAATTCAATATTTAACGAAAGAAAACAATGCTGCTGCTGAAATTGACAAACAAATTTATCACTTTTCACACCAAACGTTATAATAATTAATCCAGGAACATTCTGGTACCACTTCATAACCACTAAATCATGTTACATGTAATCATTAAATCACTTCATGCATGATACATGTAGATAGATAGAACATGCCCATTCCCACTTCTCTTCAGATTAATACAACAAAAAAGAATTTTTTTAATATAAAGCATTTATCTGTGTTTAAGTACCAGCTATTATATTATAAAATACCAATAGAAAAGAGGAATTATAGCATAAATCCTTAACACACACACGAAGATATAATATCAATAGCTGTGTACAAGATGCAAGATAAAAATAACTGCTTACAGCAGCAACGATTTGGTCCTGTTTTGGGCTAGTGCTCATTGCTTCAAGAGCAGCAGCCATTTCTTCCTCAAGTCTGCGCACCCTTTCTTGTTCTTCTGCATTCAATCTGTGCACTCCACCTCCTCTTCCACCACCACGTTTTCTTTGTACACCTGGTGCTACACCTCTGCCTCGAACTGTGCCTCGTGTCCTGGCTCTTCCTCGCCCAACTATAACCTATAATTATAGCAATAATATCACAGATACATTACAACTCATCTATTCGAATAAACATCATAATTTTATACATCATGTCGAATTTATATTTATGGAATATTTCCGATTATAGTACCAAGCCACGTATTTGATAATCATGTCGAAACCTGTGATCCAACAAACTTAAGAATCATATACAGATTTACTGAAAATTGTACTTACAAAAAATTTCCAAATTTAAAATATGAACAAATTGTCAGTTGGCGTTTTAAAGTGAATTTTAAACAGAAAATAATGTGTCTTTTTATGCACAATATCTGTAATATTGGTCTGGGTAGTTGTGTCATTGTCGCTACCTGGTCTCTGGTACGTACAAATTTTACAAAATATGTGTTGCTTTTAATCCAACATTAAAAACAAAACTCACAATTCATCATCATCAGAATCATTGGCTTGACAGCTCTTTGTGGGCCCTGACCTTCTTCAGAAGATTTCGCCATTCTTCTTTAATCATAGCCATATTCTCACAGTTCCTAATTCCAAGAGTACTGATGTCCTGACTCACCCCATCCCTCCATCTCAGTTTTTGCCTTCCAACTTTCCTTTTACCTTCTGACTTTGCCTTAGTTTTACCTGAATTAAATAAACACAATTCAGGTTTTATAAGAAGTCACCTCCAAATTGGAGGGGGGGGGATTGACTGTAGCAGACCAGAACAAAGAAAAACACAACAGAACGACTGAAAATACTATTGGGGGGGGGATTTACTGTGTCAGGACTCTGATGATCACACTGATGGACTGTTGTCAATTGTCAAGGATGAAGAGAACAAGAACAGTCAATTAAACAATAATTAATGCTGAAAAACGTGCATTGACTGCAAAAAAGGAAATGGTGGATAAACATAAACCGATGAATACTATTTCAAACAAATTTAAATATTATTTTAGTGTTTTAAAGTGTACTTTTTTTTTAAATACAAACCTGAAAACAGTTATTACGCTGTAAGTTTACCAAGTCTAATTTTCTTCAAGTCATTCGTTAATAAACCATTTATTGTCTTTCAGGTAATACAATCTTGTGCAAATTCATATGAACAAAGTAAGACATTTCGATTTTTTTTAGGTTGGTTATTGTACGCTCATTATATTTCCCTCCTTTTTATATGTTCCTTCTTTTAGTAGAGACTTTTAGATCAGAAATGTGTGTTTTTGTTATCTGAGTGTACATAAGTCAGAAGTATTTGTTATTCAAAAGGTTTTAGAACACTTAAAAAATGGATTTTACATCCCATAAAAATAACCTATCATTACTCTTCATAAAAACATGAATTTTACTCAACTACAGACTGCTGTAAGCACAAAGTCCAGGAATAGTTAATAAAATTGAAAAAAAAAAGGTTGGTTCAACTTCACCTCATTGTGAAGTGTAGGGTAAGAAAAGAACCTGTAAGTGTCAGAGAAGATGTAAAGACCACTGTTATTAGAAATCGTAAAAAATTCTTTTCAGACTAGACGCTGTTGGAAGCTGGCTATGAAGCTAGGAGACCAATAAGAAACAATAAATTTCAACACTGTATATATGAAAACATATTGAAAGGGCAAGAAATAAAAAACCCGGACACTTAAGGATTGAAAAAGAAAATTGTTCTCCGTTTTCTCTGACAATTTCCATCACGTACTATTGTTTAATAATATCCTGGCTATACTTTGTTTTTAAGTAATTTCATTTAATTAGTTTAGTTAGTATGTTTAACTGATGTTTCTTCAAGACAACCAATAAATACTGATCATATAAGTACAAAAAAAAAATGTAATGTAACTACATGTTTATATAATATGAAGTTGACTTTCTCTTGATTCGAACGTCTATATAACAAATTTCTGTCATTACCCATAGAATTTTTTTTTTGTGGATGTTTAAATATATACAAACAATGTAATGTAAACAAAAGTCATCATATATAAAATATCTTTTATAAGTCTCTTATAACTTCTGTTACTCACTTTTTTGTTGAGGAAATCTGTTTCAAATTCTGTATTTACAGGTGTTACTGGCATCTCCTTATTAGGTGCACTTACAGCTGAAAAAAAAATTATGTAAACAAAATATACTTTAAAAATTAATTTAAATATGACAAACACTCCTTCCAATGGTTGTAAAAGGAGTACACAACATGTTTAACATAGTCTACTGGAATGATCACTGGTTACTTCAAATATACCGGTAACAAACCATAACACCACGCTGCAAGTCTGATTGATACTTATAATAGGATAAAGTTAAGTTAACAAAGTAAATGGCAGTATTACAAAATCTAAAACACACACACAGTACCCAAGAGCCTGACAAGGTTTGAGAGACTGGCAGTCCATACGATAACAAATGAAATGAAAAACAGGTTCAAACCAACACAAAAACTATATGCTAGTTGGAAGACTTCAGGTATACATGGGAAAGAGAGAATTATCACAATCTACAAGGCTGGAACAAACTACTATTATGACACTCCACGGTCTGTCATATTTTGAACAGCGAAAACAGAATAATTGACACCAGATGAAATCACCACTATTGTTAGAACCGTATCTATCACTTCAGCATAGCACTGCTTCTTTCACAGGCCTGTTCATCCTAAACTAGCTAATTCAATGCTTCGTTATCTTATGTTTGATTCTGGAAACTCCTTTTTCCTCTTCCTTACCACTGTGTCTCTCATTCATAAACATCTCTTCTATTTTGCTTTCCCAGTTTACTTCCACTCATGTACCATCCTTTTCAGCACACTTTACTGATCCTACAACAAGTGTCTTCCCATCTCTAAGCTCTTCCATTCCCCATACATACAATATGTCTTTTCTTCCCACTCCTACATTTTGTTTACTTACAGCCAATTCCTTCTCTGCAGTGGTTTCTTCCACAGATGTTTCCTTTTCTCAGGCATTGGTTTTTCAATCATCACACAAATTCATACTTTCGTCTGCCAGTTCTTCCATCATTTCTGCATCCAACACCACAGGTTCCTGTGGCTTTTCCTTCGACAACTGTCACCTGCTGATAAAAGGAAAACAAATGTAAAGTCTTCCAAATTATTTAAATAACTTTAAGCTTCATTTACAGTTACATAATTTTGGATTCCATCAACTATTTGAAAATGTCAATTAATTGTTGTCCATTTGTATTCACTGCACTGATGATTTTAGTATTAGAATTCCAATGAATGTCACTGTTTGTAGAAATACGTTTACTACCAAAGACTTTATCAGCAACAGCAGTACGTTTTGACGAATGGTGGAAAAAAGCAAGTATGACTTGAAGAGTAGAGGAGAAGATATTAACAGATTGTATATTACAACACCTCTATTACAAAACTAAATTTAATGGTGTGCATAGCAGTGAGTAAACTCAACTTGCGGTGCCAAGTTCATGAACTTTTGCTTGTAAGCTATTCAGTTCCTCTGAACAGTAAGCAGCTTCCCATCATGTCTGAGCAATTAATTTACTTCATATGTTAATTAAACTCTTTTAGAGGGAGAACAACATGGTTTTAGGATAGGACGCTTTTGCATAGACTGCATATTTACTATACAAGTGATAGAAAAATTACGTGAACAGAATTTAGAAACACATATTGCCTTCTGAATTTAGAACAAAGCTTCTGAAAGAGTGATCAGACCGATGCTATGGGATATACTTGAAAATAAAGGTACACCACAACACCTAGTTCAGGGCATAAAGAGTTTATATAGATACACTGCAGTAATATAGATGACGGAGAAGAATCTATCTCGACTGAAACATACCAAGGCGTGAGACAAGGTTGTTGTCTGTCACCATTACTTTTTAACCTTTACCTAGATGATCTCCTCAAAAAATGGAAATAACAATCCCCTGACGGTATTAAAATCCACTGAAATAAAAGCTTGAAAACCATTGTCTTCGCGGACGACCAAGCTATATTCGGTACTTCAGAAGACGATCTCCAGCGAGCAATATATATCTTACATAAAACAGGAAAAGAATATAACTAACATATCTGAATCAAAGACAAAAGTAATGGCCTTTATAGGAGATGAACCGGTTCAGACCAAAATATGCATAGACAACACATCCATACTACAACAAGTACGACATTTCAGCTTTTTTGGACGTGACATTACTTATAATCAAGATAGAGATATAGAAAATAAAGTGACGAATTTCATAAGAATGTGTGGAAGGATTTGGAGAACATTGGGAAATAAATGTAGAAAAGAAACCCAAATAACATTTTATAAAACAATGGCCATACCTACACTACTGTATGGTTCTGAAACGTGGGTCGTAAAGAAAAAAGATGAACAGAAGATCCAAACAGCAAAAATGAAATTTCTGAGATCAGTTAAAGGTGTAATAGGCAAGATCATGTAAGAAATGAAGAGATAAGAAGTGATTTAGATATTTTTGCAATTAATGAAAGGATTAAAAATACAGAAGGAAATAAATTCAACACATTAACAGAATGGAAGAAAGTAGAATACCGAATATGACGAAAGATTACAACCCTAGAGTTGGTAGACTTAAGAAAAGGTGGACTGTGGAATAGGAACAGGCCACTAAAGCCTAAAACTGTTAAGATGATGATGATGATGATGTTAAATTTTTTCAAGAGGCTTACACAAAACACTACCCAGCAATCCGCTAGCTGTTCTTTCTTTAACATCACAATATCCTAAAAATTATTCTTGAATTTCTACATTACTGTTAGAATCTACTAATCTTATGACTATGAAACACCGTGGTTTCTCAGATATGTTGGCAATTTGTCAACAATGCAAACAAAGAAAGGAGCTTGGTTGATACTAGTATCAATAAAAATATTTACCACATCATACAAGCATTCAATGAACTTGTTTTGTATGGTTTTGGACAGTCTTATAAAATAACTCATATTTTCCCAGTGTTGTTTTAAATCTTGACTCCAGCACAGAATGAGCTGAAAAATAGCTTTAAAGTTTCCCTGGTTAATCAACTCCTCTGATTCTCTTAATCTTTGAAAGTAAGTTATTGTACATATAATAAACTAGTAACATCTATTAAAATTGTAAAACAATTCTCTATTGCCTTTGACTAGCTTATTATATTTTATTTTTGTAATCTACTATGAACATTTAAAAGTAGAATCAGATACTTTCAATCCCTGTGGAGATAGGCTGTTTAATGATAGTTATAAATTTAAATAGTTTTCAAAGGATGGATGCCTAACCAACGTCCATGACAAATTCTTTAAATCATCAAAGCCTTCAGCAGACGTATAGTCTTATTTACCTTAACAGTAAGCAGGGCCTGCAGAATAACATCACCTTTACTCCACTATTGCATAGCCATTTATGTTAGTTGTACCATGATGACAGGAAATTTCTAGTTTGGTTTCTGTGCATTTAAAAAAATAAAAATTTTAAGATAGGTCGACCACGTTTCAGTATCTTACTTCTCTCAAAATCACTCAGCCAGTAAAACGGGTTTTCAAGTAGTGTTATAATAATGCCTTTCTTTGATACTGCAATATGATGTACACTTGCTTCTGCTAAATCCATTTTATTTTCCTGGTAGAGATCACAAACACACGCCAAGAAGAGATAAATAATAATAATACATACAAAGAGTATAAGAATGTAAAGCCTGTGTAAAACTAACAGAAACCACACTAGACTAAGTGACTTATTGTCTCCCAGGTTACAAATGCACTAGCGTCTCCCCACCATACCCTGACGCACAGTTAACACCTAGCTATATGAGTACTACGACAACAACTCAAGATTCCTCCCTCTGTCTGCTGCTATCCTTCAATGATAATGCATGATTAAAAAGTGTTTTTAGTAATCAGATAATTTTCAGTGCCACATGTGATTACGTATTGATTACAGATTCAGTTACAATAAAAATAGGGCCTATTGCAAGTCGTTTATTTTTAATATTTTCAAAAAATTTTACTGGGAAGGCATAGCCTCCCTTCCCTCCCCCAACGAGCTGCCGCTGGTGAAAGTGCTACATATAAGGAGAAACTGTTCCAGCACCTGAAAAGGTGATGATAACTGTAGGGGACTCAAAAGGGTGTGGTCCTCACAGTGTATCTAGAAAAAGGCAAAAACCATCAATGGTGAATGTTTATGCAGCACTACTTAACCAAGTAAATTACATTATTAAGGCCAAACATGATTTTTTCTGGTAGAGAAAAAAATTGCAACACAGCCACTAACTTTCTTCAAGTGTAGTCAAAAACCTCTGAACTACACTTCGAAGTATTGCCACACTCACCGTACTCGCAAGACTTTGCCCCAGATGTGAAGAAATTGCTTGCTGGTAAAAGATTCGCTTGAAATATGGACATTATCGCTGAGAAAAATCCTTATTTTGGAGAGTTAAGAAACTGTATTGCACTGAAAGTATAAAGAAGTTAAAGAGTATACAGTGTTGAAAGAGGACTATGCTAAAAAAAATGTTTTTAATGTTAATTATCATGTTTTCTTTGTCAGGCTGAGAACTTTTCAAACTAACCTCATAAACGCATAACAAATTAGCAAGTTTTCAATCCATGATCAAATATTTCTGCATTATCAAAATATGTTACTGAATAAAATGAAAGTACCTGCAGGCTGTGTGCTAGACACTGCTACTGTCACCGGTGCTGCTGCTACAGATGCCGGTATTGCATTAATTTTTGTCACTACCACTTTTGCATTCTGCTGCAGCTGTAGCAACCCAGCACCTCCAATACCTAAAAAAAATAACCTGGCATTAATTCATATCTCTGTGGAGTTGGAACGGGCTATACCCCAAGCCATGTAGTGAAGAAGATAAATTCATATAACTGGCAACTGATAGTGTCCCTCTGGACATATCCACTTTTCAAGATTTAATTGAAATGAGTCAAAGTGAGTTCTTAGTTTTAACTCAACCGTTTGGACTCTATCTGTTTGGGGTGATAACTTTGCAACGCATCTTCAGATTTTCATAAAACTTGGCACGCGTTTTCATACTTCCATACAGAACCTTGTATTATTTTTGAGACTGATCCTCCCACAAATCGGGGGTGGGAGGCAAAAATGTAGGGGGGGTCAAAATTGTGAAAAATTGCAAAAAAACCTTGTTAGCTATCAAATTAAAAGGAATTTTAACCACAGTTTGGAGAGTGTTCGTTTTTGAAAATTTCAAAATTTTTGGATGTCAGGGCTCCAAAAAGTGGGTGAAAATTTTGATAAAATCACAAAAATTCGTGTGGTATATCAAATTAAAGAGAATTTTAACTAACATCTGAATGTAGTGTTAAGTTTTGGATATTAAAAATTTTTTGACCCGAGAGCCCAAAAAAGGGATCCAAAATTTGGAAAAAATTGTGACAATCCAGCAGGATGTCAGACTAAAAAGAACTGTAACTAAAATATCCGAATGTACTGAATTCTTAGCCATGTATGAATTTTTCACAGCCAGACTTAAACCATAGTTTCATTTCGGTACTCAGACTGTTGGGCTGATCTGTTGTACGATCTTGAATTAGACATTTTGGCTACACTGCAGTACAATTCCGTCAAGCGACAAGAAAGGATTGAAGCATAGACTTTTGGCTGGAGAGACAGGTGAGGATAGAAATCACCAAAGTTGAATGAACTTTTCCTCTACTCTGTTGCTCTTATCCTTGAATACCTCTAACAACTGAACTAATTTAAATGAATAGCAGCACTGGTGGGCGAAAGACCCCCTACACTGCCTGTTTTTTTATTTTTTAACTCCTAAAGGCAATGCCTTGTCGCTGTAGCCACGTCACTCTATCCCTTGCGATATTCTTAATTTCTTCATAGGACCCACTATTCACAACACTCATTGTGCTGCCTGTTATACACATGAATTTGAAAACTCAATCTTTCTTGGCTTGATAATACTCTATCTATAATGGCTGTTGTCGACCCCATCAGAGACCAATGGTGTATTCACTACCTACACTGGCTACTTAGATGAATTTGCGAACAATTTACTGACTTCATGTCTCTACCACTTGCTGACCTACTTCAAAAACAAGATTGTGTACACCTTAACTTTACGTTAATGTAATCAAGCTATTAACAAACAACCAACATGCAATATGATCCAACCGAGAGCCTACAAAATTATTAATACTAATTTTAACACTAGTATTAATAATTATTATAACCTAGAAAATTATTATTAATACTAAAAATATTAACACTAAGAAAAAAAGTAGGCAATACTAACATTTTCAGTGCTACGTTTCTGACCCCCCCCCCCGCTGAGTTTTTTTCTTAATTCTGTCAACTCTGTCCATAGCTGATGATAGAAATGCAATACTTAATTTAACAGAACTTTTTTAAAATGAAGAAAGTACTTACTTTTTGAGGTTACTGAAGTATTCGGAGCATCACCTCTAATATAAACATTGTAATTTTTAGTTTTTGTTGTCACTGAATTTAAGCTTATCAGTGAGATTGAAATAACACTATATACAAATATAGTTTTATATATTTATATTCATTTTCGCAAATTGGGCCTAGCAATCTGTCTGTTATATAAACACCACTAAAATACATAATAAATAAACCAAAACAGAAAACACGTACACTAAAACAAGAAATAAACCCAATATAAACACAACAGCATTCTCCTTGCATAACCACATGTGGTCATGTGACAAATAGTCAGCTGTTTAAAAATCAAAACTAAAAGATAAAATTTCCCTCCCACACACAAGAGCAGGCCTACTACTGTACTGTAAATAAACTAACGATATGTATTGTGATACAAAAACTGACCACCAGATAGCTAACACAAACAACAAACAAATTAATGTGATGGTACCATTTTTGTCACTAATTCTATTACATGTTAATGTGCAAGACATGAATTGTCAACAACGCGCTAATGTGTCCGTAGCACTGAAAGGGTTAAAACTATCTAAAGAAAAAAGAAGATTGAAGTTTAATTTTTAATTTTGGTTTTCTGTGTGTTAACAGCTGTAATCTATTGTTCCAAGTATCTTCAGGAAGACATTTTGGCTACCTCCAAGGCAGCTGTTTAGCTTTTGATGGTGAATATGCTGGCGTCAGTTAGCCACTTAAAATTCTTGTAACAGCATAAGACTGCTAGAATAGTACAGAGAATCAGTAGTCTGGGCTTACACAAACACCTAGTCAGACAGCACAGAGAAGACGGAAGTTGCATAATGGTATGTGTAGAGTGCAGGCAGGTTGTCAGATTCACATAACCAGTGCCAACAAGTTCAGGTTGGGTTGTACAGTGAAGCCAGATTATAGGTGCCAAAAAAGTACATAGTGATGGAGTTAAGCAGTGAAGAAGCTATGTGTTGACTAACTGCTTCACAAGGTTTAGTTTAAAACTGGAACAAAAGAAAAGTGATGTCCATGAAATTAATCTCTATCAGTTTACTTGCAACTCTCATGTTTTTTATATATCTTACCAACAGGCATCTACAAAGACCTGGTTGGAATATTCCTCGAGTCTCTTGCCCCAAATTTCAGTTATTCGTTAAACATTTTGATGTCACTGTTTCAGTATCCATGAGGAAAATAAGAAATGTAACTCAAACGAGTAAAACACGTGCAGAATGCTCTTGACTCGGCACTAGTTTCTGAAACCAGAATGAACCTTTCATTCCGGTAAAGTGTCTGAGTCAGACTACCTGCCCATGTGTAATGGTGCTGGCTGACACTATATGCATCTCATCTAAACACCAGTGACAATCTGTCGTGCTGGTCGGTATCAGTTCTCGGAACCTGAAAACCTGCCTGCACTCAGGCACATTTGAAAACGACTGAGTCAGGCACTGGCAAAATTCCTTATAAGCAACTATATATCTACACAATGACTGGCAAAGACTACAGAAACTACGGACGCATTAGTGCGTTGTTGACAATTCATGTCTGCCACGCTACTGGCACATTAACATGTAACAGAATTAGTGACAAAAATGGTACTATCACATTAATTTGTTTGTTGTTTGTGTGAGCTATCTGGTGGCCAGTTTTTATATCACAATACATATCGTTAGTTTATTTACAGTATCATGGACTGGAATAATGATTAAAACAGGTTAACTAAACAAAGAAAAACTCAGAATTCAAGAAAACCACTGACAGACTACTGTAGACTTGGTGAAATTTCTGACCAAAGAAATGTTTAAATTTGTTTCCGGTTTATGTTTCAAAGCCTTAGCACCTGAAACCCCTAAACATAAAATATATTAGGGGTTTTGATGTTATCTTTGGCTAAACATAACATAATATATTTTATGTTTTTGATAAATTACGAATTTTACACTTACTCTTCTATTCAATGGGAAACGGTTACCACGGTGTGCTATTCTACAAAAACAAAAGACTTCCGTTCCTCTCACACAAAAAAGATGATGACCAATTTCTTCACTGATTCAGTGTGATAATGTCTTGAACAATTGTCTCAGCCTTTCTGCATGCAGTAGCACACATTCATTCATGACAGAAAAATAAACCAAACACATGCATATTCGTTACCAGGTTCTGAAGCGATGACAGTATTGTTTTGTACAATGACTCTCTGTATCGGCCTCTGTAGCTGTACATTCTGCATGACTGAGTTACCACTTGTTGTTATTAGCTTGCTACCCGTTACTGTGCCCTTTAAACAATACATTCATTTATATATTTACATTTTTGTCTACCACAGATTTAAACCAACACAAATTAAATTTTATTGAGAACTACACTCTTAGCATGCATGCGCACAAAATTTTTTAAGAAATGCCTTAATAACCCACAGAACCCACTACCGTTTCATTAAAAATACTATACTTAACAGTGCAACAGTGACAGTGTGAAGAGCACACGAATTTATATACAGTAGGACCTCTGTATATCGAACTTCTTTATATCGAAAATCTCCATTTATCGAATTTTTTTTTAAGTCCCGTGAAATTTCAATATAAAATAATTTCCATACATCAAAAAAAATTTCTATATATCGAACTTTGTAACTTCAGAAATGAGGGGAAAATTATCTGTGATTCACGTGACACTGTGCGTGTTCCTCACTCCCTCAATCTACAACAATCGTTCCCGTGCATTACAGTATCTCATCATTCGGTAGTACAGTATGTTATTAAGGAGTAAGGTTAACTCAGTTTCAGTCAGTCTTTATTTTTGTTTTGAGTTTATTTTTTATTTTTTCTTGAGTTCACGAGAACATAAATGCTGTAATGTCAAAAAGAAAATCTTTGAGTGTTGCAGAAAAGGTGGCATTATTAAAAGATGTGGATAGTGGAATGCGAAAAAAAACGTTGTTTTTGATTCTGCCGAGTACAGTGTCAACCATAATAAAGAATCGAGAATCTGTTTTAAAAACTCATGAAAATGTAGGAGCAGATAGAAAACGGTCTAAAACGTGCAAATATGATGACGTGGACGAAGCAGTTCTTAAATGGGTGACAATGGTGCGAGATAAAAACAAGCCCGTCTCAGGACTACTTATAAAGGAAAAGGCGGTAGAGTATGTTAAAGTGTTGGGGCACGAAGAGTTTCAAGCAAGTTCTGGATGGTTGGACAAATTTAAGAAACGTCACAGCATTAAAGAAAAAGTTATTTCGGGAGAAAGTGGAAGTGTATCTGAAGCAGACTGTAACCAGTGGAAAACTACAACTTTAAGGTTAATTTTAGAAGAGTATGAACCAGATAGGCTAATGTTTTTAACATGGATGAAACCGGACTTTTTTTCAGATGTTTACCAAATAAGACTCTAACCTTTAAAGACGATAAATGCTTTGGAGGTAAACATAGTAAAAAACGAATAACTGTTGTCGTGTGTGCCAATATGTCCGGAAAAGAAAAAAATAAACTGTTGGTGATCGGAAAAAGCAAGCAACCGAGATGTTTTAAAGGAGTGAAGTCTTTAGAAACCGACTACGAATACAATAAAAAGTCATGGATGACGACTGAGATTTTTGAGAAATGGATAGTAAACTTTGACAAAAAACTGATAAGACAAAAAAGAAAAGTGGTTCTTTTTGCTGACAATTGTCCAGCACACCCTCCTTTGTGGCAAAAAAGTTAACAAACGTGAAGCTGGTTTTTTTCCCTCCAAACACCACATCTAAACTACAACCTATGGACCAGGAAGTAATAAAAAATCTCAAAATGCTTTACCGAAAACAGATCCTCAAGAGGCTCATTTTTGCATTGGAAAACAACAAACCTATTGATGATGCGATTAATCTCAGACTGTGTATATCAGAGGTAGCAAAGGTGTGGCAAAATTATGTAGCAGAATCAACAATACAGAATTGTTTTATAAAAGCTGGCTTCTCTCAAAATGCTGTTGTGGAAGAAGTTACTGCACTGCCACAACTTGAGGATTGTTGGAACCAGTTACAGTCAACTGGCGCAATAGATCAAGACATATCACTCGATGAATTTTTAAGCGTCAACGAAGACGTTATTGTTGCAGAATATCCAATGGACGATAACATTTCAAGTTCATTAAAAGATACTGAAGATTTAGGTGAAGACAATGAGGCAGAAGAAATTAAAGTTCCTAAACCTTCTAAGAAAGAAATGATGGCAGCATTTGAAACAATCCGTCGAGGTCTTCAATCGGAAGAATATGTGCCTGATGATATTTTCCAGTCGCTCAACAAATGTGAACACTTTTATGAGGAATCTGCATCAAATTTGGTTCAGAAAGACATTCGAAATTATTTTACGACCAATTAATAAAATACAGTATTACTCATTTAACACGTAAGTTCCTACTTTTTTAAATACAAACAATTTTTAAAGTAAATAAATAAATACTGTACTGTACACTAAATACTTTTTATTAAATAAATACAGTAATTTTTATTAAATAAATGCTTATGGTTTTCATTTATTTATTACCAAAATGTCGTTTTAATAGTATGGAGGCCTATACATGATTTTTTTAACAAATTCCAGTGCTTTTCCTAACCTACGAATAATAATAAGAAACAGGTTTCTGTATATCGAAATTTCTATATATCGAATTTTTTCTTAGGAACCATCAAATTCGATATACGGAGGTCCTACTGTATTTTCAATATAGAACAATTTGGGAGGGCGACATGAGCTTTTTCCTGCTTTGGATATGCCAATAATATTAATTAAATTAAGTTCTAAAAAATTATGTATGAAACTAACTATATGCAATATAAAATAATATTGTCACAGGTTGGAGAGTATTGAACTCCATTACTTTTAAAATAAATTAATCTTAGGAAAAAGCTGGCAAGCTCTCAAGGTCATTTTGTAATCACTTGAACACAAGTGTATACACTTGTCTAAAATCAGACATTTCTAATACAACTTTGTGATTATGTAAATTATATTTTCTATAACAAATGTTCCAGTACATTGTTTCTTCTGTGTGTATCCATTTTATTAAAAAAAAGAGCATTCAATTTTGTTAAGTTTGCTAGATTTCCCTACAACTGATTTTACTATACTCAGCATTTTAGCGAAATTGTGACTTAATAACGATGTGTAACATCTTGTAAATCGTGGTGCCCTTCATGAAATAAATATATATGACAGAACATCCTTAAAAAAATATTTACTAGATTTGAATATTGGAATTGTATATAAAATCAGTAATGGAGATCTACATATGTGTTTTTTTGTGTGTGGCATGAGAGAGAAAGTGGGGGAGAGGGAGAGTATGAGAGACTACTATTGAGTTGACTTCAACACACTGGTTTTTTACTTAAACTCATTTTTTTAGACATAATGATACAATGGTAAGGAAAATACAGTGATACAGAGTTAACTTATGTGCTTACTTGAAGCTGAAATCACTGAAGTATTTTCAAGTCACCATCAGTTATAAACCTAGATAGATGACCACATAGTGGCTTGGTGGTCAAGTAGCTCTACATTCAAAAGGGTAGACAGAGGGAGACGATTACATACAACAGCTGTGACTACTGTCAAATGTTTACTCATTCAGCGAACACTGTCATTTAATGACAAAATGGAATATTGACTTCAAGGACATATTGTAATCACTTAAAGCAGAAGTGAACTCATTTGGCTAAAGCCAGAATTCTTAATATAACTGCAAGTACACATATAAATCACCCTCAGTAGAACAAACACTTCATCTGTGCACGTGGCACGTTTGACCAACTGTAAATGGGTGTTGGTAAAACTATTTCAGCCTTCTGCTATTGAACTAATTTCAGAAACGCAAAAGACATTAAGGTGAATCATAATTTATGGGTTACTGAAGGCACATATATGTCAAGTTTGAATGGCATTACTCATGTATAGAAACCATTACTTTCAGGTAACTTGCCATGTTCCTCTTTCCACACTCACAAACTGGATATTATGTGTTATGTACATGCTCAACATTTTCTACTGAACTTAAAATTTTTTTTGGTTTTGTGATAAAGTGTTATATAATGAACCTTGCATTTATCAGAATTTTTATTTCAATTAATAGAAACATGTTCACTCTCTCTCTCTCTCTCTCTCTCTCTCACACACACACACACACACACACACACACACACACATTCTAGTCACTCATCACATACATTTCCATACTCTTGGGTATGTATACATGTATTTATTATATATATACAATAATCCTTTTACTAATAGCCTTTACAATTTGTTGGAAGAGCAGCTTTCCATTCGTTTTTCTCGCTGGCCTTTCATATTCTGTCCTCTACAGGAAATTTTAATGCACCTTTCAGTGTGTACTTAATATCTACTGAAAGAATTTTGATGTTCATGTTTCTATGACTGCAAATTGAAACTATGATATTACAGTATAGTAGACTAACACCAAACTTTTCAAGTCTCCCTTATAAAATAACTCTTCTGGGGTAAAAGGAATGAGTCCAAAGGTATCGGCGTTCCTTGAGGTCGTCTTTTATGACACAAGTCCTCAAAATCAGTTAATTTGAAGGGTCACTTCATAAGGCTGTAAGCAGCAAGTAATACTGGACGTTACAGGTATAAAATCTTACTATATTCAAAATATCACTAACACCAGTTTTGCCTACAGCTGTACATACAAACAGGCATTCTTGGTATTAGTAACTGCGTGACAATATTATTTATTTCCTTCAGCGAGGATGTCAAGATCGTGATAAATATTATTACATGTATTTTTGGTATGCTTCTTATATAAGGTTGGCAAGGAACAATAGATTGATTTTTTTTTATATGGAATTCTAAAAGCTAAGTCGAGATTATATTCTGTACTGGAATGTCAGTACTAGGAAATGGAGAGTCTGAATATTATTTTAGCTGGTTAATTTACAACTTAATTTTAGAATTGTCTGATATTTCCAATTTGAACAAAGTTTTCATGGATTGGTGACAAACAATAATACAAAACAGCGGTTTGGTTTATTCAGTATATAATTTTGATGGAAACCAGTATATAATAATTAACATGAACAAACATTACATCAAAAAACAGACTATCTACATTATCCTATATATTTTCTGGTACACCTGAATAAATCTATATCGAAAAAATGGAAGTAGACTGTACTATTGTCTGTCAGGCATAATTTACTATTTTAAACAGCTAATGTTTCTTTTTTGACATATTAAACACAAGATTTATATTACTCAAATAAAATTCGGCTCTTGTCATGTGTTTGTGTTTATGTTATTACATAATAATACTAGCGTAAGTAATGGTTAAATTTTACACAATTCAGTCCATGAAAGTAGGGAATACATCATATTGTGGTTAATCATATTTTCAATACACTTCACTGAACTTTACAATCAACATTTTTACTTCACCAGTTTGAAAATTATTAGCGATTGATTCGTGTGATGTCCAGCGATATACACTGGAAAAAATTAATTGTATGTGTGTGTGTTTTTAACTTGGTACAGTTAGTTTTCTTGATACATTAATAATGCTAGTACTGGACATATTAATTGTTACAATTACTTGAACATTTCAGGCATCACCAAGCATGTCCACTTTATGACATACTTTACTAATGCCTTACATGTCTCTCCCAAGTGTAATAATATTAATTATCTTTTAAAAATTAATTGTATATAATAACAGCTTATAGAAAAAAACTAAGTTTACCTACCATTAAAAGCATTTTCTACAGAAAAACATTCTCAAATTTACTTACAATAAAGTTTGTGTATAAATTCAAACTGTACATTAATTTCAGGCAGAACTGTATAGAACAAAAATCTGAGTAATTGTTGGCAGAAATGTATGTTTTTACTCAACTCCCTATATTAAAACGTTTTACGTGCTAATGTAACAAGTGCAAATGGGTCAGTTTTATTTTTAGTATAGGCAGTTTATTTTTCAACTATTATGTGTTTTGCGTGTGCAAGCATGAGTAGATGCATGTGTGTGTGTGGTGTAATAATTTTTAAAGGATTAAAAGTACACACAGAATTTGATGGTTGTTTTCACCCAATGCTACATTCAAACAAAGTATCAAAATTAGGTTAGGTTTTGCAGATAACCTGCTTTATACCTGTGTGCGCGCATGAATTTTCTAGAAAATGTGGAAGCATTTTATATAAAATCATTTTGCACACAGTAATGATGGCATAATATTAATATGCAAATAACAGTAATGTACAATTAATGAAGTGAAACTACGCCTAACTTTCTGTTTCTCAAATTTTGTTACCACCTTCCATGCCTCTGTCCGCCGTTTCAGCAACTATTGGTATGGTTACTAAATATTAACCTCACAAGAATTCAAAACTGAATGCAAACTGATGTTGACAGCTTAATATAATGTTATCTATTCCAAGAAAAAATATACAAATACAACACTGTAAGACTGCAAAAAAACCTTCAGTTTTTGCTTGCAAAAATCTTAATAAATAAGTTCCACATGGTAGTAAAGTGTAGCATGTAGTTCGTAGAGCATCCAATGTTACACAAAAATGCTCAACAACTTTCTTACCTACAATGGTTTTTGCACACGAATTTGAATTCTAATGTTGTCAGTACTTTTATTATGCACGATGTGCACTTTTATAATTCTAATGTGCACGATGATTTTATTATGAAAACAAGTGTGCAACACTGCATAAAATATTAAATGAAAAAAGCACTGTTTTAATGAATACTTGAAACTAAAAGTGGTTAAATCATGTTTCACACAAAAACTGTTGTACCTAAAGTTTATATCTTACATTTTATCTCTACAAATTAGTTGCTACATTTTTTTTAATTATAATTGGAATATTAAAGATGGTTGCAAAACATGTGCTGTGTGAGCCAAGCAAATTTTTCTTAAATTATTTAATACCCATCAACGTAACAACAACTGTCACTGATTTTCGACATGCTGTCAGATTTCAAAAAACTTTGTTGTTTGGTGACTGAACAATATATTCATCTAGAAAAAATTTTTAATAAAGCTTTCAGCGAGTATTTTATCTCTTGCGAAAGAATTCTGATGTTCATTATTCTTTTATACCACATATAACAGAACAACCACTGTTTTGGCTTCTGTTATTCAGTTTCACAATCATAGTAAATTATAAAGTTAACCAAATATTTTTAATTTACATCTGAACGTGCGTGTACTATACAGCAACGTAAACACACATACAAACCTTCACAATTGGCAGTACTTTCACAACTGTCACTCATGGAACTCTGATACAGTACTACACTTAATCCATACAAAACCATATTCTTAAAAACAACTCACTTGTAAGCTAGACTCATGTGCTGATATTAAAATATTTAATCAATCAATATTTTATAGTTTTACTTTATTTATTATTCATATGATAAAATATTCACAAAGACAAATGAAGGTACCAACATTACAAACAGTGTTGTTAATACTTTTCTTGTTAAGGAAAAAGGATTTGGAAGGGCGCACAGGTATGAGTAGTTCAAGCTCCACCTATGGCAAAAAGAAAAATAGATGATGTTAGTTTGAAAAATGAGTTTTATTATTATACAGTGTTTAAAAACAATTTGTAATTTACCGGATGTATTGCTGAAACAGGTAATACCAACTGCTTGATAACAGGAACCAATGTTGCCCCAGATGGTATACCTTTCATCTGTAACACAGTAGTTCCTGCAGTAGTAAGTGCTCCACGGCCACGTCCACCTTTCCCTCGGCCCTAATGAATAACATTAATATTACAACACTTTAACAACAACAAAATTAATGATACTTTATACAACACTATTCGTGATAAGCATTTTCTACATATGACAATTAACCAACATTTTATTCCAAACATAAAACTCTCACCAAACATTGCACACTTTCTGTTTTTGTACTGAATTAAATCAACTTCTAATTCCCACACTACACTGTAGGTACAGTATTACTGAAAGCTAAAGACATATGCGCAGAAACCAGTTTATGCATACGACAAGTCCACTTTGAAATTCTTAGTGGTGGTAAGGCAATGTAGTTGCTATACAAAACCCATCATCAAGTGAAGGTGATGCCAACATGTGTTGCATTTTAGTTTTGTAGTTATTTAAGATTATACATTATTCCAATCTTGTTCTTGCTATTATTCCCTCTATTTATTATTAAGTAAATTGTTATTTTACAGTAATAAATTTTAATCGTTTTGGAATTTTGTATTTAGTTTACTTCTGTCATTATTTTAATTATGCCATTTCATAACCTCATTATTTGTGTTAGCATCTGTTAAATGAAACTTTCCTTGTTAAAATAGATACTTCCAACAAGCTCTTCTAGAAAGACACAAAAATTATTCATAAGTAATCATGAAAAATCATTTTTAAAGTTTCACAATTTCCGAAAAAGATGGGATAAAAATTTCAATTAGAAGTGTTGGGGGAGGGACACTTAACAGAAGCGTGTTTTGTTTACTACCAAATGTCATACAAAATCAGCTTCACTGAAGCTGTGTTGACTCCTTTCTAACAACTCGCAGTGACCCCCGTAAGCGTCCTGCACTTTCACGCCTTCAGCTTTCAATATTACTATACATACATTTACTCAACATGTACAATAATGATTCATTTCATACAACCAGCATTTCTGAATTTACCTTTGCTGACAATACAACATATTTTCTGAAATCAACGGAACCCAAAACACATTATACATTATCTTATTTTTATCTGATTGTTTTATGGAAGGATCATGTTTTTAAACTTAAACATTCAATACAGTCTACAAATAATAAATCACAATTCTCCTAGTCAATTTTTTTTTGTAAGTAGTACTAAAAATAATTATAAAAAAGAGCTTTAAAATTTATTATATACTATGCTAAATTCGAATGAATAAAAATAAGTAAATTTAACATGCTACAAGAAGTAACAAGCCTGATCCAAATTCACAAAATATATCAGTTTGAAATAGAAAAATAGTAAACATAGTGGATCTCAATTAATCAAAAGCATATTAACTGGGTGACTGGTTAACCAGACGTTATCAAGCAAAATTAATTTTACTGATCATGAATCAATTTGTTGTTGAAAATCAAAATCTTTTTATACTAGTTTGTTGCTACGATCTACTGTCAAACTGTTCCATTTGTCACATTACATTTATAGTATTCTTTGTTGCGCGCAGAACTAAATTGCCAATGCCATTTGTCAAAATCAAAACAGTAACAACATCAGCACCATCTGTCTGCTGTTGTTGTACAATAATAAGTTGAGTCTGTCTAAATGGGTAGTTAAGTTACTCTTGTTCTCTACAATGTGTAATAAAATGTACATATTTTCAGAAACAGAACACTAATGTTTCAGTTGACACTAGGGATGCTGTCACTTGCGGTGTTGGACAGAGACAGAGGCATTGTTTGAATTGGTTAACAGACGTTTGCCATGTGTGTGATGTGTAATGTGTACATGTGTCTATTCATTTACAATGCTATTTCCATGTGCTTTGTGTTTCTAGTTTGTGTTTTGTATTATATAAACTAGTTATCTAGTTTTCAACCCTTTGCATTTACATGTAGGATTTTCACATTATTGTTAAGTCTGTCCATGTGTGGCCTGTTTCAATCAGGTGGTTTCTAAAAGTGCAGTATAGTGCCTTCAAGTGTTCACTGTATTTTTGTTAGAAGCTGGGTCCTCTGTCTGGCAAACATACACTTTATTGTTCATCTTGTTACTTGAATTACCAGTCTCTGTAATTCCAACTTTGCCATGCTTACTTGCTGAACAAAACTACTGGAACCATATATATACCCATGAATCTGCCTTTACAGCTGGTCAATTCGTAAGCAACTCTACTTCTCACTACCCTATTGGCTCAGCTCCGTAAGCCACGCCCCTTCTGCCTTCCGACTTGCTACCTACTATGGGGCTTCATCTCTCCCTCTATTACCCTATTAAGCCACACCCAGCTTTGTCTGCTCACCTAACACTTTTTATTCTACCGTCTGACGTAATTGACATGTCTCACACTTGCAAACCATGATAAAATCTTTCTTCATTACTAAATTCAGTCTTTATGTTCATTAGTATATCACAGTTCTTTTTTATCTTTAAAATTTCTAATTTTTCATATAACTTCCTTTTGCATAAATTATTTCCACTTTAAATATTAAAAGTGGAAAAAAAATTGTGTGGAAAGTGGCAAAATATTGTTAGATAATATACACAGACGAATTTTGCTTTTTTCCATGACAGAGAAATATGAACTAAACTATTTGTTTGATATAAAAGCATTTTATAATTATACAAATTTCCATAATTCTAGTAAAAGAAACGTTACATTTTTTGCAAAGTAAAAAACATGGTTTCATTTAAATGACAGTAAATAATACTACTGATATGTGCACTTATTTAATACGGTTCCAAGGAAGAAACTCCTTTCAGTACTTTGTTGTTTAGAACACTATCAATAACCAAAGATTACATGAATAATTGAAGAAAAAAAATAAAGATGCCTGGTTTTCTGTAAGAGGCCAACAATGAAAGTGTTGAACAAAACTGGTAGAAACATCTGACTGGATTGAAAGTGATCAATCACAAATGTCTTATCAAAATACAGGAATAAATATTCTCCTCCTATGTACAATTGCAAATCTTATCGGTATTAGTATTTTTTTTCCTCCAATAAGATTCACTACCATACATCATAACTCCAAATACTAGCATACTAGCACTCTTGGTAGTCAGCAAGTCTGGCTGTAAGTTAACCTGTTTACTACATTTTAATTCTAAGTTACCTATTCACCTTTGATAGTACTTTCTGCAACTAATCTTATATTTGTTTACACTTCATTACGTCAAGAGACAAACTAAAGTCTTACAAAGTTATGATGGTCCCTGCACTGTCATATGGGTTTGAATTGTGGACGACAACCAAGAAACAAGAAAATAAAATACAGGCCTTGGAAATGGCATTCTTAAAAAGAAATAAAAGGTGGTCTAAACGTGATTGTGGCTTATAGAGAACAAGACCATAAGAGAAGAATTACAAGTTTTCAAGTTAAATGATAGATTAAAAGGTTATAAACAATGGTGTAAAGAACGCTCAGAAATAATGTCAGATTCAAGATTGGCCCATCGAGTCTGGAAATATAAACCTACAGAACACAGGTGTGTGGGTAGACCCAGGAACAGATAGCTGGAGGATCTTTGAAGGTGGAACAGGCAGCACCTTGCCTTTGCCATGGTGTGAAGATGATGATTATAATGGTAACAGTGTTTTTCCATTACTTAACAAAAAAGTACAATTTCTTTTAAAATTGTATGAAGATTTCCCTCATGGTATTTTGTAAAGTAATTAAAAGAATATGTATGATATCTAACTGTTGTATACATACTGTATTACCTAACTTCCTAATCATCAGTATGACATTCTTCTATGAACAAACTAGATTACATCCTGAACAATCTATAAAATTTCTCTTTGCTATATTATACTATACAATTTCTGAGTTATGATTCTTACAAATAAATTTCTTTTCTTATAGTCCCTTTCAGTTTCCATAACGGAAAGGAATAAAACACAATTTTTACGCAGCAACTCTTTATAACAATCTTTCAAATGACATATTAGCAGCACAATTAATGTTAATTCATTTAATGAAAATACAAATTTAGACTTTAAAATGTTTGCTGATTCAAAAAGAAGAGATTGAGATACAGAAGACCTGTTGCACCAGGACAGTGACGGGGAAGTGGAAGTTGGGATATCTCACCTGGAGGTGAGGATGGAATGACAGCACTGCACCAGACATATGCTTCATTAGTTATTAAAAACTGCCTTGAAGAAATTTAAGAGCTGGTGGCTGGTAAACTGAAAATAGTAAGTGAAAGAGATAAGGTATCGCTGTTTCTTTCGGAACAATACGTAATTCAAACAATTCTATTCAGATTGAAATGTTATTTCAGTGTTATAATTCATGTACGTTCTCCATTTTTTCTGTTTACTTGTAGGTCTTTACACGTACTTCTCATTCCTGGGTTTACATGTTTTTAAGTTTACTGACTTTCTGCTTTCATTATTTCCAGTCAATCATTTTACTATTTCTGTTCAAATAAGTTTCCCTGAAGACGGTATAACGAGCGAAAATTTAAAAAATTTCAAATTTTCTCCTAGACGGATTTTGTTCACACGCAGTTGTGTCGACTTCTAGTCAATGCAATAAATAAGACTTAATGTGAAGATGTCAGAACAGCGTCGCTAACAGACAATAGGAAGACGTTAGGTTCTACTCAACAATAGATATGGATGTACGAGATGACAGGAGAAACTTAGCTAAAAATTATTACCCTACAACATTCAACACAAAGCAGGCGAGGACACTCGCACGTGTACTGAGAAAAAAGGCATATGTCCAGTCAGGTTACGTCAGAATACAATGTACTGCAAAAAAAAGGGGGACAAGATGTTACAAAGGAGTGTACATGCTGCATTTCAAGAGAGACAATGAATGAAGTAGATAATTGACAGAACTCGAGTCAAGCTGCACAGCTGGAGGTAACGTCTAAGTGACAGACGCAATTTACGATTAGAAAGTCAGGGTGACTTCACCAGCCAACATATGTCAGAAGTTATTAATAGTTACAAAAAAGGGGTGCGAGATAGTACAATGCTTCAGAAGAACCTCAAGAACAGATGGGTGCGTGTTAGGAAAACACTGCGTATGTTCCACACAAAAGAGTGATCGATAGGCGCGTAATCGCTAGAACTTCTGCGAAATAGGTCAACGTTCGAACAGGAAAAATCTGGGGATGTCTGACAACCTATCAGAGTACAGCTCTTGCAAAGAACACTGGTGGAGAGGACAGTTTCTATAGTAACCAAAAGCCAAAGCGAATCAGGGAACAGAAACCAAAAAACCCTGGAGTAGTGGGACGAAATATTCAGAGAAAACTTTGAGCTGACCTATCACAAGTAAGAAAAGGCGTGGACAGACCAGAAGACAAAATTTTGAGTAGGACAAGTTGATAAAACTAACTGTCTAACACGGAGACGGGCTCAGTATATCTCAATTTTGACGCTTAGTTTTTCGCTCAGTATATATTTTGTACCGCTCGGTATTTCTCAGTTTTAGTATCAAGTGTAATTTCAGTATGAGTCTTATTACAATTTGTGAACATATATTTTGACGCTGTATTACTGTGCTCAGTTTCATATAAGTTAACAGACTTAGTGACATCGTCATGTCATAGTATTCGGACTTATTGATTTTCAAACTGTAGAATTCAAAGTGCGATTTAACGAACTCATGTATTACTCAATATCATTAGGAATCAGAGTGACCAGTTCAACCTCGGTACATACCAGTAAAATTACTAGTGTACTGTACAGATTAGACAAACTTACAAGTAGCCAGTGTTACTGAATTACAGTAAATATAATAGAACATGTAATACTTGAACGAAATAATACAATCACATATATATATATATATATATATCGATAAAAAGTGAAGCAAGTGGCGTACAGACATAAACAGTAAAATTGCAAAATGAACATACAACACTGAATTTAGAATGATTTACACAAACTGACACTGAAACCATATCTAAACAACTCTATAACTGACGCGAGTGCTCATGGGTGTAGACAAGTGATTGTGCAATCAACGCCATTCAACAAGATGTGTCTTTCAGTCTTCATCACAACAAAGATCGGACGCCGTGGGACCATAAACGGATAATCTCAATCTCAAGTAACCATTATTAATTTATTACTTTAAGTAACTACTACTGTCCTGATTCTTTCAAAGAATTCCTACCCTGGGAAGTTTTAATTAAATCTGATAAATACAAATAGAGTTAAAGTTATAAATAATGAACGTGCAAACAAAACTATCTGGGATTAATGAACACATCAATTAATTATTATTTGAATTGTTGTATACCATGATTTATGTATGTATGTCTTTTTCAGCTATTATATGAACTAGAACTTGTTTTTTTTTAGATATATGTGTGTATTTACAGGTACAGCCAACGTTTTTATATGTATGATTATAAAATTGCGTAATGAATAATAAATTAGCTATTTAAGTATATTTTACACATGCGTTCATTATTACAGAAAACCCACATGTTAAAGTTATCTTTGAGAATATAGATTAATTTTACTTAAGAGTCTTTTGCTAAGCGATTTAATAAATGTCATTATAAATACCATCCCAACACGCGGGGCATAGTTAATTAGGTAGTAAACAAATTTTAATTATTGACATCTATTGTAGATGATAAAGGATTGTCTTTATCGCAACACTATAAATGACGCTACCTATGTGTGGCATGACATAATTAAAATAAGCACCATATGTAAATGGTTGCCCAACATGAGTGGCTTGAAGCTAAAATTATTGATTGATCAACAAACACAATAAATCATATTTAATTTAAAAGTTAATTACCGTATGCATAATAAAATATGCATAAAATTTACTGTATATTAATGGCTCCCAAAGAACGTGGGGCTCCATAAGTATAAATTACATTTACATTTATATATCGTATTAATGGCTTACAACTGTGGGGCAAGTTAAAACTAGAAACATACGATAAAGTTTATACAGACAGCACACTCATAAACATTAAATACGATTATAATCTGAAGTAATAAAATTATGCCAACAATAAAATTTGCATAAATATCATTTTAACGGTAAATATTTACCATTTTTTTCACCGCATCATTTAGAATCTGATCATTCAGTCTGTAGGCTAATAATCTTCTGAGGCATTTAATTTCTAATTCTTTGTGTCTACATGAGGCTTCATTATTCACTACCAAACAGCATTAGAGGAACAACAGGGGTTTTTTTAATCTTTAACTTATGTGTCTTTAAGGAATGGCCTAACTTCAGATTAGCCGAAGTTAATTTGAACAAGATTAGTGGAAGCCATACGAGACCAATCCACAGTGTATCATGTGGACAAAATAGTAAATCCTTTCATTATGTTTATTTTACAGTTATTTCAAAGAATATTCCAAAAAAAAATTAAACGTAATATGCATATGTGCTTACAATGCTGTTAAAGCACTATTTTTCACCGTAGTGATGAAATGTATCCTTCAATCAGAAGTCGCATGACACAGTGGAAAAGATACCAGTATAATACACTTGAAATGTTATAAATGATGTCACTTATTAGTATTTTGTTATGTCTCGGTAAATATGGTGTACGAAGTGAATAGTCTACAATGGGTGAAAATTTCTGTACAAAGGAGGAAGGAGAGAGAATCATCAATCCATCTGATGCTCTTTAAAGCTATGGAAGGGCTGGATATCCCCAAGTCATAATAAGTAATAATGGGATTGTTTAAAATTACTTTAGTGACCTGCAATTGTTCTAACACAAAAGTAGTAATCTGAAAAACAATTCATATTAATATAAGCCAGTACTCACTCTACCACGAGGTGCCTGTGCTGCTCCAGAGGTCGTAACAATGGACTGTACAGTTGTAACAGTGGTTGTTGTTGTTGGTCCCGACAGATTGGTGTAACAATGATCCATGCGAACTGTTTCTTGATGCGACATATGACTCGTTCCATTGTTACTGCTGCTTCCATCTTCTACATTTAGCATATCTGGTAAAAAAAAAAATTGAACAAAATTATAGCACAACCACACAGTTACTAAAAGTAGTGATGCATTATGTCTAAATAAACAAATTATACACTACAAATGTCTAACACTGAAAACTCCTGAAACATCTCTATACAACATTTAAGTACATCTACTAAAAGTTACAGACACCTTGAATCTATAGTTTACCTGCCCTGTCATAAAAAAAAGATTTTTTTAAATAAACATATCTCATTTATACTGATTATCTGTCAAAATAGTTTTTAGATTATTTGCAAGTTATCTCTTGTAATTATAAGAGATAGTTGTTTACATTCCCAAACCACTATTGAATTATAAGCCGAAAGGACCGAGAGGTGTGGGGCGTCCAAAGAAGCGTGTTGGTGTGACTAGCTCTAGTACATCTGCTTGGGACCAGAACAAACCGTTTTCGGTTTAATCCTTGGTGAATATGGTGACGATGATCTCTTATAACTAATCCAAACAACAACCACACTTCTATCAGGGGATAGGTGAATCACCTGTTCAAGTTCCTAAAGAAATAGCCAAATCATGTTCTTCCTAATTCTCCCTACATCTCTTCATCCAACAGACTTGTACTGTCAGCTTCCCTGGACAACCTACCATGCAGTATCCTATTCAGATGAGCAACCCATCTCTTTGTTCTCCACTATGCAGATTTAAATATTAAACATTTTCAGCTCCTTGCATTATGTCTTCATATGTCCCTTCGTCTGCAGCCTTTATCAGATGCAAGAATCTTATCTCCAATGACTATGTATTCTATTCATCAGAACAAGTTTTAGAACCACTATGGACATCACCTTATAAAATTTTAGCTTAGCCTTTTTACTTGTTTTCCTTGATAATGCTTAACAAATTATTCCACAAATTGACTGAAACTTTGCCAAATTAAGATCACTACCATGATTTACACAAAATGAGCTACTCTATGCTCTATGCTCTTTTTATATAATTTAATTTTTTCTGTATACTGGATATTTATCCACAAAAGCCACAGTTTTTGTTCTGCCTAGAAATTTCTATATTGTACTTTTAACAGGTCTCTTGTAACTACAACATGATCTCTGAAGCCTGCATGCATCATGTAGGGTGATGACCTGATCATCTGCAAACAGCATTGTGTCTGAGTGTGTTCTATTATTTATTTGAATTCAGTTTCTTACTTTACTGTCACTTTCCCTTCTATGTCTATTTCACTGAGAGACAGGCAACACGCAAAGCTTACATGACCTGTTAAAGGTATAGATTTTCTTTTGCTGAGACAATTTATTTTAACGTGCTCCATATTGAGCCTATGGTTTATCTGATATATGCAACTGATATATATGCAACAAGATGATGTAGAATGTTCGTGCGCTGCCTAGCAAATTCTCGGTATTTCTGTGCCTTCCTAAACATAACCCAGAAATCTACTTCATGGAACTCTCTTGTAACACTGTTATGCCTATTACAACAACAGCAACACACATTGTTGTTGCCTAGTTGAGTACCGTAAACTGAAGCAATAACACTTTCTCAATTGTTCAATTGTTTATTTCATTGTTAAGATCACAATCTATATGACTGTTGTAACAAGATATATAACGTCACTGGAAACAACCTATAATCTTGCCACACTCTTTGAATAATGTAAATCTCCTCTGTCAAATCCCCTTCTACAAACCTTAATGCAATCTTATCTGAATTCACATACTACAAGAATATTAACTAATGAAATGAATTAACTGACAGCACACAATTTGTGACATCAATGTTTTTTTACATTAAATGTTTTAGTGGATGGTTAGTGAGGATCGGTCAATAATACAAATTTTAGCTATTTTGCGTCGACATTTCGACAATATTTATTGTCATCTTCAAGACCTATGTATGAAATACAACAGGAATATCAAACATAATGAAACAATTAAATATTTGGATGAACGAGTTGGTGTATGTGAGTGTGTGCGTGTGTATGTATGTATCATTTTATATGTGAAGACTTTATGATAGTTTGTTTACATCTTCAAATTATCTTTAAGAAAACGAGCAAATTATAGTATGAGAGAACTTAATTTATACAGTATTACAATTTAAATTACTAAATGTAATGATATTTTAATTAATTAAACAAACAGTAATCAACAATTGGATATTAGATTGGTACATAAACTGTTTATACCTACAGTAGTCAACATATAGGAAAGTAATATATTACCTATAACTAAAACAGATTAGGGGTTGTTCACTACGTAATTATTAAAAGTTATTTTTACCATGTTTCACTCCCTACTGGTGTTAACAAACAATAATAATTTAGAAACATAAAATTTACACAATAACTGTAGAACATTACGACTTAAATCAGATAGTAGGCAAAGGTTACAAACAAACGTTTCTGGTAAATTTTACTAACAGGTAAACTTGGATAATAATTGTAATCATATTATAAAATATAGTCAAGAGTACTATAGAATAATGTAATTTATGTATGTGTCCGCAATCACACCTTCTCTCTCACCCATTCTCCCCCTGCCAGTCCTTCTCACAGCCTCTCACTCTAACCTGAAATCGATCTATCACTCACTATCACTCCCACACGCTCTCTCTCTTCTACATCTCACTCACTGTCTCTCTCTCTCACTTGTCTTTGCCCACGATTGGCTCTCTAAAACACTCACCATTTTTATTACACAATCACCCTCATATAAAATAGAGACTTATGCACACGATAACAGGGGAGAGAGAGAGAGAGAGAGAGAGAGAGAGAGAGAGAGAGAGAGAGAGAGAGAGAGAGAGAGAGAGAGAGAGAGAGAGAGAGAGAGAGAGAGAGAGAGAGAGGGGGGGGGACAGAGAGATGTAGAAGAGAGAGAGAGCGTGTGGGAGTGATAGTGAGTGATAGATCGATTTCAGGTTAGAGTGAGAGGCTGTGAGAAGGAATGGCAGGGGGAGAATGGGTGAGAGAGAAGGTGTGATTGCAGACACATACATAAATTACATTATTCTATAGTACTTTTGACTATATTTTATAATATGATTACAATTATTATCCAAGTTTACCTGTTAGTAAAATTTACCGGAAACGATTGTTTGTAACCTTTGCCAACTATCTGATTTAAGTCGTAATGTTCTACAGTTATTGTGTAAATTGTATGTTTCTATATTATTATTGTTTGTCAACACCAGTAGGGAGTGAAACATGGTAAAAATAACTTTTAATAATTACGTAGTGAACAACCCCCAATCTGTTTTAGTTATAGGTAATATATTACTTTCCTATATGTTGACTGCTGTAGGTATAAACAGTTTATGTACCAATCTAATATCCAATTGTTGATTACTGTTTGTTTAATTAATTAAAATATCATTACATTTAGTAATTTAAATTGTAATACTGTATAAATTAAGTTCTCTCATACTATAATTTGCTCGTTTTCTTAAAGATAATTTGAAGATGTAAACAAACTATCATAAGTCTTCACATATAAAATGATACATACATAAGCACGCACACACTCAGATACACCAACATGTTCATCCAAATATTTAATTGTTTCGTTATGTTTGATATTTCTGTTGTATTTCATACACAGGTCCTGAAGATGACAATAAATATTATCGAAATGTGGGCGCAAAATAGCTAAAATTTGTATTATTGACCGATCCTCACTAACCATCCACTAAAACATTCATTGATTGCCGGTCACTAAAAATTTAAGGTTTTTTACATTGTTTTTCAACATTTTAACAATGGTTAGAAAATGAGTTGTTAATGAATTAACAGAAGTTCTAAATGATAAAGGCAGAAAAATAAATCCACTGATACAAAACGAACTGTGAATAAAGTTATAATGTATTTCACAGCAGAACAATTAGTACAGTCACTGAAGGAAAAATTTTCAAATTAAGTGGCTTCTATGAGATTTTTTGCATAAGGCTAGATAAAAGGGTGAGAAACAATTTAAAAAAAAGTTTACAAACATTCAGTCGCGGGTTTTCGAAAAAAGGGAGGGGAAGGTACAAAAAAAAATTGTTTGTGATTATCTTAAAAAATAAAAAAAAATTTACAAAAAAAGACAAATTACAAAAATTAAAGAGCATTAAATTCTCTACAAAAAGCTATTTATCATGTTTTTGTCTGGCCAAATACTTTGTGAGAAAAATGGAATTGAAATATTAGAAAAAAATTGATTGTCGGAGTCCGCACCGATAAGCGGGAAGGCTAATTTTTTCTGACATTGCAACATACAAATGTTAATAAAATCTGTTATGATAGTCGTAGAGACAAAAATCAAAAAGCATTTTATAGCTAAATGTTTGTACTTTTACATAAAATGAAAATAAAATAATTAAAGTATTAATAAATACTTAAAATAAAGTAATAACTTTTTTGTTTTTTATTTTTTTCAACTAATGCATAAACATATTAACAATTTATTACAAATGTATTTACATAAAAAAAACTTCACAATATGAACGAACTTTACATATATAGGTCTTTGCAAAAAATAATAAAAATTAGTATTGATTTATTGGCATAAAATGAGCGAGTTTTAAAATTTATCTTTTTTGAGTTCGCAAGTATACATCATCTTCTTAACTTTAAAATTTCTACAGAAATTTTCAAAATAAATATTTTTTAACAAAATTATGAACATGTATTGGTTCTATAAGACTGTGGTGTAAAGAATTGTTAACATTTAGTTAAATTTAAATAAATGTAATTTTTATTAATAAATGTAAAAATATGTCCATTGTGCGTATTAATATTAATAGTAAAAAACTTAAAAAAAATATTAATATGTAACTATTGTACGTAAAACTACAATATTTGAGATTTCTCTTCTACATAGTGAGAATTTATATCTGTGCATGGGCATAAAAAGAACAGACCCTGAAAGTTGAAGAATTTTAGGGAGAGTGAGGACAGCTGGTACGCCATACAGATATTGAATTAACGCAGTTCGATATTGTATGTTCCGTGAGTTCGATACTATTTTACTTCCATGTTCCATAAGGAAATGCTTCGCGAAGAAAATCGTGTTCAAGATAACGGCAGATTCTGATTGTACTACCATCAAAACATGAAAGTCATTTTTTGAAAAGTGTCTGTGTGTGTGTGTGTGTCTGTCCGTCTGTGTAATTTTTTTTATGGCAAACAATAACAGCCGCAAATTCACACAGAATCAAATAACTGTTTGCATACAGCCCTGAATTGTAGAGTACTCAAGACCTATTGTTTTTGGTGAAGATCGGTGAAGGGAAAGGGGTAGTGTACCTGCAACGTTTTATGTTTTAACAAGGGTAATTTTTCTATGACGAACGATAACTGCCATAAATTCAAACAGAATCAAATAATTTTTTTCATACCTCCCTGAATTATAGAGAACTCAAGACCTGTTGTTTTTGGTGAAGATCGGTTAAGGGAAAGGGGTAGTTTACCTGTCACTTTTTCTTATGACGAATGATAACTGCCGCACATTCACACAGAATCAAATATTTTTTTGCATACGTTCCTGAATTGTTAAGTACTCAAGGTCTGTTCATTTTGGTGAAGATCGGTTAAGGGAAAGGGGCAGTTTAACAGCAACACTTTATGTTTTAACAACGGTAATTTTTTCTATGCCGAACGATAACTGCCGCACATTCAAACAGAATCAAATATTTTTTGTGTACGTTCCTGAATTGTAGAAAACTCAAGGCCTATTGATTTTGGTGAAGATCGGTTACGGGGAAAGGGTAGTTTACCTGCAACATTTTATTTTTTAGCAAGAGTAAAGTACTTAATTCTGATAAATAAAGTATCCTGATAAGAAGATCATAATAATCCACTGTAGAAACGTAGATGAAATATCTATAAATGAAGAGTCTAGTTGAACGGGGTAGGGGTAATTTTCTATAAATGAAAATGATAGTTGAAGGGGGTGGGGATAATTTTTATTTATATGTCATGTGTACTACGTTATCGGCAACAAAGAAGTAGTTTGTTGTTAAAATTCCTTCCTGGGCTGTTTGGGCTTGATCCAATGTTTTCTACAAAACCAAATGTTTCGGTAGTGCTATCGACTGTCATCATCAGTGAAAATTGAGTTCACTATCGTGAGGTGGTATACGTTAGTGATCACAGTACTGTGGTTAAGGCTGAAGAAAGAAGTAGTTTCTATGGAAATAGTTCATTTTGAAAAGTATTTTAAATATAAATCTTAGAACATGGAAGTCATGTATGGTTCTCCATACTGATATTTTTATATTGTATTTTGCTGGAAGTTTAATTTTATGTTTTATGATTTGTGTTAGTAATTTTGATATTTTATAATTTGGTGCGGTTCTAGCGTTTATTAAAGGTATGATAGGTTTATTGATTTTGTGTAATTTTATTAAAGAATTTAATTTTGGTGCACAAGGATTATCCATTTTATATTTAAAGAAGTCTTTAGGATTTATGATGTGGGTACTATTTTTTAGTATATTAGTTATTTGTGTTTGATATTTGTTTGTGGGATCTTTATTTAATGTTATGCAATTATTATTAACTATAAATTCTTCTGTTTTATCTGTGTTTTAAAAGTTATTTTATTGTCAAAATCTTCAATGATTGGAAGAAAAACTATTTTTGAATATATTTATAAAGTGCATTTTTTAATAACATTTTTATTATAATGCGTAATAAATAAGTAAAAATTATACATAACAATATATACAGGGTAAGTCAAAAAGTAAAGGCAAATTTTATTTTCCCTGCTCCAATGGATGGCAGCACTGACTGAACAATGACATATCGTAACCTCAAAGTTTTTTTGTTCTTTAGCTGTGTTGTTTCAGTGCTCAGCTCCATTCGTAGTGATTTCAGGGCATTTTATTATGAGTGCCCCGTTGTCCGTGTGCACCAAGGAAGAAATGAGGGGAATGGTACGTTTTCTGCACTCTGAAGGGCCTAAACCTGGGGAGATTTTTCGCAGAATGCAGCAGCAGTACGGTGAGAGCTGCCTTAGTGAACGCAAAATTTATGAGTGGATAAATCGTTTTAAAAATTGTCGTGTATCTATCTGCGATGAAGAGCGTTCAGGTAGGCCATCCACTTCGAAGACGGACAAGAACATCGAGTCAGTTGAGCGAATGATTCATGATGATCGTCGTGTCAAAATTGATGATATTGCGCATGCGTTGAACATTAGCCACGGTTCAGTAGTTGCAATCATCCACGAATCACTAAATTATCGCAAAGTGTGTGCTCGTTGGGTACCACATCGACTGACAGACCAGCACAAACAGAAACGTTTGAAAATTTCGAAATCACATTTAAGGCTTTTAGAAGAGGAAGGAGAAGAGTTTCTCAGTCGCATAGTAACCGTTGATGAGACGTGTGTCCATCACTTCGACCACAGAGTAAGCGGCAGAGTATGGTGTGGAAACATCCATCCTCGCCTACAGCAAAAAAGTTCAAAGACAAGTTTCTGCAGGAAAGTTGATGATGACAGTGTTTTGGGATATGAAAGGTCCACTTCTAATTCATTACACTCCTAAAGGTCAAACAGTGAATAGTGACAGCTACTGTGAGCTACTGCGAGATCTGAAACCTAAAATCAAAACAAAGAGGCGAGGGAAACTTTCAAAATGTATGCTTTTGTTTCAGGACAATGCCCGTCCTCATACTGCGGGGAAAACGATCCAGTGCATTTAAGATCTTGGTTTTGAGCTGCTGGAGCATCCGCCGTACAGTCCTGACCTAGCTCCAAGTGATTTTCACCTTTTTGGTCCGATGAATGAGCACCTGCGTGAATCAAAGTTTTCGTCGGATGACGAGGTTGTGGAGGCGGTGCGCGAGTGGCTGTGCACGATGCCACAAATCTTCTTCCAGGACGGAATTACGAAGCTTGTCAAGAGATGGACCAAGTGCATAGAAGTTGAGGGAGATTATGTAGAGAAATGATGTTACTTGTCATCTAGTTTTCACAATAAAAAGTTCCTTTTTAAAAATTTGCCTTTACTTTTTGACTTACCCTCGTACATAAATGAATAATAATGAATTTTTAAACTTATATTCCTGAAAAAATTGCATGTCTATTACATAAACATGTATTTTATGTTAAAATCCACCTTGTGAAAAATTTGGCCAATTTTGAATTAATTTTTCTACTAAAAGTATCGCCCTGACAAAAAATGTTAATAACCTTTTTTATGCATAATTTTATGCTCTTTCTTTTTGGTATTTTGTATTTTTCTGATAAATTTAATATTGTTTAAGATAATCACGAAAAATGAATTTTTGTACCTTCCCCCTCCCTTTTTTCAAAAACCCACGACTGAATTTTTGTAAACTTTTTTTTTAATTCTTTCTTACCTTTTTATCTAGCCCTATGCAAAAAATCTCGTAGAAGCCACTGAATTTGCAATTTCTATTTTTTTTCGGCTTCAGTACTAAATACTGTCTCATGTTGAAACAACTCGAGGTCACAATCATAAAATGCATACATAATATGTGTTATGAGTAATAAATCTATATCCTTTATGTTGGTTTTTACAAATCAATGGAAAAATAAAAAAGAAATAAACCCTTATCTTTTAAAACACAACAGTTAAGACATTTACAGAAAATTGACACAGGAGTGTGGTGTGTATATATAGCTCATATGCCAACACTAAGCGCAATACACACGCACAAAATTAAGCACAGAAGTCAATCAGCGATCAAACTTTTTGTCCACAATTATTTTATACATCTAGTAACCACTCATACACAATCACATTCAGTATACCACATTTAATGAAAACAAAAAAATATAATGTAGAAGTTATACGTTGTTTAAGACAAGTGAATCTCCGGATACACAAATGAAAACAGAATAAAAAACTTACAAAAGATGTGATGAATTACAGACACAGGGCCAAAACACAAAAAGCATGAACTTTACCATTCACTCAGTGAAAAACTTGAAACATTATATACGAGGTGTGTTGAAAAAGTATCAGACCTTTGCGCAGGAAAAATACATTTATTTATCTGCAGGTTTTAAAAATTTATCCCCTCAAAGTACTCCCCTTTAGATTGCACACACTTCTTCCAGCGGTCCTGCCACTTTCTGAAACATGCCTGGAAGTCATCTTTTGATATGGACTACAGCTGTCTCATCGTATTTAGTACGATGTCTTTTCTTGATTCAGGTCCCCTTCAGCGATATTTCCAACTTAGGAAATACCCAAAAAACCACAGGGAGCCATGTCACGAGAGTAGGGAGACTGGTGTAGCTGAGGAATGTTGTTTCGCCAAGATAGTCTGAATTATATAAGAATGGGCAGATGCACTGTCATGATAAAGTTGCCAAGTTTGTGCTATCCACAGGTCTGGCCTTTTGTGCCGCACAGCATCACGGAGGTGACACATAACCTCTAAATAGTATTCTTTGGCAATTGTTTGGCCTTGTAGTGCGTACTCATGACGCACTATCCCACATGAGTCAAAAAACACAATCTTATGATTTAGCTGCGCACTGGTCTTGCTTTTTTCTCGGCCGCAATGTGAAGACGAATAAACCCACGTCTCATTGCCAAGTGACCACACTGTTGAGGAAGCTTGGGTCAGTTTTTACACAGTCCAACATGTCCTACGAAACTTTCAAATGGAGTCCCTTCTGCTCCATCGTTAACAGCTTTGGCACAAATTTTGCAGACACTCTTCGCATAGTCAGATTTTTGGTCAAAATGGAATGTACTGAACCAATGCTTATTCCCACCTCTGCTGCAATCTCTCGGATGGTAATTGGACAATCCTTCATGACCAAAGTTTGCACTTGGTCAATAATTTCATCATTACAGCTTGTTGAGGGCCTGCCAGAACACGGTTCGCTGTCCACTGATGTGTGGCCATCTTTGAAGCGATTATACCACTACTTCATACGTGTGACACTCATAGCATGGTCCCCAAAAGACTGGTGAATTTTTCGAATAGTATCCGCTTGGGTATCACCAAGCTCTTGGCAAAATTTAATGCAGTACCACTGCTCAAGTTTTTCTGTCATTTTACAATAAATGAAATCCGACGGGCACTCGATACATGTACTTACTGACATGCAGCAAGACAGCGACTGATTCATTGTAGTGGAATGGCGGCAGTCAGCGCTTGCGCGCCAGGGTTCACTGCATGCCTGTACTCAAGAGGTCAACGCCCGTGCTTCATTTGATCACGCATGAAAAAAAGTTTTGATTCTTTTTTAACACACCTTGTATAAGCATACAAAACAGGGCATATAATACAATATGCATTTTGGTATGTGATGCAAAATATTTAAAGAAAATGAAGTCATTAACAATTACATTTCCTAACACTTGGCTAAGCTGACATATTATTATTCTGTAATTAATAAATGAGGAAGGATGATTTTCCTACCTACGAGACACAACATATCATGACAGCATTTCAAGTCCTATATTATTTACCTCAACTAGCTTCCTTTACTGCTACATCTTTCAAATTTTTAACTCCTATCTTAGAAAACCAAGTCTCCATTCGCATCACCCTCTTCATTGTGCTCAGCTGACTAATCACTGTCGTTACTAATCCCTCGCTGTCTTTGAGAGTTTAGTTTTAGCCCAGGCTTATATTTAAATGCCAGCTTCAGAGAAATTTTGCTGCACATTCTTTTATTTGCTGCTACCTACCTGTGCTTTCGTACTGAGCTTATTTATTACTAAATACATATAATCATTACTTATCTTCAATGCCTGTGTTCTCAGTTATGTATGTTTACTACACTATGTATGTTCACTTTCCAGCTGTTAGGCTATGGTCCATTGTTTTTTTTCTTAACTGACTTTGTCCCACTTTTGTCAACAAAAATTTTGTTTATTTAAAAATCCATTACGGTGGAAATGGGTTTCACCCATATCCACAGGTTGTTAACAAACGCATTGTCTTTGTTTACTTTTTCAAGCATTTGTCATTGTTGTTGTCACATTTGGTGATTGTTGGGTTTCAGTACCTGGACGATCTGCAATTTGTACAGATGGTAAAGTGCTGTACCAATATTCTTCAAACTCTTTTACTATGCAACCGTAAAGACAATGTTTGATGACAGATTGAACGATGTGAGTTTCTTATGACAATAGCTCGAACAGCTTTAATATTGTCTGGTGTATGAACGGTTCACACATACCTGGATGTACATTTTTCATTGCTGAACCTGATTCCTCAAAAATTGCATATCCCTGGGTTAATTTCACATGCTGATGAACATAATCGTGGCATCCTAAATTAAAATGACAGCAAATCCTCTCCCCACAGCTTCCACAAAATCATTGTTTTTGTAAAAAGCTTTGATGCAAAAGCACATTCCACACCACTCCAAATGGCAAGATGATGTGAGCTTGTTTCTATAATGTTCCTCAGCACATTTTAATATTAAGCAGAAGTTTCTTCAGCTCTTCTGATTTTTTTACAAAAAACTGTTTTGTTAACTGTAATATTGAAATACCTAAAAATGTATGAACAATCATTTGTTACTCTATTTTAGTAACTATCAGAGGTACAGATGACTTTTTATATACAAAGTTTTATTTTTGTTTATTCTATTAATATGAAAATATGGCATATGAGAGATACAACACAAAGCAGCCAGACATTTCGAAAATAAGCTCAAAAAATAAGTGACTAATAGTAATTCTTATTATAACTACAAAATAGTACCGCTCAGTGATGGTAAGAATATCACAAATATAAACATAAATTAATGTCTCTAAAGTTTAATCGAAAAAAGAAAATTTGTGATCAACTACTTCAACAAGGTGCAATTACTACTTTTGAATATTACTTCTGAAGACAAACTAATTCTCAAAAAAGTATTAGAAGTCATTTGAAATAGTTCATGCTAATTTGAGTAACCAGTGAACGTTGAATTACTCAAGCTAAGTTCTGGAGCCAGCTATGCTACTTTGAGTAAGAACATTATATTGACTTGGATAGCCAACCAACTACAAAAGGACGATAAACAATAGTGACAACAATAGTAATTAATTATTCCAATTTTGCCGTGTTTACTTGCAGAACTGCTACTTGTCATGTTCTGGACAAGGCCTTTCAGTGTTTCCACCATTTTCAAGTCCTAAACCATGACCAATGTTATTTTTGTATGGGCCTTCATCTATAAATGCTTCCGCTCTCTTTATATACTCACTTTTTTCTAATATTATTATAGTATTTTCTTAATCTGCTTTTGTAATTATCAAATTATTCTCTTTTATTCAACTTTTTAATTTGTTTATATCTTGTTGTTGTTTCCAATGGCTCAATTTGGCTCACGTCATTCTTGACCTAGCTTCCCAATAAAGACCAGGTAAGTCTTTTCTCTTTATTTGTTTATACAGTAGAACTTGGCTAATTCGAACATGCATAATTCGAATTCGTGGATAATTCGAACTTTTACCGTGGTGGCCTTGAATATCCTATGTAAAACCATGCAAAAACATCGTCTGTAATTCGAACTTTTTTTGGTTAATTCGAAATAAAAATTTTGCTCTAACTACAAAAAATCGCCTGCTGTATGGGCTAGACCACGTAACAATAGAGACACGACTGGAAACAGACAAGCAGGCATCGCCCTTTGTGAACAGACACTTGTCTTTTGTGTCAAATTCGTGGAATTGCCGTCAGTATCTGGCGATGACACGACTGGCTCGTGTAACGGTACCGTCCGCCATTGTCCCTTGTTCCACGCCTCGTCAGTCAGCCACCCTCACTGTTGCTTTCAGTTCAGTCTGCCTGCATTCGTGGAAGTGTTAAGTCTTTTTGAGTTTCTACTGTGCGAGCTGTGTCCTGTAGTGAGAGACCGTTCCTTTCTTTATACAGTACTGTATATACAGACTGGTGTGTTTTAGTGACACTTATTGTGCAGTTTTATTGTGTTGTGTGTTCATCATGGCCCTTTCAAAACCAACATGGACCCAATACAAATCATTGACATTTGCCAAAAAAGTTGCCGTTATACGGGAAGTGGAAAAGGGACAAAAAAAGAAATCTGAAATTGCCAAGGAATTCGGGATACCGCCAAATACGCTGACAACGTATCTAAAAAATAAAGAGAAGATTTTGAATAGTGTGTGTAAAGCCAGCGACAAAGATAGGAAAAGAGCGCGAGGACCAGAAAATCCTGACGTGGATGAATGTGTAGTGAAGTGGTTTAAGCAAGCTAGGGACAAAAAAATTCCAGTCAGTGGGCCCCTCGTCAGAGCCAAAGCTGAGGAATTCGCATCTAGCTTAGGGAAAAATGATTTTAAGGCCAGCACTGGTTGGCTCGATGGTTTTAAAGAAAGGAATGGCATGTCTTTCAAAACTGTTTGTGGGGAAAGTGGATCTGTTGACGTTGAAGCTGCAAATTCATGGAAAGACGATTTGTTGCAAATGATTTCTGATAGAGACGCTAAAGACATTTTTAACGTAGACGAGACGGGCTTATTCTTCAAATGCACCCCCGACAAAACACTTGCTTTTAAAGGAGAAAGTTGTAGTGGCGGCAAACACAGCAAGGAACGCATAACACTTTTAATCGGAGCAAACATGGATGGCTCGGAAAAACTGCCTTTGCTAATGATAGGGAAGTCAGCCAACTCACATTGTTTCAAAAATGTAAAAACGAAACCAGTTGCCAATATGAATCAAACAATAAAGCTTGGATGACAGGTGAAATTTTCAAAAGATGGCTTTTGAAAATCAACAGGAAATTTCGGAATCAAAACAGAAGAATCGTCTTGTTTATTGACAACTGTACAGCGCACAACACTATTCCTGTGATGGAAAATGTAAAGGTTGTGTTTTTCCCTCCAAACATGACTTCAGTAGTTCAACCTATGACCAAGGTGTAATAAAAAATTTTAAGCATTTTTACAGATGGCTTGTGGTCCAAAACATTTTGTCAGGTGCTTATTTAGATGAGCACGAAAATATCAAGATTAACATCCTTCAAGCTGCCCGCATGTGCAACAGTGCTTGGAACCAAGTTACACAAAAAACAATTGCTAATTGTTTTCGTAAAGGTGGTTTCTGCCACATTGAAGGTGAAGAGGAGAATAAAGTTGCTAGAGAAGTCGTACCCACTATGGATAACTGGGAAGATGTTGGACATGACGCAGGCATTCGTTACGAAGAGTTTGTAAACATGGATGAAGACTTGGCGGTGTGCGGTGAACAGACAGATGTGGAGATTGTGGCTGATGTTATGAACAAAAGAAATGATGGTACATCTTCACATGAAGAAGGGGACCAGCTAGAACTTCCAGAGATACCGATTCCAACGGCTTCACAGGCATCAAATTACATTCAAGACTTGAGACGGTTTGTTGAAGGACAGCAGAATGTAAGTGACGCTATTTTCCAAGCACTTAATAAACTTGAAGAGTTTACTACAACTCAGTGTATTAACTGCAAAATGCAATCAAAAGTTTCTAGCTTTTTTAAAAAACTGTAAATGCTATATTTTGTACTGAAACATGTTTATACGTTTGTAATACATATGTCTAAGGAAATTGTTTAATAAAATAACATACTGCTTTACTGAATTTCGGTTTTTGATTTGATTTTTCTACCGTTATTAAAAGTTTTCCTAATTCGAATTTTTGGATAATTCGAATTTTTTACTGGTCCCTTCAGCTTTGAATTAGCCAAGTTCTACTGTATCTTGTTTGACTTGTTCTTGACTTTTCTTCTTTTTATTATTATTATCTTTACACATCTGTTCGATTATCTCTTTCACTTCGAATCTCATCTGTTTCCTAGTATCCTCTTTATCTATTTTTGCAGTTATTGTTTCACACTCAAAAATCGCCTTTTCTCTATTTTCATACTTCAAACATTTTCTAACAACTTTTGTTCTCCACCCGTGAACGAAATGTTTGAAAGATTCTCCATCCTTTCCACATATATTTCTGTTTTCTTCCTTTTGTATTCTACCATTTTTCGTTTCTCTCAGCTAATTTTTCTAATTTACGATGCACCCTAACATTTACACCTTTTAATTTCTGCCTGCCCATGTTTTATGAAAATCAAACACATGCGACAATTAACACCTCAAGACAAAACATGACCCATTATGACTGGCACAAAACAGCATGAAAGTAAGGAAAAAAGATACTGTAGCATAAAATTCTTAATAACTCGAGAATAATAAAAAGATCTGAATACACAAATCAATTTGTATCCTCTGGTAGGAACTATGTGGGGTTTTGAGGTTAAAAGTCGAAAAATGTAAATTTTAATTAACCCTTTCTAACGCCACAAAATGTTATTTTAACAGTTTAGATATTATACTACCCTCTGGTTAGTTTTGAGTGAATGGAAATACTTTATGTATTATACAAAAAGGTGCAACTCAACTCGTTTCCATACAGCCCTGTGCTTGTTGTTTGCTACTGAGCAGGCAGGTCCCTAAGGACAAAAGGTTTGGATGTTACTAGGGACACCTGCATAATACAGTTATGAATAATTATCAGTCCAGGGTGGGGGGGGGAATTATGAATTATGCTTGTGGCTACTTAAGTTGCTACTAAAACACTGTGGTCATGTGAAGTTTAAAGCCAACATGCTGCTGAGTAAACTGCTCTAATGTGACTGATCCAACACATACTGAGAATATAGCCAGAAGGTTCTTACAGACCATGTGACTCGATCTTTGTACTCAATAATCAAGATCGATTATGAAAAAATTCACGCTATTCAAAATAATGAACAAGTATTCTATTGTTAATTTAATTTCATGTTAAATCATTCATATTCTTTGTACTGTGATTCCAAGTAGTATCAATGAAATCGCGAAAACTTTTGTATTGTTTTATTGCACACAAATTCATTTCTTTTTAACACACCTATTATTACAGTACTCTATACCTGAAACATTGAATACATTGATAATTTGAATTACCCCTGATGCCAATTTGTTTGAACTGTCAACTCTGCTATTTCTTCAAAATAGTAAGAGCTCTAATTTTGGTTCTAACTAGTGTTCAGACAGTTCATGACAGTTACTATGTAGGAAAACTGTTTTTATAAAGGACTAAGAACACTAAAAATCTGTTTTACTTTTTTGAGGACATGCTGTGTTATCTCTGCTGAGAGTAGGAAACATGTAACAATGACACACAACCCACACAGACACTCCTCAACAGTACACATTACAGCTAACAGAGCTGACTTATTTCAAGAATAGACACACACAATACATATACTCATGGTAGGACATAGTAACAATAATCACAATCAAAATACCTGTCAAAGTTGCTATGTTACTTCAAAAACGTTTAAGAATAAACCTCACCTAACATAGCAGTCACATTCTCGCCTAAGATTTGCTTTGCTTGTTCAGACTGCAATGCTGTTTCCAGCTTCTGAATCTCTTCTGCATCCATCTCCGAGAATGGATCTGACAACACATCTGCCCCTCCATCTAAAATAATATGTTTTTATTACTATGTCCTTTCCGTGAAAACACAAGTCACAGCTTACAAACATTTTGTTATAAAAATTTTAAGGCCACAGAAAGACCCATTCATTCAAAGATGAACATGTAAGTGACTGAAAAAGTCCTTGTGATCACTACAAATGAAACCCAAACACTAGCTCTAAAACCCAACAAATAAGGAAATGTTCATTATCTAGCTCCAAAAAAAGCTATGCAATAAGGAAATGTGAGTACACGTATTGTTAGTAACTGAAAATAGTAATTTGTAGATTATACTTTAAAAATGGCCAATTTCCCAACAAATTTATGAAATTCATTATACTGGGGAAAAGCGATGTTTTCAGAAACACACAGACATACACTGTAAAAACATTACAGAAATATTTTCTTCTGAACAAGAGTTTCATCAGTCTTGGAGAAAAAGCAGTGATATCAGCACAAAATTCTAAAAAAAAATACATCCGATAAAAATAATATTATTCTATAGTAGTAATTTAAATTATTAAGCAAACCTATTGACATTATCTGAGTATAGTAACCTTAATTTTTTCTTGGAAGAGACTTCAGCATCTAGTAAGAAACACTGTTTTTTATTCTGAATAACAAACTAGTTACCAAAGTCGTATTAGACACATAATATGGAATCACATAAACGCCACGTTATTCTGTGTAAAAAAATTTACAGTATGCTAACGTTACTACAGGACATGCTACTAACTGTCCTAACTGTATACTCTCTATGTATATTATTAGCTATATTAACACTGGTTAACATGATCTTCTTTACAAGAAAACTATACAGTGAGTCTAGTAATTTTTTTCATCCTGAACTCAAGAGATTTAATTAGAACTAGTGGTCGCCCAGTGGTCGAAATTCGACCATAATTCATTAAATTTTTAAGTTTGAACGTTATTGAGGTTCTTTTGTCAAAGAGTATACCTCTATAATCATTGCATATACTTTTTTTGAATTTTGTTCTATTACGTCAGCTGCGAGCGTGTACAAATACGTCATTAGCGTGTGTTGTTTGCCTTAATTCCCTGCAATACCTATGAAATTTAAAATTTAATGTTAGTAACAGTTGAAAAAAACACAATTACAGCTTGTATTCGTATTTATTTTTTGATATAATTCATTGTCAGTTTTAATTTTTTCATGTTATTATTGAATCAAATAAACGCTAATAAAAATGAGACTTGACATTCATAGAAGTATAAGATACATTGTTTTCAATTCCAGTGGATTACATTTCATTTTTGGTAAGGTACAAAATTCGAAAACAGTTTGAAGAGTATCTGCTACAAAGCTTATATAATTTTTTTAATTTTTTTTCTATGCATTAATTTTCGAGTTATTTGAAAAATATGAAAGATAGGAAAAATGAGGTTTAGCTTGGCTAAGCCATATTTAAAAAGCAATAATGCATTTTTTGACATTTCCTTGGGTTTTTTTTATTGCCATACTGACCAGGTTTCGCCAAGACTACACAGTTATTTTGCCTATCTTTTTTGAATTATATAAAATTTGAATAAAAAATTAATACAAAATAAAAAATGAAATAAAAAATACGTGCCTCGTATTTTTTCATATATTTTTTTTCATTAAATCAAAAAAACCGGGCGGTTAAAAAATGTTTTCCATTGAACTTAAAATGGTTTAAAGTGAAATTAATGATTCAGAACTTCTGTGTAAACAATGTTTTTTGTAAAAACTCTTTCATCATTTGCTAAATGCCCTTGGCCATTATATTCGGAAATATAAAATCTCAAACCATCGAATGATCGAACTCTACTTGCTGCGACGTACAATTGACCATGTGTAAAAACTGGCTGCCTCAATAAAATTCCAATTTTTTCGAATGTTTGTCCTTGAGACTTATTTATTGTCATCGCAAATGCAGGTATAATTGGAAATTTACCATAGTTCTTTGAAAGTTAAATGGTAAAACAGTACCGGAATATGTTAAATTTATACGTGGAATCAAAATTCTCTTATTGCGTGCGGTTCCAGTTAAAACTTCGCAATCAATAGCATTACGATGTATACACTTGATGCGCATTCTTGTTCCACTGACTAATGCTTCCTTTGTATTTAAGTTTCTGATCAGTAAAACGATGCAATTAACTTTCAATACTAACTTATGTAGTGGCAAACCACTAATAGTCAAAGAATTCAAAAACTCTACTGGATAGTTATTGATTTCAATGTCATCATCACAAATTATTTTATCGTAGCTATGATATGTTTTCTGTTCACCTGGTATTCGATTAAGTATATCAGTATTAATAAAAGTACAATCATCATTTTTAGGTGCTAAAATAACTGACCTCAATATGTTATCTGAGAGTATGTTTTCGGAAATATTTCCATACACCTCATTAATAATATTATTTTCATCTCCTATTAACTGCTGAGGTATTTCAATAATATTTTCACCAAACTGAGGGAATTGTGGGGCTTCATCATTACCAATTTTTTTCAAGAATTCGACAAATTCTATTTCACTTGGTAGGGTCTCATATTTTGAGTAAACTTTACTTTATGAAAATAAACAAATTTATGCCAACTCGTGACACAATTTTCAATTAAAGTTGCACGTGATCCATGTGGGACAACTGGTAAGATTTGCCGAAAATCACCGCACAGAAGTATTGTTTTCCCTCCAAATGGTTTATGTTTATCATTTTCATTGCATAGATCCTGCAATAATCTATCTATGATTTTCAACACTTGCAGTGGGCACATAGAAATTTCATCAATAATTATCAATGATGATGAATTTATGTAACGTCCATAGCTACTATTTGCGGTAATATTCGCTACAGAATTTTCCAAAATGGGTATAGGCAATTTAAACACATTGTGTAAAGTTCTACCTCCAAGTAATAGAGTTGAAGCTATGCCACTGAACGCTGTTGCAATGCAACTAAGATTAAGCGAATTTAATCTGTGAATGATTGCTGTTTGTGTGAATGTTTTTCCACAACCTGCATAAGCGGTTAAACAAAAAACATTAGGATATTAATTGATGACTCGTTGGGCACTTGGTGAAACATATTAATACAAAGGTTTTGTAAAATATATAAAAACACTTGGTAAGTTTCACAAATTTTTTAATTAACTCTGACAGCTGTTTCGACTAACTTAAGCCATTGTCAAAGAGCGAGTGAATGAAATTACTGAACACAGGATGTTAGTGGAGTGTAGGTGGTGAACATCTGTTTAAGGCGTATCTGGAACATCTGTGTTGTGTAGGCGAGGGGGGTGTGCATGAGACAAGGGAAGATCAGGTGTCTTTAAAAACTAAATACAATCATGAATGCAAAATATAAAATTAACTGAACTAAATATAAACTGAATGCAAAATTTAAAATAATGATGAACATTCAAAATAATATAAAATAAACTAAACTAAATAACAGATTTTAATAAAGGGGATACATAAAATTCAGTCTGTTCATTGGTTAAATTTTGGTTATTTTTTATTGCTTTTTTAATTTCTAAAATTTCTAACAAATCCATTTTTTTTACCTTTTTGTATGTTGTGTAGTAGTGTTATGTTTTTTGTGTCTATGAAGTGATTGTGTTGTAAGCAATGATCTGCAAAACCTGTATTAGATGTATAAGAAGGCGATTTTAACTAATACATCTAATACAGGTTTTGCAGATCGTTGCTTACAACACAATGCTCACAAAAAGGTAAAAAAATGGATTTGTTAGAAATTTTAGAAATTAAAAAAGCAATAAAAAATAACCAAAATTTAACCAATGAACAGACTGAATTTTATGTATCCCCTTTATTAAAATCTGTTATTTAGTTTAGTTTATTTTATATTATTTTGAATGTTCATTATTATTTTAAATTTTGCATTCAGTTTATATTTAGTTCAGTTAATTTTATATTTTGCATTCATGATTGTATTTAGTTTTTAAAGACACCTGACCTTCCCTTGTCTCATGCACACCCCCCCCCCTCTCCGTCTCAAACACAGATGTTCCAGATACGCCTTAACAGATTTCACCACCTACACTCCACTAACATCCTGTGTTCAGTAATTTCATTCACTCGCTCTTTGACAATGGCTTAAGTTAGTCGAAACAGCTGTCAGAGTTAATTAAAAAATTTGTGAAACTTACCAAGTGTTTTTATATATTTTACAAAACCTTTGTAAAAACATTAGATCCAGTATCATGATGCAAAACTTCACGAATCACACGATCAATTAGATTACGCTGTTCAATATTTGCAGTTTCATAATGCTCACAAAACAGAAACTTTTGTTCTATTGGATCAATAGCATTTGCTTCGTCTGTTCTCTGCGAATACGTGGGAACTGGTAAACCAAGTTCTTGACATGACAAATTATGAACATTCAAAATATCTTCAATTCCTAATAGAGCTGTATTAAAGGATACTTCTTCGTTGTAATCTCTCAAAAAATCTTTAGTAAGATATACTTTAAATTCATTCCATAACGCCAATGCATTGGCTGGCACATTTAATGCACAAATGTAACCAAATAAATTTCACATTTGTTTTTGTGAATGTAATTCTTTTGCTTCATTTAAACATTCGCGCCATTCATTATCATTTGAAGCAATGCCGCGAGCATGGCACGCTTCAACAAAAGAAGTGTGTATAATTCCATTGTATGTTCTAACATCCTCAAATGATTTTGGACCACAGACATGTAATAAAAGCAATCGTAAATGGAAAAGTTCGATGTCTTTTGGTGATACTACATATATGCGTGTAATGATTTTATCACCTCCACGCCTTCTCTTCTTCCATTTTTTCGGGAATCTTCCCACACATAATGCAAAGGAATTTCAATATACTTATATTCATGCGCTGATGGATCTGATCGATTCAATTCAAAAAATGCTAATAATTTTGTTTGTCCTGCATTTTCAATTGCTTGACGTTCTTGCCCTTCTCGAAAGTAAACATTCTGTCTACGCGGTACATGAATGTCAAGTCTAACGATGGCATGTGATTGAAAATGCATTGGTAATACATAGATGCGCCATACAGCTTCAGTTGATCCGACATAGCGGCCATTTAAAAAATTTTTAACTTCATCAATTTGTATTTCTTGACCTGGTTCATTTCTCTCTGAACCTAATTCAACAGATGCACTGTCATAGCCTTTATACACGTATTTATAAATGTATTTAACACTTTTAACTGTAGTGCATACTTCAACATTTATATGGCAATTAAATTTGGCAAGTAAATATGGATTGTATGGTACAACATAACGATTGTCGAGGCAACTACCGCGAACTTCAGCATTAATACCATTATCACGCCTTCTGTATAATGGATATCCATTTAATGATTCACATGTAAATTCATTAAATCGTTTTGGATAATCTTTTGTGCATTTTCCATCTCTCATACATACAGAATTTGGATTAAGTACACCGCATGGACCATGCATCATGTGTTTTACAACATATTCATGTAATGTAGGATGTGTTTGAATGTTAGGAATCTCCACAGATACAACTTTATCAATATTGGTAGCGTTAACAATTTTATCTTGCTCATTTAAAGAGAGTAAAATGTGAGCATGAGGCAATCCTCTCTTTTGAAACTCAATTGTATAAATGAGTGCTTCAACTTTACCGAAGATTTTTTTTAGTGCAAGGTCCTCAATTAATGCTTTCAGTTTGGACTTGAATACACGCACAACAATATCAGGTAGAAAATTAGCTGACTCACCTACACCCATATTGCTAACTATTTCAGGCCAACTTGGATTGCAAGTCATTGTAATAAACAAAGAAGGCTTTCCGAAATATTGTACAATTGACATTGCATCTAAATAATTCTGATACATATTTCTTGGAGATCCACTGAATGAAGATGGTAAAATTACTCTATGGCCAACATTATTGGCATTGTGGTTCAATTCTAAATAATCTGTTAAATTGTTGTACACTTCAGACCTAAGACTTGTTTGATTCTGTCAAATGAAATGTAACCTTGTGCCCTCTATTCTCACATACATATCAACAATCCACTGCAGAAATAATTTTTGTGAATGGTGCAACATGCTAAAATCTTCTCTAATTGCAAGTCGATAGGCTGCATACTGAAGCATGGTTAATTTATTTCTGGGCGCTCTTGAATTAGATGTAGTTGGTACATTATGAGAAATATTGATATGCCACCCAGTATCACCATTTGGAAAAAGTAATGGATGCGCTAAAGGGTCCAATGATGAATCCAAAACAGATATCTTTAATGGTAACATTAACTTTTGAAAACGAAACCATATTTCGTTCAAAGGGTGGCTCACCATCAACTGTACTAAATATTACTGCTACATCAGTTTGAACTGCATCAGTATAACGGTGTAGATCTAAATCACGATTTACCTTAATGAGCATACAAATTTCTTTATTCTGATTTTCAACTCTCTGACAATGATCTTTCATTGCAATGAATGACCGAACAAAAGGATTAATGCGTTCCAATTCAAGAGAGATTTCGCGCATTATATTGTTATTGCATGTTTGATTATAGTGTTCACGTAATCTATAATTGACAGCAGTGTCAACATCATAAAAATATAATTGCGCATAACATGGTGAGCGACCATATCCAGCAGTCATTGGACCTGATCTGTGATAAAAAACATCATGTATTTTAAAATGATACACTCCACGCGTGACTGTATCCGAAATTTTAGCTTCTGAGCTAACCATAGCAAATGATGAATTGTATTTACGAATGTTTTCAAAATAATATTTTGACTTTCTTTTTATTGAAGGTTCATTTGAAGTAAGTCCATCATACAATGATTTAAAGTATTCATTTTGACTTAAGGCCGGTAATATTGCTTTACCCTTATGACAACATGAAGTGAATGCAGTCCTTTCACCTAAAGTGACTTCAGATTCGAAATGTTTTGCATTGCAAAACCTGCATTGTAAATGCATTAAACCACACTCAAAAAGTATTAAATTTCTTGGAATGACATTCAGTGTGCATTTAAATGTATCCCTCAAAATAATTTCATCATTTTGTATACTATTTACTCTACTGAAATTTGCATTTGGTCTATTATCATTTTGACTTTCACGCTAATATATATTCCTTCTTCTTTGTCTCTCACTCCGACCCGTCAATGTTATACTATTTACACTATTTAAATTTGCATTTGGTCTATTATCATTTTGACTTTCACGCGAATATATATTCCTTCTTTGTCTCTCACTCCGACCCGTCAATGTTCTATGTCGAGGCATAATGGAAGTAGGTGCAAATATCTGAATGTAAAAAAAACATGTAATGAATTACTGAAACTAAGATTAGACAGGGTTTAATTTAAAAATAATAAAATGTACTCACTTTTTTGAAACCACCAATAATAATTAGGCGAGAGTAAGTCAATTCAAATTGCTGCTACAAAATTTTCCTTTTGCAACAGGTGTATATTAAGCAAGCTGTATTTCACTTTCAACTGTATGTTAATATATAAAACACAGATATCTAATATACAAAATATAAAATAAACGCTTTTTTGCCTTGACACACACTCCACAGACTATTGAAAAAGGAACATTTGAAATCACACAAAATTCACAGCTCATTCAGTCAATCTGTCAGTATTAAGCAAGCTGTATTTCATTTTCAACTGCACATTAATATATAAAACACATATCTAATATACAAAATATAAAATAAATGCTTTTTTGCCTTGACACACTCCACAGACTATTTAAAAAGGAACATTTGAAATCACACAAAATTCACAGCTCATTCAGTCAATCTGTCAGTAATTATTTGTTGGCAACATTTTAAAATTCTTTGGCGACAATCTCTACTCTGTGCGACTGTTTGACCACAGATTATTATGTGTTTGACATTGGCAGTATGAACGTAAACAAATGAATGTTTTATTTTATTTTATTTAATGTATTTGTAACACATATTATACATAAATTTTAGCTTTCTGCACTCCTTCTCGATATAAACTTTAACTATGCCAAATCTCACGCTCCTCCGTGCGCGCAATATGCTTAAAAAGGGGTACAAAGTTTTCTCTTCACGTATTAATATATAGATTTTTTCATCAGGCATAGATTCTGTGAGGCAGTTACTTTTTAAAATTGGATTTTAGCTTTTTTTGAACTGCCATGGGAATCTTTAACTTATATTTAGTGGTTTTATTCAAGATGTATTTAAAGAAATTATGTGTTGTATTATGCTGAATTGTGTTATGCCAAAACACAAGACTATGTGTGGGTTTATTCATGTTTTGACCTGTTAAAAGTGTGGCCTAGTGGTGTAAGGAGGCAGACTGTACTGAACTGACAGTGAGCCTGTTAGCACTATATTTTACTTCCTCTCACACTTTAGAAGTGTATTGTGTGACATAGTATAGTCCAGGGGTAGGACAGTTAAATAGCTGTTGGTCATAAGTTTTGTTGTCTGCTAAAAATTCACAGCACAGTCACAACGAGTGCTAGTGCGGCAGCTGGCAGCACTGAAACGAGAAATTCGTGAGTTAGCGAATGGTTGGCGCTTCATCTTGGGCTTTGCACGTGGAAGACGCCATTTTGGTCATTCCGGACTGTTCTTTGTTTTGCTGTAGCAGTCATATAGGACTTTTTGTGAATAAATAAAAATGAATAATTGTACAGTGAGAGGCTGCTACAATATTAATGATGGGAGAAGACGATTTTTTTTATTTTCCACAGGGGAAACACGAAGCACGGCAAGTACCTTATAAGAAACTTTATTTTTAAGTAGCTTTGATAATTACTATACATAATGATAGGTTAATGAAGTGTGAGTCATAATTAGTTAGTTTCCGTAATTAGATAGATTGTGAATATTTTCGGATCACAGTATATGTTGAATATAATTTTGTTGATACCAAGAGTATAAACAAAATCGAAGAGTATATATTGTTTACCTGTTGTTGATCCCTTCAGTTATATCTGTAACGAAGCCTTAAAATTGAAAGACCAGGTATTCACTTTCTGCATTGAACTAGACATTTCAACAGGCTTTACTATATTAAATTAGTGCCAGTATGACTAAGTACTAATAGTAGCTGCCATTTAATGTTACTGATGTGTTTACAAAAATTTGGAAAAGAAATTTAATCTATATAAAATGTGTATAATTTATTGTAGTATAGTTGTACAAAATTATTTTGAAAGGAGATTAAGAGATTTTTGGTGTATAAATTTATTGTATCTTAAACAAAACAAGTAAGACGATTGAAGACAGAATATTATTGTATGCCAACAATACACCCTATAGCATAATTATGAGAACTTATTTTCTGGTCAGTTGTAAATTAACAGTAGGCTAGATATTGGTGAGCCTATTTTTTTGTAAGGCTCAGAGTATAAAACTGTTACATAATTTTAATATTTATCACAGTATAATCATTATTATCAGAGTTAGTAGAACCAAGAGTAGTTCATATCAAACGTGAGCATCTCGCAGCTGAATAAAGGAAAATATATACTAAAGAACTTGTATTTTATTCTTATTAAAGTATATATTATTCTCTGTATGCTGTTGATTAAGGAAAGTAGATTATTTTTATTTATTTGTACAGTATATTGATTTTATAAATTTACATTTTGCTGATTAACTTATTTAAGTTACATTAAACTTTTATTACTGTGACAATTTTATTTGTAACTTTGTAAATGTAGTATATTTTACTTAGTGTTCATTTGGATTGACACGGTTCACACTAATCACATTCCGCTCTATGTTCTCAGAATGTTTATATATCTTTCATAACAATATATACTTATATTTTTTCTATACACATATTTTATTAATATTTATTTTTGTTGACAAGCTCATGCGACAGTAACTGAATTAGTGTCAGTGATTGATACACTTACCTTGCTATGATTTTTTCAAGTGTATAAAAGTATAATCAAAATCAGCCACATATAATTTTACCAGTTTAGTATAACACACTTGTGTGTTGCAGGTTTCAGCAGTGGGTGGACTTTTGTCAGACAAAAGTTTTGAAAATATGGTAGGCTGCATACACAGGATAGTCTGTGAGGACCATTTTACACCCGAGGACTTCATTGGGAACAGACTGCGGTCTACTGCAATACCAAAACTTCATGGTCCTTCACCCATTGCTGAAGAAGTAATGCAAGTGCCACTTGCCACAGGAGAAGACCAGCCTGCTAAGACAAGGAATGAACAAGTTCCGAGTACTTCAACTCCTCTCGCATTATCACCACACATTCTATCCTACTACCTCATATATTTCTGCTACTTCCACACCTGTTCCTAACTGTAAAAGGAGATTACCTTTTAGCACTCCTAGTCCTGCTGACCAAATATTGACATAGTCATCTTCTTATTCTGGAGTACAGTATGAGGACTCTTATGCTGACCAAGGCAAATCTGATGAACATTTATCTCACACGGTTACTTCATCAAATCTGTCTTATCAGGTTGATTCACTAACCTTAAAAAATATTGCCATGACAAGGAATTCACAGTTGGATACCCCTAGGAAGAAGTTCCTATACAAATATGCAAAGAAAAAGGAGAGTGAAATCAAAAAATTAACTAAGAAATGCAAGAAAATGAGACAACAAATGCAGAACCTATGTGACCCAATGAATTTAACTGTAAATGCAGTTCATTCTTTGAGTAAGCATATGTCTGCTGCATCTCTTCTTTGCTTGTCTTCTTACTTAAAGTCCTCATGGAAAACACCACAGGCAAGGAGATGGACTGTTGAAGAAAATACGTTAGCTTTGTCTTTGTACAAAAGAAGTCCAAAAGCTTACACATTATTTAGTAATATTTTGGCACTTCCTTGTAAAAAAACATTGTAGTATCTAGTCAACAAACTTCCTTTCAGCTCTGGGATAAATGGTCAAACGTTCGCCACATTGACCCAGCATGTTGATCAATTGAACAAACGGGACAGAATATGTACTCTTATTTTTGATGAAATGTCGATAAGAGAACATTTACAGTACAATTGTTCAAGTGATAGAATTGATGGGTTTGAAGATCTTGGACAAAGGTAGGACTGGACGTGTTGCTAATAATGCCCTTGTGTTCATGGTTCGTAGGCTGTTTCGGATGTGGAAGCAACCTGTTACTTACTACTTCAGTCACAGTAGCATGAGATCAGACATACTTGCTGAACTTATATTTTTCATCCTTGACACTTGTTGTAAAGCTGGTCTTTACGTTGTTGCTACTGTATGTGACATGGAAGCAACAAATATTAAGGCTTTGAAAATTATGGGTTCAGCAAACTCAGATCATCCCCATTTCCTTTTCAACAACAGACCTGTCTTTACCATCCTTGACCCTCCTCACCTCCTTAAGTGTACGAAGAACTTGTTTCTTAAATACAATGTTAAATGCCATGTGGAGACTGGAAGTCTTGCATTTGATGGAGAGGCTAAGTGGGACCACATAAAAACAGTGTTTCACTGGGACAGAGCTGTTGCAATTTTCCGGCAGCTCCACCATCTGACAAAAGAACATGTGCAGCCATTGGGGAGTCAGAAAATGAAGGTGCGTCTTGCAGCACAGGTTCTGAGCCATAGAGTTGCTGCATGTATTAACTCTGCAGTGTCATGTGGTAAGTAAAACTACTGAGGTGACAAAAACTATAACTGTATAGCAAAATTCCATTTTCCCATAAAAATAACGGTTTTCAACAAGCATACATTTTGAATAGAAATTTGATATTATTTTGACAGCATTTATTCCCCCAGTTACAACTATTAACACTTATGAAATGTAAAATTATTTTATGTTTAAAAGGAATAATTCCAAATATTTAGTACCAAGCCACGTGTTGTTCAATCAAATATATTGCAACTTACCGTCTGCGGCTTCCAGAAACAACGTCCTCACAAAGTTGACATGTTTTGGGACACTTGTCCCATCATCAGAACTTAAAATAATCGTGTATCATTTAAGTTGATACATTTGTCATTAATTAAAATATTAAAATTCAACATGAAATAAATAATTTAAAACAATATAAATACGTAAATATCTAAAAGCGAGCACGGTCAATCTCCGTACGATGTACATCGTTAAACGTTCGCGCTCGCTTTTAGACATTTACGTATTTATATTGTTTTAAATTATTTATTTCATGTTGAATTTTAATATTTTAATTAATTGACAAATGTATCAACTTAAATAATACACGATTATTTTAAGTTCTGATGATGGGACAAGTGTCCCGAAACATGTCAACTTTGTGAAGACGTTGTTTCTGGAAGCCGCAGACGGTAAGTTGCAATATATTTGATTAAAATTATTTTAGTATAATATATTCTTGTTGAAAAATTTTATTTAATTAATAATGTAATTTATAGAAAGATGAAGAATTTTTTATATCTAGCAAAAATAATTTTAGAACAAATAACTTGTTTTTACCAAATTCAAGTCAACTTTGTACTGTACATGGAAGCAGGAACTTTTATATGAAATATTAAAGGGCACAAATTGTCTAATTTTTTGCGTGTGGTGTATTAGTACTGACCATATAAGAGTTTATAAAAATATGGTAATGGACCTTAGTTCCTTACAATATATGTAATTAATATGATACAAAATTAATTATTTCTGTGTAAGTATTGACATAATTTGATTTATTCTATTTGATTTTTTCTTATCTATTTTTAATCTTTATTATTTTTTAGGAATTGTAGAACCTTCTGCAATGACAACTGCAGCATTTGTCAAAGAGCGTGACGACCTGTTCGACTCTTTCAATGGCTGCATCAAAAACAAGTCAGGAAAACCTCTTCGGTCTCCACTTAGTGATGACAGCGTACACATGGCATTTTGGCAGCAGGCTGTACACTTCGTCAACTCGTGGCAATTCCAGAGGCCAGATCGGCGGACATTTAGGCCACCTTCACAGGAAGGCTGGCTGACAACCATAAATGCAATTATGGAAGTCAGTCAGGGAAAAATGTGAAGACATTCGATTTTTATCAATCAGATGTCTGAATCAAGATCCACTGGAGAATGTTTTTGGTTCTGTTCGAGCGAACTGTGGAGCCAATAATAATCCTACTGTGCCACAGTTTGTTGATGCTCTTAAGACCTGCATCATCAATGGGCTTGCATGTCAGAATCTTAAAAATGCTAACTGCCTGGATGATGATGCAGATCTTTTAAGTAATCTTCAAACTTTCCTTGGTTCTGACATTCTGACTGATAAACGCAGTGCATTTACTCCATACACTGCTGACACCAATTCTGTTACTTGTGACAAAGAGCCTGGCGTCTCATTTACTGTGAATCGGTTGTCCACAGCGTATGTAAGTGTTTTTACTGCCAGAAAACGTTTAGGCAATAGTACATGTGACGACTGCAGAGCAGGTCTCTGCTCCAATGACACAAATAAACTTTCTCATCTGGGTATTCTATTCAGAGAGTACACCGAGGGCACAGAAACACGGCTTACATATCCATCAAAAAATTTGGTTACCTGTGTTTCTCAATGTGCTAATGTTGTGGATGAAATACTGGATGAGAAATGCTATTTGGACAAGTTGACAGAAGTCGTCATGTGTGCAATTACACAAAAAGTTAGTTTCACATGGCTAATAAACTGCTGTGAAGTCCATTATGAAACAAACTTACAAAATGTTTTAAAAATTATATTTAAAACATGTGTTAGGTGGTGGGTTACAAGAAGAAACAATGAAATGAACAACAAATAAATTTGTATGTTTTAAATATTTATATTAATTTTATATGAAATTTAATTAACATAATATATTCATTAATGGAAAGATGGTATCTGCAACAAATGATATGCTGTACTTTTTAATGTGGGTATTAAATTCTGAGAGTACAGAGTCTAACGTATCCATCAAAAAATTTAGTCACGTGTGTTGCTCAGTATTCAGGTTTGTGGATAAAATACTTGATAGCAAAAGTCATCAAATTTGATCGGCAGAAGTTGTATGTACTATTAAATGAGCTAGATTTTAATTGATTTGGGCTGTTGTGTAGTTCATTATCAGACATGTAAAAACATTTGTAGACTCCTATAAAATATGTAGTCTCATGGTGCAGACATAAAAACAATTGTTTAGCTGAAACAAAAAGGTATGTTAAAAATCACTAAATAATTGACCAATAATTTATTATGACAATGTATTGCTTTGGTGTAAGGATGGTCTCTGCTCTGTAAGGATCAGTGTTGTTCAGTGTGTTAATCTTGTGAATGAAGTACTTTATGTCAGTATATCAATTTAATCGATTTGCAGAATTGACAAATGTACTATTCAGGAACAATTTAGGTTTTAAATTCATATTGGGCTTCTATGCAGTTCATTAATCTAAAGGTTTTTTGGGTCTTTTGCCAACAAACTTCTTAGTCTAATGATTTCTGTATTTCAAAATAATGTTTATGTTAATATATATGTGTATAATTTCAAATTGTCTGTAGTGTTTAGCTGTTAGGTCTTGTACATATTGTGTAGTGTTTATAGATTTGTGTTGAGTTTTGCATATAAGTGGTAGACCTGAAATTTGAATGTATTATGTGTTAGTCATGTTTTGTGAATTTTTATTGAGAAAGTTTTTTATAATACACTTCAAGTCTGTTCATTTATATAATATTTCAAAATAATGTTTTAGTTTATATATTTGTACTAGCAAAATACCCGTGCTTCGCTACGGAGTTTCACGTTGTATGTAATGAAAATCTTATTTAATTAATAAAGTTCAATTAAAGTAGGTTTCTTATAAATAAATAATTAAAACCTCTTATGTATTTTATTTAAAATAAACATTATACATTTTTGTTATATGAAGTTGTGTTGAGTATGAAAACATTTCAGATTTTTCTTCAATTTATGAACTTGTAATGAAGAACTAATCATCGGATCATTAAAGAACTTCTTTGTACACAAAGTTTTTAGTTTTTCCTTCTGGCTGAAGAATAATCAGACTGTCAGGAGTGCTAACTCTTGAACAGGCAACGTACAACTGCCCATGAGAGAAACAGTCTTCCCTCAGATCTACGCCAGCCATTTTCAAAGACTGTCCTTGAGCTTTGTTGATTGTCATTGCAAAACAGACTTTGATGGGAAATTGTAGTCTTTTAAACTGAAATTGTAGTCTGACGGGATCAAAGGAATGCGAGGTATGAAAACTGTTTCTCCAGAACCACAGCCAGTGAATATAGTTGCAGTGAATATAATTCTGAATACTGTCTTTTTGACAGCTTCTCTGTGCCTTTTTCTTTTGCTGGAGTCACTGAACCTGGCACGATGTTTCCTTCCTCGTCGCTTCGTACAGGGAGGAGCTACTTCACTTTCACGAGAGTGGTCCTGGGTTTCTGGTTCTGTTACTTCGTCAGGCACTGGAGGAGGGCTGCGAGAAGCAGTTGTTGGTAACAGTACCTCTACCGGAAGTAATGTAAGCGGCGTCTGCATTAGGGACGATTGTTGGTCATAAGGTGTTGGCATTTCATCTACTGGAATGATTGGCTCAAACTGTGCCGACATCATGGGGCCTGAACACTTCATTCTTATAACTGGCTTCCCTTCGTCGGGCCCCCCAAATCTCATGATCAACGTGCCATCTCAATATACTTGAATATGGGTAAAGTTCACCAGCAGCCATGATTTCACTGCAAGTAGCGTATGTGGTGCGAAGAGACATATGAGATTGGTATTGTGTCTTAGTTCTGTAATTTATGGTCCCACACGGCATCATAGTAAAGGGCTTGAACCGTCGCCAGTTGTTGGAAATGTGTTGCACGACAGTGGCCCGCAAATCATTAGCTTGTGAGTCAGTATCGTACATGAGCCATGATAATGAGTAAAAGAAACATGATCCATCACCTGTCATGGGAACTATTCGATGAGCCACCACTACACCATCGATGGATATGTGTTCCATTGTACCTTAAGAAAAAGAATAACCGAATAATTGCATATTTATGCAATGTTAATTGCATAATTAACAAGTAAAAATATTAACACTCACCTTGGTATGAATATAACTGCCTGTAGAAAATAAAATAGGCAGTCACTGAGGACTGCTGACAGAAGTGAAAACTTAAAACTATGAAATAACAGTGGTTTTTTTGGATATTCAAATTAATTGTAGTATCAAAAATTAAAATTTTTTGTAAATTAAAATCTTTAACATCAGTCTGGTTTTCACATCTATCGGCACTCCGAGCAACAATTATATACATTTTACGCTAGTAAGATAACTCCTAAGCCACTATGAAATACTCATTGCATGATATATGGCAGAGGTCAAATATCAAAAATAAAAAATAAATAATATCAAATTTTTAAACGGAAATATTGATACGAATATTGGAAATATTGGAAAATACATGCTTTGTTTATGTTATTCATTTTTCTATATAAAAATATTAACATATTTAGTACTCACTTTTGTACTGCACAGTGATCCTACATTTGAACATTTAAAATAATGATCAAACTAAAACACAATTTAAACAATGCACAGTATACACACATTAAACTTTCCATGTAGCAACCCTCGAAAATTGTTGGCGTTTCCCACTCGCCAGATACCGTTTCCGGGGGGGGGGGGGGATAAAACTTTATTATTTAATATTTACCATGTACCGCTACATTATTCATTAGCCCAGTTTATATTCTGATAGTCCCTTATCGAGTTGAAGATGAAAAATAATTGATTAAAAATAATCAAGCTGGACTAGGCCGAGTGTTTCCTCTTGTGGCCACTAACATGGCGAAATCCCGACGAGAAATACCATTTGTCTATTGCTACACCAGGGTTGAAATCTTCTAAGGGTGGTCCATTTACTGCCAGCTGCATTAGATCTCCTAATGAAGTGATGTCCAGGGAAAGTCTCTGTTTCACTTTTATCCTGTTAACGAAGCTAAATCCTCGTTCACAAGATGCTGTTGTTACTGCCATGCATGCAACGCCGTAAAATACTTTCTTTAGCTCACCAAAATGCTCAGGAAACTTGTACAGAGTTTTTAATAGCTCACCCAGTCCTTTTGAAGTTATTTGCTCTTCTTTAACCATCATTTTTAATTGAAGCCATTCCGATAGCAAAACATCCTCATTTATATCACCAGTAATAAAAACATGCGCCAATTGAAGAATCTCCTCATTGCCATATGCAGTTAGGGTGTCATCTTGAGGAAGGCACAAGAAATCCAGAACGTGGCACTTGGTGCCTACTACAGTCTCAAGTGTATCAAGACGGCACTTCAAGTAATGAACTGTGCTTTCGATCAGCTTATTACGGATTGATTTGTATTCTTCCTCCCCTTGAGACGTGTTTGTGAGAACAATTCCTTGGTCACCTTTGTATTTTGAGCAATTCAGTTTCTCTGAGTCTGAAGTGTCAGAAAGGAATTGTTTCACACTGGATCCTTCAGATGAAAGCAAGAACTGAACCATTTCCACCGTTACCATCATTGACGATCGTACCTGTGAGACCAGTAACTGTTTCAACTGTAAAACTTTACAAAATGGCTCTAGTTTCCCATACAGGTCAATCAAAAAGTTTAGTGTTTTTACAAACTTGTATGATGTAAGGATTTTTAGATAGCCTTTTGCTCTAGCTGCATCCGTAGCTTCTCCTGTTGTAGCTTTCCGGTTCGTTATATCCTCAAGATGGATGACCAGAGGTACGAGATCACGCCGCAAAGCTTTCAAAGCGTCAGATTTACTACATAGCCACCGTACATTGTGAATATTTCTGAGTTTTACTATCTCACTTTCTAAAGTTTTCGCGGTGTTTTTAAGCTCATGGAGGCGTTTTGAGGATCGTTTGTAAAATCTGTATATGTTCTTCACAGTTTCGTCAAGCTTTTCTAGGTAAGGGATGGAATTGGCAGCATCAAGTATGGCCAATTGTAGACGATGTGCGGTGCAGTGAATGCTAATTAAATGCGGAGCTTCTTCTTTCAAACGAAGTACAAAACCTGACTTTGAGCCAATCATAGACGACGCCCCGTCAGTTCCCACACTAACCATGTACTTTTCTCTTCTCCAATCAAGCCCTAAGTTATCCAAGAGTCCAGTAACAGCAGTGAAATACGACTCTGCCCTACCGCTCTCGAGAGGCACAAGGCCTAAAAGGTCTTCTCTTATCTCCCCTTCACACACATAACGAGCATAAACAATCACATGTTCCTCAGCACTTCGGTCCGTGGAACCATCAATCAAAATACTGAAACACTGAGCATTTTTTAGTTTTTGAACCACATCTTCTTGTAACTGTTTAGCAATAAAATTAATGAAAACTTGGCAGTTTTTATCGTTTACATATTGTTTTGTCTCCACATTTACACCTAATTTAGTTGCAAGGGCAACTTGCTTAGGGAAGTCAGTGAATGGTTTTTCATTGATGCCTATAAAATAGGCTATGTTGAATAAAGTTGTTAGATGCTCAAACATAGAAGACTCTATTTTCTTAATACATTTGGCAAGAGGAGCTTTTCCTGGTTCTGACTCTACTTCAAGACGCGTTAAATTGTCCATATGTACTAGGCTTTTACCATGAAACACAAAAGTTTCCTTTTTCATGGAACCAGAAAATCCTGCTACCCATTTTGGGTCACTATTTTGAGGGTATTTAGCGCATATAGTACATTTTGCGCGGTCGGAATCGTAAGCTAGCCAGGGGAAGATATCCAGCCAAGCTCTTTGAAATTTTCTTTTCCCAGAGGAACCGTGAGTAGGCCTAAGTCCACTAGAACTCGCGTTTTCCATAGTAGGCATTTCAGTTTCCCTACTAGGCCCGGCACTTAAATCACTAGCAATAAACGTCGCACTCGCAGACTCACTAGGCGTCGTCGTACTGACAGTAGAACTTTTTTTAAAGAAATAATTAAGTTTAATCTGTTTCATTATGAATAAAATAACACACGAAAAATAAAATACACGCTGAACACGATCTTAGAAATTGAGAATACTTTTAGTACACGAAACAATAAATCACACGTGTAACACATCCGGTCAACTCAACAATAATTAGCAGACTGTACAACTTGGAAGGAGTGACAAAGGCCGGCGGCCGGCGGCCCACGCAGAACGGCATGAAATTTCCGCTCCCCTCTCTCAGCAACACTATTTTGTTCGACGTGTTTCAAGATGTTTATATCCAACAGAGCAGTTTTGTTTATAAAATTGACACGGTGACAGCTAACTGACGGCCTATGACTTCAACACGCGCCTTTACTAAAACAAAAACATGACGTGTTTTGGTTTAATAGACGTCCTTCTTTTTTCCATTTTTCATTCTTTCTCTTCTCTTTTCTCCTTTTTTTCACAGTCAAAACCCACTCGCCACTGGCGAGTGGGCGAGTGCAATTTTCGAGGGTTGCATGTAGTCAATTTAACTTTACTTATACATATACACAACACTAATGTTATAATAGATCATAAGTATTGCGTTAATTGTTAATACGGAAAGCCAAAATCGCGCTAGGGATCGAACACGCGATAGCAAATTCGGCAGTGTAAGAAACTCCAAAATAAAGTACGTAAACGATAAAAGTGTGTTAAATAGTATAAACAATAGTATTACACACAAGTATAATCTATACTTTCACTGCTGGCCACGCGCAACACGTCATACTTATAGCTACAGAGTCATACTGTTAACATTAGCATGTCGGTGACGCGAACTCATAAGATTTTACCCATCCAAAAAATCGCCCAACGTGCCTATAGAAGTTTTCACTTCAAAAATACACTAAAAAAATACACTGGGAAGTATACTTCCCATAGCCCATTAAAGGGTAAAACGAATTTTGCGGAAAATGTGACCGAGTCCAATCGATTTCTGGTATCAAAATACCCTTAAGTACCAACTTTCGAGAAAATCGTTCAATACAATTATTGCTCGCTTAATAGTATAGGATTAGATAGATTGTACAAATTCTCAACTCTTAGTTTATTTATTTACATTCATAGCAACAGCTATTTATTATTTATTTCGAGAAAATCGTTAGAGCCGTTTCCGAGAAAAAAAGAGGACATACATTTATTAATTAACTGAACTTCGAAATTTTCTCGACTATAAGAACCTGCAAACAACGAAGTTTTTTCAATTTAAAACAATGATTAAAAACTCAGGACTAAATGTATTCGGGGTTTCCAGTAAACTGAGATGTCAACCACTTCATTTACCAAGTATGCAATTCCCGCGATAAATTTCAGTATTTGGTTTTTTGCCCCTTAGGAGAGAAAGTTTTTAAAACCGTTTCTTAGTGAGCACTTAAGACCTATGATAAAGCTATGTTCAAAGTTTCATTGATATCCATTCAGTGGTTTCAGAGATATAGTGATCAGTGAGTCAGTCAGTGGTATTTGGCTTATACGTTGTATGTAATGAAAATCTTATTTAATTAATAAAGTTCAATTAAAGTAGGTTTCTTATAAATAAATAATTAAAACCTCATATATTTAATTTAAAATAAACATTAAACATTTTTGTTATAGTTGAATATGAAAACATTTCAGATCTTTCTTCAATTTATGAACTTGTAATGAAGAACTAATCATCGGATCATTAAACAACTTCTTTGTACACAAAGTTTTTAGTTTTTCCTTCTGGCTGAAGAATAACTAGACTGTCAGGAGTGGTAACTCTTGAACAAGCAACATACAACTGGCCATGAGAGAAACAGTCTTCCCTCAGAAGGCTGTGGAGAGGTTCTGGTAGTTCTTTAATGAGAGGAAGGTGGACTTTTCCGTTGCTACAACATAACCCAGGACTTTCCTCTTTCCACTTTTTAGCATTACACCATTTACACTGTATAAAATCACCAATAGATAAAACCTTGTCCTTGTTGTAGTAAGTACTACAGTCATATTTAAAGCCCGACAAAGATTTTATCTTCCAGGGAATAAGTGACCTCTTTTCATTGTATTTTCTCATCGCTTTGCATACACCACCTTTGATATCATAACCTATATCTTTATTTATAAGAACCGTGGACTCTGGCCCCGACGTCTTTCGTGGGATCCGACCTAAGACTCCCCGGGTTCCGTGGATGGACTCCGGGGAAGGCCCGTCGGACGACTCCCGCGCTACTTCCTACGCGGGAGACTTCCACCGATGCTATGGTAACCAGAATCTATTCTATTGGGTTGCCATAGTAACCAGATCTAATAGATTTTTAAGACCCAAAGGACCCCCCAGAGGATCGTATCGAAAAAAACACCTGTCCTATGTTGGTTCTCCCGTTGGGTAAAATATTTGTGCCAAGTTTGGTTGAAATCGGTCCAGTGGTTTAGGAGGAGATGTGGAAGACCCCAAAGGACCCCCCAAAGGATCGTATCGAAAAAACACTTGTCCTATGTTGGTTCCCCCGTTGCATAAAATATTTGTGCCAAGTTTAGTTGAAATTGGTCCAGTGGTTTAGGAGGAGATGTGGAAGACCCCAAAGGACCCCCCGAAGGATCGTATCGAAAAAACACCTACCCCTATGTTGGTTCTCCCGTTGTGTAAAATATTTGTGCCAAGTTTGGTTGAAATCGGTCCAGTGGTTTAGGAGGAGATGTGGAAGACCCCAAAGAACCCCCCAAAGGACCCCATTGAAGAAAACACCTATCCTATATTGGTTCTCCCGTTGCATAAAATATTTGTGCCAAGTTTGGGGGTCATTCCACATCAAATCAACCAATGCTCTGAACCTCACCATCTCAGATAATTATAATTTTTTGTGTATTTGTTCTTATGGTCAAAACTAATAAAAGTACGGAGTTTTAGATTTTTTGGGCTTCTAATATTTATGTTATTGATTTTCAAAAAATCAAAAATCGCATAAATTTTACTGTGTTTTGAAATCTATAAATGGCTACATTTTAAAAAGTATTTGACATAGAGGGCTGGGACTTGTACCATTTTATTCTGCTTTTATTATGCTTTAATCTATGTATATGAAAGAGAAATACCACTGACTCACTGATTCATCACGAAATCTCCGAAACTATAACACCTAGAAACTTGAAATTTGGCATATAGGTTCCTTATGTGATGTAGGTATCCGCTAAGAAGGGATTTTTGGAAATTCGACCTTTAAAGGGGGAAAAATGGGGGGGGGAATTTTGCCTGACTAACTGACATAGAATCAACGTAGAGCAAAAACTACTGAATGGATATCAATGAAACTTTGAACATAGCTTCATCATAGGTCTTAGGTGCTCACTAAGAAACGGTTTTAAAAACTTTCACTCCTAAGGGGCAACCCCCCCCCCCATTGTATGTATGTATGTTCCACATCTCCTCCTAAACCACTGGACCGATTTCAACCAAACTTGGCACAAATATATTACGCGACGGGAGAACCAACATAGGATAGGTGTTTTTTCGATGGGGTTCTTTGGGGTCTTTCACATCTCCTCCTAAACCACTGGACCGATTTCAACCAAGGGTCATTCCACATCAAATCAACCAATGCTCTGAACCTCACCATCTCAGATAATTATAATTTTTTGTGTATTTGTTCTTATGGTCAAAACTAATAAAAATACAAAGTTTTAGATTTTTTGGGCTTCTAATATTTATGTTATTGATTTTCAAAAAATCAAAAATCGCATTAATTTGACCGTGTTTTGAAATCTTTAAACGGCTACAGTTTAAAAAGTATTTGACATAGAGGGCTGGGACTTGTACCATTTTATTCTGCTTTTATTATGCTTTAATTTGATATAAAACACAACCATATTGGTAAACAATAATTTTTTCCCAAAAATTTTCAAAAAACTTTTTTAACAGATTTTCAAAAACGTATTTTTTTTTTGGAAAAAAATTATTTTGTTTATACACTTATAAGGCACATATATGCCAAATTTCAGGGTGGGATGGCAATGGGATCATATTTAAATAAAATATTTTGTAACTGTGAATCCCTAAAAAAAGACATTTATTGATAGAATCACGCTCTTCCTGAGGATCTGAAATCAAAATATAAACCAATTAAAGTAACCTGACACTTTACAATATTGTAAAGTATTAGATTTTTTTAGTTTCATCTTACCAATTTTTAACCATGAAATAAAAATATAACTCTCATAAAAATATTGAAGAAAGTTTGTAAATTCTAAAAATCAATATAATTAAGAGCAATTATATTTTAAATATGAAAAGATATAGTATTTATGTCTCAGAATGAAAAGTATACAAGTTCAGGCATGTATATTTCGTGTGTTTAATACTGGTAACAGCTTGTTGTGTCTGAATGGGTGGCTTTGATTTGGCTGAAATAAACAAGTCCAAACAGGTCTGAGTCATCACAGGCTCTACTCTTCTTTCATGTTTGTGCTTGATAATTTATTGTTGTAATCTCTTCATTCAGTTGCCTGCTGTGCAGTGATGAGTGAAGTTGTTCTTAGGAAGTGGTTTTTTTTTGTATTACAGATATAGTTATTTTTTTATTTAAAAACTAATACAGGGTATTTAAACCATTTTTACAGTGACAGTTTTATTTGAAAATTGCAAATACTTTTTGACTCTTGTTTAGTGAAACATTTTAAATTAATGCCTGGATAAAATGGCAAATGAACAAGATAAGAAAAATTGGGCTGTTTTTTCTGGTAAGTGTTGCAATCCATTTGGTGATGAAAAACACCCCTCAGCAGTGAAAAGTTCAAGAAATGTTACAGAATGGATGTGCTCACTAAATTTAGATATACAAATGGGGATGAAAATATGTGATACGTGTAGGAAAAAACTGTATGAGTTTAAGACTAATGACTTTGGTGAATGTGATAATGTTGGGCCAGGTCCTAGCACAATTGACGATACATATGTTGATCCAAACGCTTCAATTGATTATCTTAACAAATCTTTAGAACTAATTGGCGAATCGCCGATCAAAAAGAAAAAAGTAAAGGTTGTAAGTTATACAAAGAAGAAGATTGAGAAAATTAAAACATCATTTGAAAAACATTTAGTGCCCTCAAAGGAACATGGTTGTGAACTTCAAAGTGATGATATAAGTAATGCTGAGTCTGAAATATTAAACCAGTTGAAAGAAAAGTTTTCGCAAACTGGAAAACGAAGTGAACAAATGACAATCTTAACATTGCTACCTAAAAGTTGGAGTGTTAAACAAATTGAAGAGGAATTTGGAGTATCCAACTACATGGCTCGGTCAGTAAAACATTTAGTGGGAGAAAAGGGTATTTTATCAACTCCGAACCCAAAACCAGGAAAAACATTGGATGAAGCTACTGCTAGTTTAGTTGTAGAATTTTATAACACAGATGAAGTTAGCAGGATGATGCCCGGTAAAAAAGACTTTGTAACGATACGGCAAGGAGGTTCAAAACTCCAAATTCAAAAGCGTTTGGTGCTGGGCAATCTGTCAGAGCTATATGCGTTGTTTAAGGAAAAGTACCCAACTCATTATATAGGGTTTTCCAAGTTTTGTCAGTTGAGGCCAAAAAACTGCATTTTGGCTGGTGGAAGTGGGACACATACTGTATGTGTATGTACAATACATCAGAATGTGAAACTCATTCAATGGTTTCAGAGATATCGTGATCAGTGAGTCAGTCAGTGGTATTTGGCTTATATAGATATAGATTATTTAAAATTATTCTGTAGTGATTAGCTGTTAGGTCTTGTACATAATGCGAAGTGTTTGTAGATTTGTTTGACTTTTGTATGTAACTAGTAGAACTGGAATTTGAATGTATTATGTGTTGTCATGTTTTGTGAATTTTTATTGATTACATTTTTTGATTGATTAAGTTTTTTGATAATAAACTTCAAGTTCTGTTGTTTATAATAAACTTCAAGTCTGTTCATTTGTATAATATTTCCAAATAATGTTTGGGTTTATATATTTGTATTATTTCAAATTGTTCTGTAGTGATTAGCTGTTAGGTCTTGTACATAATGTGAAGTGTTTGTAGATTAGTGTTGAGTTTTGCACATAAGTGGTAGAACTGAAATTTGAATGTATTATGTGTTAGTCATGTTTTGTGAATTTTTATTGAGAAAGTTTTTTATAATACACTTCAAGTCTGTTCATTTATATAATACTAGTGGTCGCCCAGTGGTCGAAATTCGACCGTAATTCATTAAATTTTTAAGTTTGAACGTTATTGAGGTTCTTTTGTCAAAGAGTATACCTCTATAATCATTGCATATAATTTTTTTGAATTTTGTTCTATTACATCAGCTGCGAGCATGTACAAATATGTCATTAGCGAGTGTTGTTTGCCTTAATTCCCTGCAATACCTATGAAATTTAAAATTTAATGTTAGTAACAGCTGAAAAAAACACAATTACAGCTTGTATTCGTATTTATTTTTTGATATAATTCATTGTCAGTTTTAATTTTTTCATGTTATTATTGAATCAAATAAACGCTAATAAAAATGAGACTTGATATTCATAGAAGTATAAGACACATTAGTTTTCAATTCCAGTGGATTACATTTCATTTTTGGTAAGGTACAAAATTCGAAAACAGTTTGAAGATTATCTGCTACAAAGCTTATGTAATTTTTTAATTTTTTTTCTATGCATTAATTTTCGAGTTATTTGAAAAATATGAAAGATAGGAAAAATGAGGTTTAGCTTGGCTAAGCCATATTTAAAAAGCAATAACGTGTTTTTTGACATTTCCTTGGGTTTTTTTTATTGCCATACTGACCAGGTTTCGCTAAGGCTACACAGTTATTTTGCCTATCTTTTTCGAATTATATAAAATTTAAATAAAAAATTAATAAAAAATGAAATAAAAAATACGTGCCTCGTATTTTTTCATATATTTTTCATTAAATCAAAAAAACCGGGCGGTTAAAAAAATAAATGTTGTCCATTGAACTTAAAATAGTTTGAAAGTGAATTTAAAGATTCAGAACTTCTGTGTAAACGATGTTTTTTGTAAAAACATTTTCATCATTTGCTAAATGTCCTTGGCCATTATATTCGGAAATATAAAATCTCAAACCATCGAATGATCGAACTCTACTTGCTGCGACGTACAATTGACCATGTGTAAAAACTGGCTGCCTCAATAAAATTCCAATTATTCGAATGTTTGTCCTTGAGACTTATTTATTGTCATCGCAAATGCAGGTATAATTGGAAATTGAGTTCTTTGAAAGTTAAATGGTAAAACAGTACCGGAATATGTTAAATTTATACGTGGAATCAAAATTCTCTTATTGCGTGCGGTTCCAGTTAAAACTTCGCAATCAATAGCATTACGATGCATACACTTGATGCGCATTCTTGTTCCACTGACTAATGCTTCCTTTGTATTTAAGTTTCTGATCAGTAAAACGATGCAATTAACTTGGTTCAATACTAACTTATGTAGTGGCAAACCACTAATAGTCAAAGAATTCAAAAACTCTATTGGATAGTTATTGATTTCAATGTCATCATCACAAATTATTTTATCGTAGCTATGATATGTTTTCTGTTCACCTGGTATTCGATTAAGTATATCAGTATTAATAAAAGTACAATCATCATTTTTAGGTGCTAAAATAACTGACTTCAATATGTTATCTGAGAGTATGTTTTCGGAAATATTTCCATACACCTCATTAATAATATTATTTTCATCTCCTATTAATTGCTGAGGTATTTCAATAATATTTTCACCGAACTGAGTGAATTGTGGGGCTTCATCATTAACCAATTTTTTTTTCAAGAATTCGACAAATTCTATTTCACTTGGTAAGGCTCTCATATTTTGAGTAAACATTACTTTATGAAAATAAACAAATTTATGCCCACTCGTGACACAATTTTCAATTAAAGTTGCACGTGATCCATGTGGGACAACTGGTAAGATTTGCCAAAAATCACCACACAGAAGTATCGTTTTCCCTCCAAATGGTTTATGTTTATCATTTTCATCGCATAGATCCTGCAATAATCTATCTATGATTTTCAACACTTGCAGTGGGCACATAGAAATTTCATCAATAATTATCAATGATGATGAATTTATGTAACGTCCATAGCGACTATTTGCAGTAATATTCGCTACAGAATTTTCCAAAATGGGTACAGGCAATTTAAACACATTGTGTAAAGTTCTACCTCCAAGTAATAGAGTTGAAGCTATGCCACTGAACGCTGTTGCAATGCAACTAAGATTAAGCGAATTTAATTTGTGAATGATAGCTGTTTGTGTGAATGTTTTTCCACAACCTCCATGAGCGGTTAAACAAAAAACATTAGATCCAGTATCATGATGCAAAACTTCACGAATCACACGATCAATTAGATTACGCTGTTCAATATTTGCAGTTTCATAATGCTCACAAAACAGAAACTCTTGTTCTACTGGATCAATAGCATTTGCTTCGTCTGGTCTCTGCGAATACGTGGGAACTGGTAAACCATGTTCTTGACATGACAAATTATGAACATTCAAAATATCTTCAATTTCTAATAGAGCTGTATTAAAGGATACTTCTTCGTTGTAATCTCTCAAAAAATCTTCACTAAGATATACTTTAAATTCATTCCATAACACCAATGCATTGGCTGGCACATTTAATGCACAAATGTAACCAAATAAATTTCGCATTTGTTTTGGTGAATGTAATTCTTTTGCTTCATTTAAACATTCGCGCCATTCATTATCATTTGAAGCAATGCCGCGAGCATTGCACGCTTCAACAAAAGAAGTGTGTATAATTCCATTGTATGTTCTAACATCCTCAAATGATTTTGGACCACAGACATATAATAAAAGCAATCATAAATGGAAAAGTTCGATGTCTTTTGGTGATACTACATATATGCGTGTAATGATTTTATCACCTCCACGCCTTCTCTTCTTCCATTTTTTTCGGGAATCTTCCCACACATAATGCAAAGGAATTCCAATATACTTATATTCATGCGCTGATGGATCTGATCGATTCAATTCAAAAAATGCTAATAATTTTGTTTGTCTTGCATTTTCAATTGCTTGACGTTCTTGCCCTTCTCGAAAGTAAACATTCTGTCTACGCGGTAAATGAATGTCAAGTACATATGATTGAAAATGTATTGGTAATTCATAGATGCGCCATACAGCTTCAGTTGATCCGACATAACGGCCATTTAAAAAATTTTTAACTTCATCAATTTGTATTTCTTGACCTGGTTCACTTCTCTCTGAACCTAATTCAACAGATGCACTGTCATAGCCTTTATACACGTATTTATAAATGTATTTAACACTTTTAACTGTAGTGCATACTTCAACATTTATATGGCAATTAAATTTGGCAAGAAAATACGGATTGTATGTTACAACATAACGATTCTCGAGGCAACTACCGCGAACTTCAGCATTAATACCATTATCATGCCTTCTGTATAATGGATATCCATTTAATGATTCACATGTAAATTCATTAAATCGTTTTGGATAATCTTTTGTGCCTTTTCCATCTCTCATACATACAGAATTTGGATTAAGTACACCGCATGGACCATGCATCATGTGTTTTACAACATATTCATGTAATGTAGGATGTGTTTGAATGTTAGGAATCTCCACAGATACAACTTTATCAATATCGGTAGCGTTAACAATTTTATCTTGCTCATTTAAAGAGAGTAAAATGTGAGCATGAGGCAATCCTCTCTTTTGAAACTCAATTGTATAAATGAGTGCTTCAACTTTACCGAAGATTTTTTTTAGTGTAAGGCCCTCAATTAATGCTTTCAGTTTGGACTTGAATACACGCACAACAATATCAGGTAGAAAATTAGCTGACTCACCTACACCAATATTGCTAAAAATTTCAGGCCAACTTGGATTGCAAGTCATTGTAATAAACAAAGAAGGCTTTCCGAAATGTTGTACTATTGACATTGCATCTAAATAATTCTGATACGTATTTCTTGGAGATCCATTGAATGAAGATGGTAAAATTACTCTACGGCCAACATTATTGGCATTGGGGTTCAATTCTAAATAATCTGTTAAATTGTTGTAAACTTCAGACCTAAGACTTGTTTGATTCTGTCGAATGAAATATAACCTTGTGCCCTCTATTCTCACATACATATCAACTATCCACTGCAGAAATAATTTTTGTGAATGGTGCAACATGCTAAAATCTTCTCTAATTGCAAGTCGATAGGCTGCATACTGAAGCATGGTTAATTTATTTCTGGGCGCTCTTGAATTAGATGTAGTTGGTACATTATGAGAAATATTGATATGCCACCCAGGATCACCATTTGGAAAAAGTAATGGATACGCTAAAGGGTCCAATGATGAATCCAAAACAGATATTTTTAATGGTACCATTAACTTTTGAAAACGAAACCATATTTCGTTCAAAGGGTGGCTCACCATCAACTGTACTAAATATTACTGCTACATCAGTTTGAACTGCATCATTATAACGGCGTAGATCTAAATCACGATTTACTTTAATGAGCATACAAATTTCTTTATTTTGATTTTCAACTCTCTGACAATGATCTTTCATTGCAATGAATGACCGAACGAAAGGATTAATGCATTCCAATTCAAAGAGATTTCGCACATTATATTGTTATTGCATGTTTGATTATAGTGTTCACGTAATCTATAATTGATAGCAGTGTCAACATCATAAAAATATATTTGCGCATAACATGGTGAGCAACCATATCCAGCAGTCATTGGACCTGATCTGTGATAAAAAAACATCATGTATTTTAAAATGATACACTCCACGCGTAACTGTATCCGAAATTTTAGCTTCTGAGCTAACCATAGCAAATGATGAATTGTATTTACGAATGTTTTCAAAATAATTTTTTGACTTTCTTTTTATTGAAGGTTCATTTGAAGTAAGTCCATCATACAATGATTTAAAGTATTCATTTTGACTTAAGGCCGGTAATATTGCTTTACCCTTATGACAACATGAAGTGAATGCAGTCCTTTTACCTAAAGTGACCTCAGATTCGAAATGTTTTGCATTGCAAAACCTGCATTGTAAATGCATTAATCCACAATCAAAAGTATTAAAATTTCTTGGAATGACATTCAGTGCGCATTTAAATGTATCCCTCAAAATAATTTCATCATTTTGTATACTATTTACACTATTTAAATTTGCATTTGGTCTATTATCATTTTGACTTTCACGCGAATATATATTCCTTCTTCTTTGTCTCTCACTCCGACCCGTCAATGTTATACTATTTACACTATTTAAATTTGCATTTGGTCTATTATCATTTTGACTTTCACGCGAATATATATTCCTTCTTCTTTGTCTCTCGCTCCGACCCGTCAATGTTCTATGTCGAGGCATAATGGAAGTAGGTGCGAATATCTGAATGTAAAAAAAAAACATGTAATGAAATTACTGAAACTAAGATTAGACAGGGTTTAATTTAAAAATAATAAAATGTACTCACTTTTTTGAAACCACCAATAATAATTAGGCAAGAGTAAGTCAATTCAAATTGCTGCTACAAAATTTTCCTTTTGCAACAGGTGTATATTAAGCAAGCTGTATTTCACTTTCAACTGCACATTAATATATAAAACAGATATCTAATATACAAAATATAAAATAAATGCTTTTTTCCCTTGACATACACTCCACAGACTATTGAAAAAGGAACATTTGAAATCGCACAAAATTCACAGCTCATTCAGTCAATCTGTCAGTATTAAGCAAGCTGTATTTCACTTTCAACTGCACATTAAAATATAAAACACAGATATCTAATATACAAAATATAAAATAAACGCTTTTTTGCCTTGACATACACTCCACAGACTATTGTTGCCTGGCAACAAAATTATTTTATTTTTAACAATTACCATTGTTTGAAAAAGTTTAAATGAATTTCCAAGTGCAAATGAATGTTTTATTTTATTTTATTTAATGTATTTGCAACACATATTATATATAAATTTTAGCTTTCTGCACTCCTTCTCCATATAAACTTTAACTATGCCAAATCTCACACTCCTCCGTGCGCACAATACGCTTAAAAAGGGGTACAAAGTTTTATCTTCACGTATTAATATATAGATTTCAAAATTATGTTTGCGTTTAGATATTTGTATTATTTCAGATTGTTCTGTAGTGATTAGCTCTTAGGTCTTGTACATAATGTGAAGTGTTTGTAGATTTGTTTGACTTTTGTAAGTAACTAGTAGAACTGGAATTTGAATTATTATGTGTTATATAATATTTTATAAATTTGCTTAGTTAATTCTACTCACTGTATGTAATTTTGTAATTTAAAATGTTTTTGAGTAAAAATTAAAAAAAAATACATAAATTTGTTTTTTCTTGATTTTTTTACCTAAGTGTTTATCAACTATTTGTGACCTTATGTCAATAAAATGCATAATGGTTTTCAAAAACAACTGATTAATATCCTTGAAACCAAAGGCAATTAAAGATCTTAATGATCTGATTTGGGATTTAAACTTTTAGGTTCCAAGCTCAAACGATAGAAGCTACTCCAGAAAGATGTAAGAATATGCTGTTATCATAGTGACCACAGTGATTTCAAGGACCATTTCTCTGAAGAAAAAGGTGTAGTGTTTTCTAATAATACTTGTTCTGTTATGGAGACTCTTGGGCATCAACACTGCCCAGATAAGTGGTGATTGTTCATAGACTCATTAAAAGTTAGTACGAAGGCTGTGCTTCTACATATTGACAATAAATTTCCACCAATACCTGTAGTGCATGCTGCTGATATAAAAGATATGAAAATATGAAACTAGTGTTATAGAAAATCCAGTATGAAAAATATAAATCAAATATCTGCGGAGATTTGACGGTCGTTGCTTTATTGCTTGGTTTGCAATTTCGGAACATAAAATTTTTGCTGTTTCTTGTTTGAATTGGACAGACAAGATAAGTATATCACTATGTTAGAAAAGTATGGCCTAAACATGAATCTCTTATAAAAATGTGTCAAATAAGAGACACACTGACTCCTGGAACTTGGTGAATCCTGGAAAAAGTATATTTACTGCATATTCAACTGCATATTAACTGGGGGTAATGAAAAACTGCGTGAGAGTAATGGATCAAATCTGGTGCATTTATGTACTTAAAATCGAAATTTCCCAAAGTTGGTGATGCTTACCTGAAAGAAGGGATTTTTATAGGGTCACAAATACGATCACTAATGGATGACAAAGATTCTGAAGGGCTGTTAAATCCAATGGAAAAAGCAGCCTGGCAGTCATTCACAATATCTGTTGCAATTTTCTTGAAAATCACAAAGCAGAAAACTATCATGATATAGTAGCTGATCTTGTGAACTCATACAAAGCTATGGGATGAACATGACTTTAAAAATTTACATCTTCGACTGTCACCTAAGACTTCTTCCCAGAAAATATTGGGGTTGTCAGCGATGACCATTGTGAACCTTTCCATCAGCAGAATTCTTCAATGGAAATGAGGTACCAAGGCAAGCAGAATCCTAGTACGCTGGCTGACTGTTGTCGGACCAAGAAGAGAGATGCAAAATGTGCCCAAAAATCATCATCTACCACTTTCTAGGTATGCCAGAATGAGGAGCAAATTTATCATTTTGGGTTACATAGTTACAAATTTTAAAAAAGTTCAAACGCATATCACAAAAATGTTCTGCCTGATGGAACTAACCTGAAAGTATATTTGAATTTAGCATGAATACTTCTACATTCAGTCGTGTTCCTGTGAAAGAAAGAAAAAGATAATTTTTTTAGACCAGTGTAATTCATGCCTAAATCATTTTGATTAGTACAGGCATATAATGTGGTTAACTGTTTGCTTCTCCATATAGTGTAATCTTGAACACACATGCTAGATTTCCAGTTACTTTTAATTTGACCAACCATCCCCTTGGGTAATCGACCCATTAACATTTTACCAGAGACCCATCTGTGATAGTCAGATCTTAAGACTACCACACACAAACACTGAGCAAATGGAATGGAGAATATTAGTTTAGCTGACACAAAGAAAACAGAATTCACATTAATTAATATGTGAATGAAAGTAAATCAGATAAGAGAAACAGATTTTAAAAACTGTTTGTGGGTAATAGATATGCTTTGAAAAATCAAACCAAAAGGTAAGAGAAAACCTATTCAAAGAGAAGGACATCCGATTGCAATTTTACACAGGTAAATATTGTTTCAATTCATTTTTATATCATGTTTATACAGAAATTGAATTAAATGATGAACAGATCAACTCCACTCCACACACGCAAATGCTGGAAGTTGCACAGATAGTTTTAACATTTCTCCATTGTTTTATTAGCTTTTTTTATACCAACAGCAAAGGATTTTTTGCCTTCAGATGTTATTCAAATTGACACCAAATACTTCGCTGAAAATTATCCTACAGAAGAATTGTTCCTTTTATGGTAGCTTACACACAACACATTCAAAACATGTCTTGAGCATGAATATGCCTTAGAGATTATAACTGCTGGTTTATTATTAATGTCCTCTAAAACAGAAGAATTTACTGCAACAGGCTGCCCACAGGACACAAAGCAGTCATTGCAAGCACCATATTATAATAACATTATAAGTTAACAATAATAAATAACTGAACAAATCAAAGTGGTGACAGGAGGCAAGTCTTCCCGGTCTCACAACAAAAATGAGGCAAATATGCATGACTGGTTGCCTCTCAACTAAAACGTTTTTCTAGATATTTCATTTCATTTGACTTCTTCAGTGTGAACTTGAGTAACTAAGGGTCAGGGGTATATTTATGGGGGGGGCGAACAGGACCAGAGCCTCCCCCCCTCGAGAGTAAAAAAAAGTTGACAAATTTCGTTATTCTATTAATTTTAGACAGTTTTAATTGATTTCAGGATATTATCATACATTTTTCAGCCACTTTATAGATAGTAATGTTGATTAGGCTTATCTTTTTTCTTTTGTATGAAGCCGACTGGACAGGACCTCCCGCAAAACCAAATTCTAGATACGTCACTGCTAAGGGTGTATAACTCAATATTTGTTTACCTGGCCCATGGAGGTTGGTCCCGTTTGGCATTTTGGAAGCATAAGTTACACCAGTAGCAAAACATAATCTCTGTGTCCTTGAATATCATTCACAGCTTAGCATAGTGTTGTAGCTGTTCTACACAGTGAGTTAGCCTAATATCCAAACCATTATGAAAATTGGGCACTTTGATTCACAGCACTGTGCAGAACATAACTTGGCAAATCTGATTCTTACTTTATCATAAACTGATTGATCAGTTCCCATAAGAGATTCACCTCACCTAAAAATTTTGAATTTATTGTTGCTGCAGAGATGTTGTGATATTTTTCCCACATCCACGAAGGTTTTGGCCACCAATGGAAAATCAAATGTATTACTTACCCACACAACTCAATATTCTATCACTGATAAAACATATGAGAACGGCAGAAAAAACTACAAGTATTATAATTTCTATTTTGAATGTTCATCACTTCTTTGTTCATCACTTAATAATTATTAGTATTGTTGGTACTTTCACTGTGAACTTACTTGTTGTATTTACTCACACATCGTTTCGGAGTGGGAACACACCTGACGAAGGAGCACACCACTCCGAAACGACGTATGAGTAAATACAACAAGTAAGTTCACAGTGAAAGTACCAACAATACTAATAATTATTATAATTTCCTATAAAATTTCTTGACTCCTCAAAAACAAGCATTAGAAAGTTTTGATTACAATGTTTCTCTTTTTTACTTTTTTGTACTGGTATCATTTTCCAGTATATCACTCCATTACTGATGAATCATGAATGACAAATGTGTCAAGAGTACTGTGTGTGTGTGTGTGTGCGCGCGCGCGCGCGCGCGCGTGCTTTGACAAATTTAATAAGTTTCAGATTCTTCTTAAAGTTTTACAAGTACATTTAACTATCCCTGCTTAATACATACCCATAAAATGGAATATATAGTACTAAGCATATAATATGTAGTAACAAGTTAGAATATTCTGTGTGATGTTTATATTAAATCAGTAATAAATGAATATTAGTGGATATGAAATTTTATCCCTAGAAATAAAATGTTATCCATTACATCAAATGGGTGCTGCTGTAATTTATTAGTAGTTACTTCGTCTTCAGATCAGGTTGACTAACAAACAGTGGCAGTTAGTCTGATATAAAGATGAGGTAATTACCCACAAGCATTTACTGAGCAGTCATTTGACATAGTGGATAGCAAATATTTTATTTTTCAATGATCAGAAATTTTGAAAATCTTGCTACCAGTTCTAGATGTAGAATGACATTTTAGTAGATGTACTACTTTGACAAGTATGTAGATATTGAGATTTTAGAGCTAGCAAGAACAGATAGCGAACACACACATATACAGTATATACACACAGTGCCAACAGCCGGCGTTTTGACAGTAAATTCTTGACAGATACAATAATCGATGAAAACTGTGTGGTAATTCTGCTTATACACATTGTCTGACGATGTATGAAAGCAGACATATGTAGTTAAGCAACAGTGGTGGTATACAGGACAATTTAACAACTCCAAATAAAAATCAATGTAAACAACTGATGGTTACTTACTGTCTGATGGCAGAACAGTTGTGGTTGAAGGTAATGTAGTTGGAGTGCTCTGCGGTGGTGGTTGTGGTGGTGGTGGTGGTACTGGTGGCGGCGGCGGCGGTGGTGGTGGTGTTGGTTGAGGCACTGTATTGGACGAAGGTACAGTTTCTGCAGTCTTGGCCGCAATGTGGTCTGGGGGATAAAATCCCTCCACTGTGAGGTTAACATGAGAGTTGGCCTCACCACTAGACCCTTTAGAGTCATTTGAATCTCCACATGTTCCATCACCGCATGTATTTGATCCATCTCCAACACGGACAACACTTATACCTGTCTTGTGGTGCTGGTTTGCTATAATAATAATTGAAAAAATTAACTATATAACAGCTGTGTCAGCAATAATCATAAAGTAAACAAAATGAGCTCTTGAAAACGTACCGATTAACTTCTGTAGAGTTTCTGGATCAACAGAAAGCGTTCCATCAGCATTGACGATTATTATCAACGTGTCATCATTTTTGCTGTCATCAGTACTATCTGCGATGTATGTATTTGACATTTCAGCAGGGAACCTAACATAAACAATGTAAAATTTTAGAAACATAATATCAACATCTGAATAATTAACGAATTATTAATGAATGAATAACATTAAAAAGTTAACTCATCCGCTTCTGTTCGTAATTGGTTCAAAAACTTGTATGCAAGTTTAGCCATATATTTATAAGCAGTTAATAGAGGTATGTTACAGGAAATAAACACATACTTTCTTCATTTAAATCCTTATTATTATTATTATTATTATTTTTATTATTAAAGCTGTCGTTTTCATTAGTAGCCTACATGGTTTGATTTATTACTTGCTTCAAATAACACTACTTGAGCTTGCCAACATGGACTGACCATTTTATTAAAGTCCTTTAATAAAACAAATTACTTCTTTGTTTCTAAATAAATTTTCTGTTAAACAAACAAATGAGAACATGATTAAGCAGATTACATATGCACTGTACTGTACTGTATGAACTGTCATGTAAAGTGCCATAAACAATATTTAGTAGACACTTAAATTTAAACAAATAAAATTATAACATTACACAATTATGGCAGCATGATCATACATTAGGCTTCAATAAAATAATAGAATGAATAGTAGGTAGGAACTCTATGAGGACAATCCTATCAAGAAAGGTGAATCCCTGCTCACTGCAGATTCCAAGGGCCTACCCCTGTAGAGCTACATATCGTGAGTGAAGACCACAATGGCAGAGACTGTAGAAAAGATCTTCAGTGCGGCAAACTGGGCAGAGGCGACAACTTATTCTTAGGGGGTGATATAAAAACAATCCAACAGCCAGCTGCCTATTCGACTGGCCCCCTCTCCCAAGTGTCAACAACCTCCTTGTACGTATGGACAAGTCGACAGAGATTTAAAGTACTCTCTTCCCTTGGGGAAGTAGATACCCCTAAAGACAGGCAAATCTATCAGATCAACAACACAGGTAGTAGAACACAAACAAAAATAATTTCCTTGAAGAGCCAACCGATATTCCTAGTATCACTGTTCAAAGATAGATTCGTCTTTAGTAAAACTAAGTCATAGTCATAAATGAGATCTCTGGGTAGGTGCATTTAACTAGAAACCAGCTAACAAAATAAAGGAATTTAAAATTGAACTAGGAGTGTAAAATCAATGTAATATGTAATACCCGATATGTAAAACTGAAAAAATGAAAGCATAAAAGAAGAGATGTCGATAGATATGTTAGTTTATCAGAGGGTGGCTTAACAGTCATTTGTTAGTGGCTACATTTGAGATAACCAATGTGCAAGTGTATATCAACCTTTCCTAACACTGTGACGGAGTTTCCAGTTGCAGTTCATATACAGAACACAAATGATGCTGCTTGCTACAATCAGTCACACAATGGATTCTTCTATGGTCCATGTATTAAAAAGCAAATGCTGTCGGTTCATCCTTTTACAATCTGGTTTCCACTTATCTTCTAAGTGCAGAGACTGTGTGCTGTTTAGGGATTTTACTCCAGTTAGTGTGGCATGGTTCTCTGTATTCTAGTCATTTTCACAATAAATTAATAACTTCTTGTAGATGGCCATGTTTCCCACATTTGTAGCACGCTGCCATTCTGTATTTTTCCACTGGTCAAATCATTGTGGTGCCTTTTACCTTCATCTAATTTTTCTTTCATTTACTTACTCTGTACATTGTTATGATAATGTGTTACTAGAGGCTTCTACTAAAATGCAATGACATAACTCCAATGATGTAGCTGGTCATCAAACTGGCAGCTTCAAACTGAAGAGTGTCAACAAGGACGTCTGCATTATTCTGGTGCCATGCCATTTTTTTTTACATCTGTTGTAATTTCCTATCTCTAACACAAGTAACATATGTCTGCACTGCAAATCAAATTCTGAAGTCCTTTGATGCTTCAAGATATGTCTAATCTAGTGAGTCATTTGATACTTGCATCAACCTTTTAAGGTTATCTCTAGAATACTAGAAGGTTCTCTAGAAGGTTATGTCATGTCTTTCAGTTGAACATGGTACATATTGCATAGATGTGGCCTTGTACCACAATTCTAGACCTTTTATTAGGGTTTTTTCTATCAAGCTTTTATTAGGTTGCTTCCAACTAGTGATTGTAGTTAAGTTGTCTAATGTAGTTGGCCTTTCCATGAAGTGGCCCTTCTACAGGTAACGATCCTTTCTCTGTTATCTTATTTTCTGAATCTTTCATAGTTTATATTGAAGAAATTGTCTTGTAATTATTTCTTTCAAAGTACACACCTTTCCCTCAAATGCTTTCATTAACTGCAGCATTTATTTTTAATTAGTTCTCAAATAATAGCATTCAATTCTTCTATATTTACTATCCATTTTTTGTCTCATATATGACAGATTTTTCTACTTCTTATATTCTAGCAACTTGTTAATCGGGCTCAAATCATAGAAGATAAGAGTTCTGTAATGATGTGCTCTTGAAAATATTTCTGCACCTGTATCAATGGGATGCCTGAATGTCTTGGGCTTCGGGTGTATCTTTCTTATGTACCTTTGCTTCTTATTTTGATACCTGGGAAAACGGTTTTCATCCTGTTGTTGCTCATTTATTAAGTATAGTGCTCTCTGTCGTTTTTTGCTCCCTATTTAAGTTATTCTGTTTATTTATTTATTTATTTTTTTTTCTATTAATATAAGACAGAAATCTACAACCTGACTGTTACCCATTTTGCAAATCACTGATCACTGATAGAAGTAAACTAATCACTCACAATAAACCTCCTCTGAGATGTCTGTTCTCCAGATTCCTCTGTTAATAAGCCTACATCTCACTTCTGATATCATTGTAATCGAGACCACATGGATGATCTCACAAGGTCGTCCAGAAAGTAAAAACATTTTATTAATAAAACATTCAAAAGAACTGTTAATTTTAAATTCAAATTCAAAATTTAATTGACACTTATAGGAACACTTACACAAATTCAAACAGTTATCATAGCATAGTACAAGGTTTTTACTCTGCTGCGTAACATCATCATACTCTTCTGCCATCAAGTTGTTAAACCAATCCATAACAACTTCTTTCATCTTGTCATCGTTTTCATAGTGACTGCCTCCTCCTCCTCCTCCTCCTATGGCGCTACAGCCCAAGTCACCCCCTGGCCTCCACCAATCTCCGCCTCCAATCCACTCTATCCACTGCAACCCTCCTCCAGTTTCTTATCCCCATGTCTCTCATGTCCTCTGCAACGCCATCTTCCCACCTCTTCCTCGGTCTACCTCTAGGTCTCGTTCCCTCCCATGTACCCAGCAAATAGTGACTGCCACTAATCCATTTTAGCTTACGAAACAGATGAAAGTCACTACATGCTCAGCCATGGCTTATAGCAGATGTTGGAAATAAGTTTTCTTTTTTGATTGGGAATACATCATTTCATTTACTGGTGGCACTTCGCTGGGCTCAGTAATGAAGATAATTTAAAGATAGTAAATACAAGCTGCTGATTGTTAAAGAAATAAACCTGGAAACAAGAAAAATATTTCTACTGACATATGTGTAGCTCTATAACTTTACACCTGCAAGATCTGGACAATAGAGTCAGAAGGAAACAGCATGATAGACTAACTTGGAATATGGTGCTACCAAAAGTTATTGAATATACAAAGGATCAACAAGGTCAATAACAAAAAAGTTTCTCAAGTTCCAAAGATCATTAGAAAATGATCATAGCATGGCAGATAATGTGTGAGCAGTCCAAGAAAGAGATGAACGATCAGTTATAATAAACACAGAACAAATAGAAAATGTTTCAGACCTTGAAGGTAATGATGAAGATGATGAACAATGATAAGTTTCTGATACAGTAGCAAATGGAAAGGAAATATGGAAAAAATATTGTGAAACGAGACAACCTTACAGAACATAACGAAAATATCAAAACAACAATTGAGGGTTACACTAAGGAGAAGGCTCTAGTACAGAAATCAAATGCATTACGCAAACTACAACTTATATTAAGAAATGAAGTGAGTGGCATAGAAGTGATTGAAAACGAGTACCAGTGCTGACTGACAATTGAATTCACGATTTATAAGTTTAGTAACAAAACACTACTGACTACCAAGCAGTATTATGCTGATACAGTTTCATTACTTACAAGGTTGCACGATGAAACACCATTTTTAATACCAAAACACAGTATCAACAACCAATGGTCAATAAATTGAGAAGAGCATGAGACTTCTACTTTAATTTACTTTACAGTGACACAAATTCAGCTCAAAGTTATTTAAGTCAAAAGTGATAAAAGTTTAAGTGTTATAGATATTATAACCAAACTCGTGTCTCATGTTCGATCGTATACCTCTGTAAAATATAACAGTGTGTCTGAGTGTAAAAATGTGTCTGTGTTTCTTACCACTGTGTCCTCGCACGGCGATGTAATTCACGATGTTTGGCCCGTAGCGAACGTACTGGGGGACCAGGTATCGTGGTTCCCGATTTGAGGTTCAAACGTAGTGGATAATCTCCGGGTGGCGCCAAATTGTTTATATAAAACAATTAAAATGGTTTACTTATCAATGTTCTATTTGAACGAGGCGACGAATTCAATTTTGTGTCAATCGAGATAGCAGTTGCAGGATTCGCTACTTGAGCGCTAGACGTCGTCTTGGAAACCTTTGCTATACATTATATTTTTAAACATACTCTTTGCTAATGGAAATAAGACATGATTTAACACACACAGTATAAATTTATTATTAATTTGAAGTTAATATTTTATAGACACAAGTTGTAATTAATTTTTCATATACAATTCTGCACTGGATAATTCTTTTTAAGACTCTTACTCAAGGTTAAACGATCGACTTTTGAATACAAATAAACAGTAATGGCGTTCTATTTCGCCGATCAACAAATATTTTGGTCGACGTTTGTGGGCTGTTTGAATCACGTTAAAAGGTTCAGATGCAGTTACAACATTAAAAATACACAACCTTACAATGTTTTTTCCTTATGTAGGATAATGTGTCGTGGTAATTGTTTTGTTTAAGTGTCATACAAGATGTTTATAATTCGTACATAAATATGAGGTTAGTTCTATAGTTAACAAGTTTTTCAGTGATATAAATTTATGGATCAATCATTGTAAGAGAATAAAAATGATTTAGTGGTATTCAACATACATTGAGAAATGGTCAAAGTGCGTTTATTTTTTGGAAGTTGAAATAATTTAACTGATACTTAACAGCCTTGCAGTACGGTATTATTCGGGATGAAGAGAAGGAATGATTATGGCATCAATATTGTTCCTGCGTTCTTTATTCAGGCTTCGGCATCTTTTTCAAAGTTGGTTGAACTTATTTATATATTTCATATTGAGTTAAACGTCTTCTCCCTCTGGAAATGGTATTCTGCATCCATCAGACTTCTGTACTCTCAATTTCTACACTTTGTTTTACTTCTAAGATGTCTTAAACATTAAAAGGTGTTGTACAGACAATTCGCGTCTGGCTTGCGATGGTGTCACTTTCCAAGTAATTGTATTTAACGGTAATTACCTCGTTAAACGGTCGTTTCCATGGTTACGTATTTGCTCTCATTGGGTGAGCTCAACATCAGTACATTATCAATTTTCGAATTCCTTTCAAATCTTCCCATATCTTCGGACTTTCTTCCTCCTCTTATCTTCCTTCGGGGTTATTATCTAAATGCACTGTCATTTATATTTTCTCACAAAGATTATTTTGGTACCCCACAATATTGGGTTTTATCAAGTTTTCTAAGTTTAAAATTAATTTCATACTTACTAATCACATTTCTTTATTTATATAATTCCTTAATTTAATATTTGGTTTTTAATAATAACTACTATTCATCCTTGATGAATTAGTCACCTTGGATTTGTCCATTACATGATGATTTTTGTACAATGAGTAATTGTTTATGTTTGACCGTTAGGCCTGTTTCACATTTAAGTAGCCATTACTGGATTTTTGTGGCTTCATACACAATATATTTCATTGAGTCCCAAATTGTTATTTTGCATTTATAATTAGGTTTAATGTATCTGGATGTGTTTTAATTAGTAACAACTGTCTTATTCAATCTTACTTGCTAATTATTTGCTATTCATTTCCAATATAAAATAAAACATCTAAGCCTATGGTCTGTATAACTCTTACAGCCATATCCATTTCATAACTAACAGTTTATATAATTCATTATTTCTTATTTGTTGTTCTGGTGCTAAACAATCTCACCTCTATTGAACTTTTTCCATTAAACTCCCCTTATAACATGGGTATTGAATTAATGTTGATACAAACTTATTTTCTAATGCTTTTTTCTCTCCCTTCCATATTAACACCATCTAATTACTTTTCCTTGTGAAACACACCTTTAAACTTTACAATACATTTTTAAGTTATAACAATACTATTTACTAGTCATCACAGTGAATATCACTACCTAGTGTTCATTATTTACTGATTAAACGTTCTATCCTAAATACTATTCATTGTAACTTGTTAAATGTTATTGTTCACTCTTAAAACTAAAACATATTGTTCACTCTTAAAACTAAAACGTAAGTAATTTTACTAAGTCTTTACCTTAGCCTACCCTCCTCTTACTATTTATATGATAGACAATATTTGTAGTTATTGTTCACTAGCACTTTCTTAAATCATTTAGTGTTCATTATAATTTATTTAGTGTTTCTTTAGTATTATATCACTCTGGTATAAATCACTTTCACTAATTCAACTTCCATTTATTTCTCATCATTTTATTCTCTTTCTCTACACAGTATCTATATAAAATTATTAATATTGTGTCTTTCTTAGTTAACAAATTACATATATCCCTAACTCTTTTGGTAGTGTACTTTTATATATTGTTTCATATTACTGACGGTTCATAATGGTCATTTTATCAATACTAACGTTCATTAATAGTTTTGGTTCTTAACCGAACTTCATTGTCTTTATTACTTTGGGTTACATTATTCCTCCCTTCTCTATTTTTCATTATTTGTCTAGTTTTCTTGATCCGTTTCATCTTGTTTTCTTCCTCATGGGTTTGTTCTCTCTTGGTTTTCATTCTTCTTCTCCTTCATTCGTCTTGTTTTCTTTATTTTGATTTCCTAACTGGTTTCTTAACTGGTTTCTCAACTGGCCAATCTCTGGGGTTGGGTCAATGTCGTTTGTCTGTCAGTCTATTATTTGAGTTTCTTTTATTAATCGCTTTCAGTTTATTACACCTCCTCCTTCCATGATAATTACCTTTTATTTATTTTTTACTATCCACATAACTTATTTATTCAAACATAATATCATTTAGCATTTTTTATACATACTTATTGTTATCAAAATCTATCTGAATTTGGTGATGTTATAATATTAACAATAAAAAACAAATGAAGGTGAAAACAAAAATTTTAAAAAAAGTTCCAATATTACAAGAAGTTTGAAAACAAAAAAAAATTCTTCAAGTACACAATGAGTACTTAAAATAACATCAGGGTACACGTTTGTTTTTTATGTAACACAGAGTAAATGTACTTGTTACAGAGAATATGAAATAGAAAGAAACAGAACTATCTAAAGTAGTATTTACATAACGTTTACAATCATACTGAGATAGAACTATGTCTTCAAGCGATTTCTTATATATTGTTTGTATGAATAACGGTTTGCTTATTTCCATTTCAGTGTCAATATTTTTTATGACTTTCTGGATATGTAGTGAGAAACAGTTGATCTTAGTCAGAAAGCAAATAGACATTATTTTTCACTAATTTGCAATAGTCCATCAAGGCTGAAACTGTGAAGAACACCGTATGAAACAAGAGACAGTAAGACTGGATATCCAAAGACATATAAAGTTATTTATTAAAAAGAACCCAATAAAACAATCCTAGCAACTTCAATCAAAGGCAGTTTAAGTACTTATGTATTTTAAAAACAACATCGTGAACTATGGGGCAAAATCTATTGGAATTTGAATTCAGAAAAAACTGATTGCATAATGAAAACAATCAAATTAAATTGTAATGATGGAAAGTTACAAACACATTAAAATTTTATTTTAATAATCCTTTTCCTGTAACCTAAAATCCCCAAATTTGACCAGATAATATCTCAAGTTGATATAACATGCCACAAAGTTGCTTCAGTATATTTTCTCTTCTGATATACAAAAACATTTAAATTATCTTATGTAAAAAGTTTCGATGATACATTAGTACAAACGTTTAATTTAATACAGAATCTTCCTTACTCCTAAGGAATTCAAAAACATTACAACCTAACCTGTTTTTTTAAATAAAAAACATCAGTTTTTAAAAATTAATTTTATACATTAATTCTACAGGAAGGCTCATTTACTATAAAAATATACTGCACCATAGTCTACTTTCAGTTTTGCGGAAAAATGTACCGTAACGAATTTAAATTCTGTCCAAGTTGAAAGACATTTAACCTCATACTTTAGGAGTTTTAAGTTTTTTTAAGTGGGCAATAATTTTTTCAATGTAATACCGTAACGCATTTTTAAAAAAGTTACTGCGACATCTTAACTTCCAGCATCAACAAATTCTTTTATTTTCTGCTGGTAAATAATTATCAAATACAAGGTATACAATAACAATAATAATACTAGTACTTGTAAGAATATTACAGTGTATTAGTTACATTCCAAATTATGACGTATGAATGTTAATAACAATTTCCTGTTATCAGAAATACTAGAAATTTGGTAATTTTGTCAATACATCTGAAAAAGATTACGTTACAAGAATCAGATAGCATTTCTTGCGTATTATATATAACACATTTGTGTTCAAGTAATAGAACAAGGAACGAGTTCTGACGCCATATTTTCATTTTGCAGACTAGTTTTCGGCGCCACAACTTCACAAGGTAATTGAAAACCTTACCTGCAGTTTCTCAGAAAACAACAATGTTATCAGCGGTAACAACTTCCAAATTATTCTGAAACGGCGTACAGCGTAATACAATCTGCGACATTTCACATCATTTCTCAAAACTTGTAATTAAATAAACGTACAATTCTTTATTTTATTTGGCGTCCATTTTCAGATAAATATTGCACGGCTGTTACAATTTGATCTTCTCAGAACAATTTTAATACCACAACTGGATACGAACAATACGAAAATTCTCTTTCCTATCCTCTTGAGACAAATATATTCCCTCAAAGAGTAAATGTGTGTTAGTTTTTCCTTTAATTACTTGTCGGTACAAATAATGTTTCAACTTAACATGTTATAACCATTTATTTTTTTATTAGAAGAATTATCACAATATAAGGTGAAGGCTTTCTCCAAGCTCAATCTGGGAAAACTAAGAGACAAACTCTCATACAAAGTAGACATCACGAAAATCTATATCCACATGCTTTTAAAAATACCTATAAACGATGTTATTTTTTCCATAATTATTATTATTCTGTAAGTGCGATAAGGTTGGAACGATAAATGGATCTTGAGATTTGATCCATGTATGGATCTATGTTGATGGTTCTATCGTCAAGAAAATAATTCTGTAAAACAGATAATAAAGAAGATTACTTTTACTATTCACTTTAGTAGACAACTACATAACTCATCTTAAATATTTGTTTAATACGACCTAATTTTAACTCATCCTAAATAATTTGTTTATCAGTTTACGAAATAATAAAACGCTCACTGTTATTCCTTTTTAGTGATACAGAGTAACTCCAGAGGGAAATTATAATTTATAATATTACTCCACTCATTATACAACTCAACACTGAGTTGGATTAACGTCTGAGGCGGTGTTTGGTTCTACGTGGCCGAAGATGTTTGTTTTAAACGAAAAAGGTAACATGACTAAAAATTAATTGTAAATTAAATATAAATATGTTTGCAAGTATCTGTGTATCATTATTACAATTTACGTAATTTAATATGCTTTAATGTAATGTTTTTTGTAACATATATTTTGCCGGTTAAATTGTTTTTATTACACATAAAAACGTGTCAGTTTGTTATAAGTTGTAAAAGTCGTTAACATGAATTGACTGTTTACCACTAAGTAAATACAATAAATCCGAAAATGTTTTTGTTAAAATTAACCTTACATTTAATATAAAGTAACGTTTAGTTAAATTTCTTTAAAACTTATAACTAATGAAAATCTACTGCAGATAAGAGTAAATGACAGCAGATTTCTATTATAATGTACCTATTTGTTTGCAGCCAGGGTAGTAGTTGTGTTTGTGATCAGCACAGTACTAAGTTTTAGTTATGGGGCTACAACAACCACATCGTTTTTAACTGCTGCTGACCGAAATCGATTACAGCAAGTATTTACATCAGCCCTTGATGGTAAGGATTTGTCATCAACACATTATGCTGTTCTTGGATTTAAATTGCTCGGTGTACCGGTTCCCAATGCTCAGGTGGGTATTTTTGTTGTTGTATTTGATTTATTACTATATATATATTTCTTTCTAAAACTGTGTGTTATGTTATACAATTGTGATTTGTCATTCATAGAGACGAAAGAGTACAACGAACCAATAGAAGATAACAAGATAATTTAAATAGTTAAATAAAAACAGTTATTAATAGTTAATTCCCACTGATAAGGTTTGTATTCCTGTCATGTATTTTGATTATTTGTAATGATTGGAGTTTTTTCCTACACTTACTGGTTTAGTGATAATTATAATATAAAACTTACTGTCAAAGACACAATTTTATAAAATACAAGACTAATTATATTTTGAGGGTACAATTGTACTTCTTTACATGAATTAAATAATGCAAAAATAAAGAATACAATAGGTTAAATTAATTTTGAAATTTTAAAGTTCATTGTCAAACCTGTGGTAAAGAAAATAAGGTTAGGCCTTATATACTTAGAAAAGATACTTAACTGTGTACAGTATGTTTATATGATTGTAAATTTTACACTTTCTGTTCTAATATTGTAGGAAATCTGTAAGTTCCTGATTGATTCTTCAACTAGTGCTACAACAGCTGAAGCTAATTATTACATAGGAAGTACATGGCAGGCATTAGGATCATGTCAAGGAGCTTTTCCAGCAGCAAACGTTGTTAAGGTTATATTTTTACAGCCATTATTGTTTTATGTGTGTGTGTGTGTGGGGGGGGGGGAGTGGTACAGATACAGATGTTGACAAAAATCTAAAAAACGTAAGGATATAACATGAGACTATTCTGATGAATGAAAGGTGTGACAGGACAGTGAAAGTGGGTGCTATACTGTGGGATTTAAAACATAATAATGTAGCCTATAACTAACATCTGAATGTAGCCTATAACTAACATCTGAATGTAAAGTTAAGTTTTGGAAATTTCAAAAATTTGGGACCCCAGGGCCTAAAAAAATAAAAAAACAAGTGACAATCCAGCAGGGTGTCAGACTGAAAGGAATTGTAACCCAAATCTGAATGTTTAACATTTTCAGTGTTTATTGTATGATTTGTGTGCTCTACAGTTGTTACGTTACTAAAGAAATAGTAGAGAAAGTGGAATTTTTTCTATAATTGAAAAATTATCTGTAATAATAAGTGTACTTCATTCAAAATACTGAGCCGAGTTCTGCAGCTCAGGCAGCATACTAGTTATTATTTTCATAATATTATTTTATAACACTTCATATATTGATTTTGTCTGTTTTTGTATGTTGTAGACGTTAAGTGGTGTCTTTGACCAAGATGGATCTAGTGTTGCGGATCTTTATTATGCTATTCAAGGCCTTAAAAATTTAGGACAGAAATTGGCTGACCCAGTAAAAGTAACCAAAGCATTGCAATTAGCACTGAAGAAGGATGACAGTGTGTCCAGGTAATTAATTTATAATCGCAGTTTAATAGGTATACCTTTTTTTTTTCATAGTTTAAACCCATCAAGGGGATTGTTGGCCAAAGACTGCTTTTAGGCTCTTAACTAGAAGAACTGTGAGTCCAAATTTGTAGCTTTATGTAACTAATGATCACTATGTATTATTCACAATTACATTCCCATTGTAATAGTTCTTTCTGGAATTGTCAGATTTGCTCCACATGTACACACTTCACTGGTGACAACATAATAGCAACGCTAACAAATGAGACATTGTTTGAACTCTTCTGTCATTCTTTCTCAATTATCTCTGTTTTGTGCGAACTATTTCAGCACATTATTTCAGAAAAATAAATGACTTCATTTCTCCAGAACTCTTGAGAGAGAAGCATTATGTGCATTTTTATTACATGCAAGTATCTGTAGTTCTGATGACTAATAAATTCAGGATATTATTGTTACCACCTGTAACAAATGTATACAACAACTGTCTTGGACCACAGTTATTTTACTTGTATTTTGGCGGCTGACACAAGACATTATGTTTTACTTTTTTTTTTTAATTTTAGTGAAGAAACTACTTGTTGCATTGAATATTTAGTAAGTTGTATGTGTACTAAATATGTTTTCTGTAGTTTTATTTTTTAGTACAATACACTTAGCTACATAATTGTGATGTTGTTTCCAGTCTAGGTTATTTGTTCCATGCTGGAGCAGCACTTGGAGGTGATGTTTCATTTGTTTTTAATCATATTGAAGATGCGATTGTGCAGGCTGATGAAGTCGATGGTCGTTTCTTACAGTTTGAAGGAGGCCTGAGTATAACAGGTAATATTAGTGTTACACGTGTGCATAATTCATAATTATGTCCCCGTTATATTTGTTCTTTTTCCAATTGTTGGATTTGCTACACATGCCATTAGTAACAACAACACTGACAAATGTGACACACTGAGCACAACATTAAATCTATTGGTTATGTCATTGAAAATTTCTAGGTCTTTTTGTCGTGTGCACATAAAATTATTAAAACACCTGGGTACATTTAGAATATTTTCTTCTTTCTATGTTCCATCTGTATAAGTTACTTACTTCTTACTTCTTGGGTCAGGCATCCAGCGTCAGGTGATACCGATGGCCCGATGTCCATAGTATACCGCAGCCGCCAGACCCCATAAAGCCTTGGTCCTGAGGACATCCTCCAGCTTCCCATTGTCACCAATAAGTGCTCTCAGTCTATCTCTCCTGCCTGAGAAGTAGGGGTGAAGCTGGTTGGTCCTCGCCCTGCCCCTGGATAGCTGCTTAGCAGTGAACTAAACGCCAGCAGTAGCTTTACTCGAGAAAGTGCCATTAGTATGCTGCAATCAAAAAATATTGTAAACAGCCCTTTTCAGGGTTCTCGACGCATTTCACGGAAGGAGAAACGAGATCACCCAGACAGACTTAAAATTATTTTTTTGGAAAACAAGACAATGTATAAAATCTATACGGAAAAATCTTAATGTTGACAAAACGCTCATAATGAGAGAGAGCGGCATAGGCACACTAAAGAGAATCGAACTTGTAACATTATTTATTACTTTACTTTTATTTTCACAAAATCAGCTGTGTTTGGGTCCAGTTATTCGGATGCCATCTTGAAATATTGCCAACTGCATATTTTACTCACCAAGGTCCAGGATTCTGTTGAACGAGTTATAGTGAGAGAGCAGAATGGTTATTGGAAGAAAAACAAATTGATTATTTGCATACACATCTTATTCTTTTTTATTTTTCTTTGCTTCATTACTACATTACTTCAATTACTTTATTCAAAACACTTTAAGCTTCTTTCATCACCATCATAAACACAAAATATTCTTTCTCCCTCCCTTACATCTATTATGATTTAAACAATAAAACAAGACATTGATTTTGTTATTATATTGGTTGTACACAACTTTAAAATTAGAAAAGGAAAAAATTATAAAAAGTATTACACATACTTAAATCTATTTCTCGCAAACCAGCGCTTCATATTTTATAATTTTCATTCACCCACTCACACACTCATCATATCTTTAAATCTCCATTTCAGTTAATAGAGCTCTTTCAGTTTTTTTCAAAAATTTAATAGGCAGCTGTTTAATTTGTTTATAGGTTTAAAGATGTAAAATTGTTTAAACGGTACTCATCCTCGTAGTAGCCAATCCTTTCATCACCGCTACAGATTTATTACTTTCACTAGACACTCCGGTACTGTTTTAAACTGTTAAAATTGATATTGTTGAACGTCTGTTTACTTCACACTCCGGTACTGTTTAAAACAATTTAAAATTACATTTTTAAGTAGTCGGTTGGCTTACATTGTTCACGAACACGTTTTTTGGCGAACCGCATGTTAACACATCTGCGCGCTTCTGAATTTAGATGCCGACTGCCAGCGTCCCAAAATGGCGAGAATACTCTCTGCTGTTTTCACTTCGTTGTCTGGTAAAGTGCCTTGCCCATTTTGCATTCGCTGATTGGCTGGTGTGTCTCGTGCCTTTCTCATCATCTCGTAAAAGGTGGTAAGGAGAACATGTGCATGACTTTTACGTCGGGAAAGGCGGCACCCGCGCGCTCTTACACATTCCAATGTTATAATGGCTTTTGTACCTTGCGCTGCCTGACACCGAACTGTACCAGGTGTTTACAAAAGTCAAGCTTTTGTGATCAAAAAATGTTGTTCAGCGTGGGTTGCTACAGATTGTTACAATTATTATGAAATTAAAATAAACCCCTTAGTTTGCCCCATTACAAACTATGGTTCCCCACAAGAACATATGCAAAAAATCTTCTACATGAAATAAAGGGGAAAGCTAACAAAAAGGAAGGTCACATTTCATTGAGAAAGTCTTACAAAGACCGCAAGAAGTGCGGAGAGGTAAATAATAAAAGTCCACCTCAGGGAAAAACTAACACCAAGAGCAACTCAGTGGTAATCATGCATTGGAATGCCAGATCGCTTAATAAAAAGGCAGACGATCTCAAAAGAACTATACTAGAGAGCAACGCAAAAATAATTTGTATTCAAGAAGCATCTCTAAGCAAAACCCATAAGCTGAAATTCAAAAATTTCAACATGTTTAACCTGCCAAGGGAGAACAGTAATGGTGGTGGATTGCTCTCTCTCTCTCTCTCTCTCTCTCTCTCTCTCTCTCTCTCTCTCTCTCTCTCTCTCTCTCTCTCTCTCTCTCTCTCTCTCTCTCTCTCTCTCCCCCCTCCCTCCCTCCCTCCCTCCCTCCCTCTCCCTCCCTCTCCCTCTCCCTCTCCTCTCCTCTCTCTCTCTCTCTCTCTCTCTCTCTCTCTCTCTCTCTCTCTCTCTCTCTCTCTCTCTCTCTCTCTCTCTCTCTCTCTCTCTTTGGTACACGAATCGCTTCATGTTGAGGACTGTTCCACAGAACTTGATCAAAACCTGGAACTCATGAAACTGAAAATCAGAGTCCACAAAGACCTTACCTTTACCTTGGTAAATGTCTACATACCTTCGCAAGGTATTCATGTAGAGCTTCTTGACCATATCATACCATCCACTACGAATTATGTGATCGTTGGTGACTTTAATAGTAAGCACAGAAGCTGGAACAATGGACCAGGCCTGTTTGAGTGGATGCAAAAGCACGATATAATCCTCCTGAACAAAAACAAGAAACCAACATATCAGTCCCCAGCCACAGGGGCTTTAAGCACACTGGACCTGGCCTTGGTATCCGAGAACCTAAACAACGGGCAAGTTGGCGACGATCTGAGAAGTGACCATTTTCCTATATTCTTCCAAATCACCCTCTCAAGGGTGCCGGTGCGGAACCCACACGTAGTACATAACATATTCAATATCAAAAAAGCTGTATAAGGTACTTAAACCAAATTTATAGATTTGTAACATTGTTTGCTGCAAAAATCAAAATGGAAAAATAATCAGTGACGTAGAAGAAATTATGATAACGTGGAAAACATACTTCAAAAGGCTCCTAACAGACGAAACAAAAGACAGAAATAGACAAGAGCCTAGAAGAGGAAATGAACACGATGACAAACCGCCACCATCAATGCAGTAAATACAAGAGGCAATTAAAGCACAGAAAAATAACAAAGCTCCACGAATTGACGAAATTCCCTCTGAACTATTTAAGTGGGGTGGGAAAAAACTCGTGGAACAATTGCATGCCTTAATACTATATGGAGTACAGAACAAATCCTTGACGATTGGAGGAAAACCATCATATGTCCTATATGTAAAAAAGGGGAAAGCTATCATGCCAGAACTACAGAGGAATGGATACTGTGCTCTGGGTATAAAATTTTTACATACGTAATCAATAAAAGATTACAGCCATATGCTGAAGAGATTATCGGCAAATACCAGTCCGGTTTAAGAAAAGGAAGATCCACCGTAGATCAAATATATACAGTCAGACAAGTTCTGAGTAAAGCGTGGGAACAAGATATAGATGTCTATAATATTTTTGTTGATTTTAGACAAGCCTATGATTCGATAGATAGGGATAAACTATCTAATATTTTATACGAATTCAACATACCAGTGAAACTGGTAAGGATGATAAACTTGACAATGACTAATACAGAATCTCAGGTATGAATACAAGGACACATGACAGAAGGATTTGTAATCAATCGAGGGTTAAAACAAGGAGATGGGCTGGCCCCAACCTTGTTTAATCTAGCTTTAGAATGTGTGATCAGAAAACTGTCAGTAGAAGAAATAACGTTCTGACAAACAAATCGGTCCAATTAGCAGCCTACGCAGACGACATCAACATAATGTGTCAGACAAAAAATGCAGCAGAGGAAACGTACTCTGAACTCAAAGAAAATGCTAGCCATATAGGCCTCAAAATCAACATAGATAAAACAAAAATATTAGTGCAGACTAGAAGACAAAGAAACTACGGAACAATCGACAATATCGGAAAGGTGGACAACTTTAAATACTTGGGAACCATATTAAAAAAAAATGTCACAAAAGAAGCCGAAATTCGAAACCGGATAGTCCAAGCCAATAAAGCGTATTTCCCCACATCAAGTATCTTCAGATCCAAAGACATCCACAGAAACACGAAACTAATGATATACAAATCAATAATAAGACCCATCCTAACCTATGATTGCGAAATGTGTATCCTGAACTCCAAAGCAGCAAACACTCTCGATACCTTTGAAAGAAAAATATTACGAAGAATCCTGGGACCAGTTAATGACGTACATGGCTGGAGAATAAGATATAACTGTGAATTGTATCAAATGTATAAAGAACCACTGGTAACACGGTACATAAAACTACAGCATGTAAGGTGGGCTGATCATGTAGCCAGGATGGGAGAAGAAAGGATACCACAAAAACTATTGTATACCAGAATCCATGGAAAAAGACCAGTGGGAAGACCAATGAGAAGATGGGAGGATGCAAGAGAAATATTGAAAGTGCATTCATGGAGGAGGATGGCTGCTGACAGAGAAGAATGGGGGGAAAGATTGAAGGAGGCCAGAGCCCAACAAGGGCTGTAGTGCCATAGGAGAGAGAACATTGTTTGCTGGCTGGCTCTGAAGTCTCCTTCCTATTACCAGTATAATTATGTTTTATCTAACACACTTGCTAGATACATATACCTAGGATATTTATGTATTAATATATTGTACACATTATGGACAATCTCTATTCTGTATATAATATTTGATTATTATGTTACAATGGACAAAAATAAAAATCTTTGTTAGTTACTGTGCCAGTGTTTTTGTTATTTGTGAGTAATGTGTTTAATTTACTTCTAAAAGTGGTCTAAATTGGTTTCAATTGTCTTTCGTACACGTTTTTATGGGGCATGAAGGAGTGATGAAAGGTTTTTTTGTTTTTTGTTTTTTTTTGTCCCCAATACATACTGATGTTTCTTTAAAAATTCTAAGTTCACTGTTTAGAGACACTGCACTCCAGATATGACCATTCATGTAACTTTCTTTATGATATTCCTACTCTTCTGATTTAAAAAACTTATACACATTGTAAATTATTTTCCGACATTTACTGTATACGATTTGGGCTTCCTTGTGTGCAGATGTCAAAAAGAAAACGCTTTACATGATTCATTTTACTTACAAACTGGTACACATAACAAAAACCAAATGAAAACTAAAAGCGATGTTTTTGATGAAAACTGATATTTTTATGAAAGTACAAACAAGGTTCATACTGACCTGTCACACAAAACGTATGAAGATGATCTATTTTTCCTTTAAAACACTGTACAACCAGATGGCTTGAAAATGTGCCTTCTATTGACAGTTTTAAGTATTTTTGATGATATAAAGAAATTTGTTGACAGCCAAAAATATCTCGATACAAAACCATTAAAAAATGTTTCTGTTCAAACCAAAGATATATTTCTGAAATGCAAATTGGCTTTTTTTAAAATGCTTTCCTTGGAATGTGAACCATTTTTATGAAAGTTCCAAACCTCAGACCCACTTGGTCCATTCCTGTTCACAGATTTACGAAGTCTCGTACAAAATTTGATGGAGAGATTTCTTAAATCCAGTAAAATGCCTGCAACAACAACTAAGCTTTTTTCATTAGATGTACATGACAAAGAAAATTTGCGTGATGTAAAAAGTATTGATCTCGGATTTCATACAAAAAAACTTCTCAAAGAAGCCACTTCAAAAGAAAGTGATATCCTAAAATTCAAACTTGAATGCCAGGCTGTGCTAGTCAAAATGACAGAAAAGATATTAGAAAGTTGTCCTCTGAAGTACAAGCCTGTCCAAGGGCTCTCATCATTGGATCCTAGTATAATTTTTCATCAGCCAGAACTAGGGAAACAAAGATTTGGTTTATTGATAGAGGCATTGTACACCAATAACCGAATCACAGATTCTGTTGCTGAGAAAGCAAAAGCACAATACACTCGACTTTGCAGTGAAGCTCATTCTACCTTTCAATTACAATTCAAAATATTTTTGGATGGTGATTGTCCTTCCAAGAAGCTTGATGATTTTTTTTCTTCTTTATTACTTGGGAATCAATGTTGTTCAGAATTGTGGCAAATTATTAAATTAGGACTGATATTTTCGCATGGAAATGCAACAGTAGAAGGAGGGTTTTCTGTAAATAAATCATTATTAGTGGAGAATTTGCAAGAACATAGTCTTTTTTCTCAAAGAACAGTGGAAAATGCTATATCATGAAATTATTCTTAAAGTTCCTATCACTCAAACAATGTTGACAAATGTAAGAGCTGCCCATAGGAGATATGAAGAATATCTCAATGAGTCAAAACAGAACCAAAAAGAAGAAGAGAAGAAAAAGGTTGAAAAAAGAAAATTATCCATAGAGATCAAGAAACTTGAAGAGCAGAGAAAGATGTTAAAACTGCAAGCTTTGAAAGAAGAAGACAATATAAAATCAAAAATTCAGATTCTTGAGAAGAAAAAGTTAGGCTAAATCTCCTCATTTAGAACTGTTATGATCACGGTTGACTTTATTTACCTAGGCTATGATAATTAAATTTGTATTCATGTATCTATTAAAATTAGGTATGGGATTTTAGGTTACCTGTATCAAAGAGTGTTTTAGTTTGAAAGAATAATACAGTCTCTATGTTGCTTTGTATGTTTCCTTTAGATTTTTTATGCAGTTTTTTGTGATATTTTAACCTAATAATGTACATTTATTGTAATTTTTTTAATATAAGCTAATTAATTTTGTTATTGTTTTTTGTTTTTTGTATTTATAACTTTTTGAAAACAATAAAAAGGAGTGTGTTGGACGGCTGTGGGGAAGGTGGAGGCCGATTACTAAAAAAATAAATATTTATTTAAATTCATCCATGATGATGGACGGTTAAGCATACTAAAGTAAATTTTCAATAAGATAATGTATGAATGTTTCATGCTTACAAATAAAAATAAATTTCACTAAAAACGAATATTTTAAGCTGAGTAAATAGGCTACAATAATGTTTAATAGGTAATTTATATATTGAAAAATTGGTATTGTACGCAAAAAATAACACATACGCTGGTCAGGGAAAATTTGCGGATTTGGTCATTGAAAGTCAGGGAAATCAAATTCAAAATTTCAGTATGAACCCTGACAAACACAACAAGCTTGTCATACAGAACTAATCTGTGATTGTGTGCTGATGCATACAAACTAAAGAGCATGCTGCTGTCGGCATGAAAGTAGTTAATTGGTGTCTGCCAAATGCACTTATAAAGCATTTATGTTGACATGTCAACTGTCGAATATGTCAGTAAGTGGTTCAAATGAGTGTATAGCTGAACTTTTTGTTGAAGTTTAGAAATGTATTTGTAAACAGAAAGTATATATTTTGCTAGTATGTGTTTACTCTTCAAACTTGTAATGCGGTATTACTTACATAAATATAGTAGAACTATATCACTACCTGCTGTAAACCAACACATTCTGTTAACATAAGTATACACAATACATTTTAAAAAGATATAAATACAAGGGCGGTATGATAAGTACCTGTGTTTCACGACTGAGGGCTCCAGTTACTCAACTCTGCATTACCATCTGTTAGTACAACAATGCAAATGATAAGTTTTAAAATTGCAAACAGATTCATTGAGTAGTTTTGTTTTAAAGCTGTTGAAAGTGGGCACGTTTGTGTTTTTTTGCAGCCTTGGAAAAAGAGCTATATTGGTCAGTGATTCAATTTCTTTTTTTTGGATGGAAAAACGTGTGAGGAGATCAAAGATAAGTTGAATGCAATTTATAACGATCATGCACCTTCGATGACTACAATCAGATATTGGTTCAATGAATTCAAGCGCGACCGAACATCCGTCTTTGATGAAGAGCACCTAGGCCATCCAATTGAAGTGACTACGGAGGATATGGTCAACAAAATTCATGATATTGTGTTAGCAGACCGCTGGGTGAAGATCAGATACATTGATGCTAGTGTAAACATCTCAACTGAACGCATATAAAATATCCTTCACGGGGCATAAGAAAGCTATTGGCGAGATGGGTGCTGCGTTTGCTGATGGTTGGCCAAAAACGGAATCGCGTGATAACTTCGAAACAATGTTTGGCCATGTTTAAGCTAATCCAAGTGAGTTTCTGCAGCATTGTGTGACCATTGATGAGACATGGCTTCATCACTACACACCGAAAATAAAAGTTCAGTCAGCACAATGGGGTTTTCCTGGCGAACGTGCACCAAGGAAGACGAGGACGATTCCATCAGCTGGAAAGGTCATGACCGTCATTTTTTGGGATTCGCTAGGTATAATCTTCATTGATTATTTGGAAAAGGGAAGGACAATCACAGGACAGTACTATGCTGATTTATTGGGCCGATTCAACGCTGAACTGAAGAGAAAATGGCCCCATTTAGCGAAGAAAAAAAGTGCTCTTCCACAGTGACAACGCACCAGCTCACTCGTCCACAATCGCTACAGCAAAACTGGTTGAATTATGCTACAAATTGTTGCCTCATCCACTGTATTCTCCAGATTTGGCCCCCTGCGATTCCTTTTTGTTTCCAAACATGAAAAAATGGCGTGGTGGAAAGCAGTTCACATCAAACAAAGAGGTCATCGCCAAAACAGAGGCCTATTTTGGAGACTTCGACAAACGATATTTTTTGGAAGGCTTGAAAAAGTTGGAATATCGCTGGACTAAGTGTATCGAGCTGAAAGGAGACTATGTTGAGAAATAAATAAAAAAGTTAAAATAAAATTTGTGTCTTCTTTCCTAACACGGGTATTTATCATACTGCTCTTGTATAGCCACAAATTCATTTGAAAATCTGTATGAAAATTCATGATTTTCTTATAAAACATAATATAGACCTATATTGGCAAGGTAACAGATTTGTAGAACTAACTGCACTTGCAGAAAACAAACATTTTTGATCGGGTTATTTAATACATTTATTAGTTATTTCTTTTTTATATATATAAAACGTATACAATTATATTCAGTAGTTAGCAATTTAAAAAAGTCTTTAATTGTTTTATAATTCCACTTTCTTTAATTTACTGGGTTGAGTTGGATAGGTCCGGACAGGTTCCTGCTTTCACACTAGCTGTTGTCCCCTTAAGGTGGGATGTCAGTCTCAGGGTTCCTTGTGGGTGTTGTGTCCATCTAAGTTGCTCCAGATTTAGCCCTCATTTACAGCCATTGGTTGCTGAAGATCTCGAACGCCATGCCTGTACTCGTGGTTTAATTCAGCCACTCTCTCGACGATACATTCAGACTCCCAGAGTCCTTATTAGATACTGCCAGAGACTGCCACGTGAAAGACTGACTAACTCATGGCTCCCTTGTGCTTTTATAGATTTACACACATGATGTCATTTTTACATGACAAATCGTTCTAAATTTTAGTAGAAAATTGACCACATGTTGGTGGACATGAACTTCCGGTTTCTAGACCTTTCCAAACCACATGTTTTCAACTGAATGTGCTTGCATAGCTAATTATTTTGTTAGTTGAATAAATGTTTTAAAATTTATTTAGTGTTAAAATAATTAGACATTAATAGTTATTCCAATTTGCACACTAATATAAATGACTTACAATGTGTCTGTTAATTATCTTATTTATTCTTACTTACCTTCGCACACTTCGTTATGCACAAAACACTTATTCACTTTCACACTGCACTGTACTGCTGTTTTTTTTTATTATTGATTATTGTCATACACTACATTAACATGGAGTACTTGACCTAATAACAGTAGTGTCTTATAACATACACACCCCTTTTTACAGGACACCAACTAATGCTTATTGTAAATATGTTCCCATATATTCATACATGGTGTGAATATTTTGTTTCATTGCAGTATGTTTGGTATATAATTTTGTGTATGTGTACCTGAAGATGGCTGCACCAAAAAAACAGTGCAACAACATTTTAATGATGGAAGTAGTCGGAGAATCCTTGGCTAGTGCCAAACATTATCAGTGTCTGGTTATAAAGAGTTTACTGTAACATGTTGTTTTCTGTTTCAGCTCTTGTTGTTAGTGGAGCGTACAAAATTGCAACAGTAGCAAACAAACCACCCCCAATCACAGGTGAACAGGCTGTGAAATTTGCAAACTACTTTGTGAGCAGACGTTCCGTGCAGACAAGCAAAGGTGCATTTAACCTCCTGGAAATACTTACAACATTAACAGAGAACAAGGTATTGGTTTTATTGATTTGTGTTTTTAGTAGTTGTGAGCTCATTGGTTGTGGACAAGCTTTTATCTTACAGCTCTCAAAAAGTTTCAACGTATTATTATTATTATTATTAGGGACAGATTAATTTGTAATAACCATAAGAGTGAGTAGGTTGAGAGTTAGAGTGATGAGTATAAAAGTATTTTTTTTATTGCGCATTGAAGGGCTAATTATAACTTTCTTTACCAGAGTATAGTGAGTGTGCCACTTCTGACAATCCACACATGTGTGCGGTTACTAGGTGGAATAAACTATTAAATACCAAAGAGATTGATGCTGTTTTATTAACAGTTCCATTAAAAAAATTTCTCTGGGAGAAAACTCATTTATAGAAAGTGTGATACTGTATAGGACACAAGTATAGCACTTGAATAGAACAGTTAGGAATATTTTATTGGTTATAGAAAAGGTATCTAGGGGAGGAGCTGGGAGGTCTCATGACCGGGAAGAAGAAGGAATGTCATTAGGGTAGACATGAGAATAGAACATCATGTAAATGACAGGCAGAGGATAGAGAGAGGGATTGTGTAGGGTATTGATAGATGACAGTTTGTATATTGGTTTACCTTCCACAAATCGACCAGGTTTGCACTGGCCTTATGTAGCACAGAACTGTGTGCTGGTCTGGAGCTTTAATTCTCCAATTGGTGCGTTTGTTCCCTTCTCTCGGTGTTTTATTCTCCCACCAGTGTACCTGTAGATGACTGTGTTTCCCACAGTTGTAACACTTCGGTCGTCTATCTTTTTCCCATCATTCAAATCGTTGAGGCGCTCCTGAACTTCTGAATTGTTTGTCCAGCAACATTGTTTTTCTGCACTCATCATAACGGCAATTATGTGATACTGAGATCTTCTGACTACAGTCTGATTACATAAACCCATTAATGTAGCAGGACACTGACTTGGCAGCTTCAAACTCGAAAGCATGAACATGAGCTTGTGAGCTATTTCGGGTTCTTGCCATTCGTAACACTTGCTGAAGTTCACAATCTCCGATATCAATAAATGTCTGCACTGCAAACCTCATTCGAAAATCTTCTGGTGCTTCAGGATAGACCAGTCTAATCAGTCTGTCAATGTTTGCTTCAAACTCTTGAAGACTCTCCCCGGACATTGTCGCCTTGTTCTCAGCTGACTAGTACATATTGTGCAAATTTTTATCACCATACTGTAATTCTAGAGCTTTAATCAATTCGTCATAGATGTTCAGGCTGTCATGTGGCACTTTCTTTAGTAGCTCTGCGGCAGGTCCCTTTAGAGTGAGCGAGTGAAACTGCCCCCTCTTTCTCTGTCCAATTATTTGCACTAGCAGCAGCTTCAAATTGCCGAAGATTTGTCACCCAGTGAGTGCTTCCATCAAAGGTTGTGGCCTTGACATGAACAACTGCCCTACCTGCCTGCAAAGTGACTTTTTCTCTTGTCTTATTTTCCTTGTCTTTTTCTGTCTTTGCTATTGGTGCAGTTTGTTCAGCAGTTTATTTCAAAATGCATGGCTGTATTTTCATTAACTGCTCTACTTCACTCTTTATCTGCTCTTTCACAATTGCTACTGTCTCCTCTACTTCAGATATTTTATTTGACGTGTCTTCTTCTACAACAGATATTTTTGTAGATATTTATTCTTCTGCGTCAGGTACTCTAATAATTTGGTTATTAAGCTCACCTCATAATAGACCTAACTCTGCACCGTTTGTTCTCGCATCTGCTTTTGGTCCTGTATGACTTCAAAGCTTTTGGCTTTGATGACTTCTGTTTCACGCTTCTGTTCCTCTGCCTGTTGTCCTTCTGACTCGAATAACAGTGCTTTTTGTCTCTCTTCTGTTTCCATTAACAGTGTCTCTCATCGTCGTCATTCCTCTGTCTGCAACAGCAGTGCCTGGAAATTTTCCATCATCTGACTGCCATCCATATTTGCAGATAACTTACAAATTCCACTACTCTGTTTCCACCGTTAAAGGTTCTGTCCCACTGTTACGACAGTCTCACTGTTCGTCGTATGGTACAGTGGAAAACAAAATTACAGTCACCAATGAAGTCACTAATAACCAGCTTTAATTAATCACAAATAACAATTTGTAATTAAATCGTACAATAATTCCAGTTAAATTTGTCCACACACAATAACAATGTCAAATAATAGAGTTCCACACTAAGGAAAATCGCTCAACGAACTGATCTGAGAAAGCCAGACACTCTGCTGTTATAGGTTGTGCAGAGGTCCAGAATAGGTTTCCCTCCTTACTGCATCCCAGCTAATGCGTATTTAAAGTGTTCTCCAGGCAGAGTAGTCTGGAACGTACTTTGCGCGGCATTGACTAAGGCTACACCTACTGACTAGCGCGGGGACGGGTGGAGGACATTCTAGGCTGTTCGATAGGGTCACAAATGACGTTTCGGTTGGCATGCCATCTTCTGCTCAGAAACCGAGATAAGGATTTTGCGTGTCCCCCTTAATGTTGTACACTGTCTATATCGCCCAGATAAATTTTCATAGCTTCATCCAATTCTGTAGTTACCCAAAGGAAGCAGTCTATAGCTAACGCAGACACTGTCAAATAAGTAAGCTCCGTTCAAGGTTGTTCAAGCCTCCTCAGTGCTGCTTTCAAACCCGATATCTCAGATCACCATAAATTGTAAAATGTTTCTACAGTAGAGAGACAGTGTAGAGAGTGGGAAATGTTTTACACACACAAATTTTAGACTGATAAGAATGTTATTAACAAAAAAATATTCTGCAAAATATAGGATGATGCTAAAACAGTCTTATAACTTTACAAACATTTGTAACATTTGTTTTGCTGAATTTGTAAAGTTTCCACATGACATTAGACATCTCGCTTCATTGATTGGGGAGTTTGACTAACCATTTGGCCGGATTCATTCAAAGACTTTCCACATGACATAAAACCATTTCCCCACTGCCCTTTTAGGTGAAATTGATTAACTGTTTGGTCACATTCAGGCGCTGATTTTCCGTCCGACTGCATGATAGCTCCCCGCACGTGACCTCGCGTGTTTAGTTAATAAATCTGTTACTGATGACTGTACAAATGCGAGACTGGTACCGTTGTCTTAGGTTTCACCCCCCCCCCCTACAACGTCCAATATGCCATCAAGTATTACTGTGGACAAGAAGGGTGCAAAATCAGTTATAGTTAGATCTACAGGCAATGAAAAATCACACATTACTGTGATACTAGGAGTAACTCCTGATGGTAGAATACTTCCGCCATATGTTATTTTGAAGAGAAAAATGTTTCCAAAGGAACAGTTACCAGCTGGGATTGTTTTTAGAGCACAGGAAAAGGAGTGGATGAATCTAAAATGAAAGATTTTATGGCATATTGGATTAAAGTTGTTTGGGGATGTCGACCAGGTGTTTTACTAGGGCAGAGAGTCATGTTAATTCTTGATTCTTTTTGTGAGTACACAACTGAGAAAACAAAGAAGCTGGTTGCAGAAATGAACACTGATCTTATTAAAAATCCCTAGAGAAATGACTTTACAGCTTCAAGTTCTAGGTGTGGTTGTTAAGAAATCATTTAGGAACCATTTACAGAAGAACTGTAGTGACTGGCAATGGAAACCATACATTGAGTCCAACAGGCAAGTTGAAGAAACCAACCATACAGCTACTGGCCCAGTAGATAATCATCCTTGGCAAAAATCAAAAGTGAATCCGTTGTAAAGGGTTTCAAAAATGTGTTCCTTCTAACATGGATGGGTGTGAGGATGACATTTTATGGAAAGACTCCAGTTATGATTCTGATTTGAGTAGCAGTACTGAAGATGAATGTTGAGAAGAAGAAAAGGAGGAGGATGACTGGGGCTAAAAATAGTCACTTTATTACTTATAATTTCACTCTTAGATTTCGTTGTCCATGACGTGTCCGTTACTTAACTAAACATAATTACTTCACTACCGACTCGGAACACAAAGTTTGTAATAGGTAAAAACACAAAAGTTTTACCTTATAGCCTTAACCGGTTTTTACTTTTAAAAAGCTTCTTCAGAGGCTCCTGTTGGGCGCACTGTCTGTCTTGTTGTTGGCGACTGTATCGACTTTTGAAAGATCGATGTTGTGTGTGTGTGGGGTGTGATATGTTCGAATAATCCGTGTGATCTGAATTGTGTCTGTTCATTTTGGATGTTGTTTTTATGTGTTTTCGTGTGTTTGTTTATTTCTAATTGTTCTAGAGTGTCTAGTTTTCGGCCTTTTGTGTGTACGTGTAGAATGTCCATGTTATTGTCGATGTTTTTGTATGTGTGGTTTGCTTCAATGAGGTGGTTTGCAAAGGTGGATTCATTTCTTCATATATTTTAATCAGATTTTTTTTTACTCCCCCAAGTCCCTTAACCCCTGATACCCGTTACAATTTACCGTGTTCTGCACTAGGCATCTTGGCCATCGCCGGCCTCATCCTAGCCGTAATCCACATCTCCCTCGTGGCCTGTAACTTGGTCACCCCCCATCCACACTCACTATGACCCTCCCTGGACTGTAGCGCCCAGTTGCTTCCACAAGGACTGATGCGGAAAGGGGTGGACATTTTTTTCTTTATATGAACCGTGCAGTATAATTATAATAATTTGAATAGTTAAACTGAACCAACAAAATAACGAAATAAGAGAAATTTAAAATTTAGAAAAAACTGAAAACAAATAGAAACATGCAGGATCGCCGGTCACATGGCAGGCAGATGCAAGTACTCGCCAAGTATTACATTTTCTTTAGTTCTGAATTTGTCAAAAAGGAGTTTTAAACTATTTTCTCTTTCACATGAATAGAATTAAATATTTAAATAATAGAAAGGTAACCCATGACTCTATACAACTCAAAGCACAAATACTTATAAGTTACTTATGACCCGGTCAGTAATGTCCACACTTTAACATGTCTTCACAAAACATGTTCAGTAATGTTAAACATGAGTCTAATGTCTAGGCATAGATTTTAGCGTGTGTGTTGCCCGATAACCTGCGGAGCACTTCAAGTGTGAAGTTTATTAAATAATGGAAATTTCCCACCTGATCTTTCGGAGGGCACTAATGACGTTCCTGCATTTTCGTGGTGTGTGAAAGACGATGACGGATGGCGTGACGGCGTTAGGGTGTCTTACGTAGGCTCTGCGGATGGGCGAAGATGTAGCGTGCCCATCACCTGGACCCCTTTCCCCTCGACTAAGCGGAGAAACCTGAAGCTCTTTATGAAAATTTATCTATGCATAGTGGTATCACAATCTATGCCGTCACAAACCAGCCGCGCCCAGGTTGAACGAGAAAAGAGAACGGCGCACGGCTCGGCATTAACTTATAGAAACTCAGACGTTGCTGACTAAATTTCATTGACAAGCGAAAACCACAGCCTGCCAATGACGTCACCACTCAAGGTTGCAGCGAACAACTAGCATACTCGAAAATCAATGGGTATCGTAACAATCAGCGATAGTGCGCCGAACGCCCAGAAAATAAAATTAAAGTGGCCGTGGTGTTTACTTTTCAATATAACCACGGCACAAAATAAATAATAAACTAGAGAAACAGAGTGAGACTATTGCGAGAGTGAAAGGTGAAATGACTATAAAGATAAATAAAATACAAACCGAGGTAAAAATGATATAAAAATAATTAGTGAAAAGCAGGATGAGAAACTGCTAGAGACGGACAAAAAATTTGATGCTTTAACTAATAAATTTATCGATAAATTTAAAAAACAAAATGACAAAATTGAAAGTAATGTTCAAGGTGTGATTGATTAATGTGAACGGATTAAAAAAGCAAATAAGCTACAAGAGAGTGTGAATAATGAATTCAGAAGTAATATTGAACAACTTGATACAATTAAACCTAGTGTAACTAATTTGAAAAGCAAAAACACAGAACATGAACAAGAAATAATTAAAGTTAGAGAAGATCTAAGCCTAGCAATTAATCAAAGACTAACCAATATTGTAACGCAACATAGTTGAGGTTCCCCAACGTTACATAAAAGACTGAATGAAATATGGTCAAAGACCATACCCTGACTTAAGGTTGTTCGATAGTTCATATGTTTGAGAAGGACCTCAAGTAAAAAGGAGGCAATGACTAATATTAAATGTGAAAGAGCCAGACCAATGAATGATTGGATGTAATGAAATGTTTGTTTTGTACTGTGACATGTTAAGGTCTACAGAATATTTATATTGTATGTTGAATGTGTTAAAAATAAAATGATGTTGTTTGATAATAATACTTACTCAATAATTATGTTTATATTTTATATTAGATTTGTTTTTATACAGCACAATATAGTTACCAGTGTTAGGCACGGTACTAAGTTGTCAGTATTGTATAAAATTGAAAGATACTGTTGTTCTAATTAATGTTTATAAACTGGATCAGGAGTGTGACCAGTGTTTCAAGTCTAACAAGTAGTTCTGACAATTATGTCATAAATTAATAAAGGGTTCCAGAACCAATTGATTAATGTAAAAACAAATAACCACCAGTAAATTGAAATTCATGTAATTAACTATGTAATCAATAATTAATTGTACAGTAGGTCAGGTAAAAAGAAAATTAAGTTAAAAACCAAATAATGTTATAATGGTTGTAAATGAATCTATAGGCCTAAATTCCATATTAGTGAAAGGAAATTAATACCTTTTTAGTAAACCCAGTCCAACGAAACTCTAGTAAAACATTTACTGTTTAATAAGGAAGGTTAGGGGAGAATTTTATGTGATTCAATATTAATCCAAGCATGGAGTATTTTATTGGAAAGGAGTAGTAATATTCTATAATGCCGGCTCAAGGATATATAGAAAACCTGGTTGTTAAGGGCAACTGATTTTTTAGTAACTTGTTGATTTTGAATAGATGGTACTGATTGTTACAAGCTATTAGGTTGAAATGAACCGATATATTTAAAATATATGAATAAATATAAAGAAAATATATATCCAAAGTGAAAAAACACATTTTGCAAAACAATTATACTGGAATGTTAATGAATCATACAAATTAAATAACCCTATAAATTATCAATGAATACAATAAAAAAGAACTGAAAGCGTCTCACCTCATTCACTAAACAATTCCGCTGAATTTGGTATCAAACCAATTCATGCTATAAATCGAAGACCAATAAAGAGTTGAAGCCTGAATTAACGGAAATATTTGGAAATACAGAAGATTCGGTTGACGAAATAACCTTCATTGGCAGCAGAAGCTGAGATCCTAATTCCAATTCACTGGGACCAAGACTTGTGAAGACCGCAAAAGAAGGATAGAAGCCAGAAGATCTCCTGAGAATTTACCAAATACACACCATCATCAATTTTATTGAAAATCAGAGCAGTTCCACTGGAGGAAGACGAGATAACCCGCATTTTGACCAGATACACTGTTGACAAACGTTCACCGCCAGTCGAAGTTTCGTCGGTTTGGTAAAAAAACAAATTATTTTCATATCATTGTATTTTAAGTAAATAATTTTATTCTTTTTGTAAATTGAACAACCTTAATTATGCGTTTTACCTGGCCTTACTAATGGTTCAAAGAACTACACGAACCCTGGTATAAGAATTATTTGTCATTATTTTCAAAGTATATATGTTTTTCTTTTTAGAATTCGAATAATTAAGAATCGATACATGTTGGGATAGTCGATTGTATTGTCTTATTGTTTGTCTGAGACAACGTAACTGGTTAAATACCAGAGAAAAATAAATAAAGTACATTTTTGTATGAGACAACGTTTTAATCATTGCAGAGAAAATACTATATGTAATTGGCGTAATAATTTATTAACAGATTGATACAAACACTCAGAATAACTAACCTATACGCACAATTATTTATAATAACAGCGCTCCAAGTTTGCAGCTGGTGAGACGGGAGATTGCTGAACTAACGGGTTTTGCCATACTAAATTTGAATGAAATTTTCATCGTTGAGGGACTAGGGTTGAGACAAAAACCACTTACATTCAGTAAATACTCCATATATATTGCTCATATTAAACAACTACTGAGAATTAAATTAAGTCTACAGAATACTACCATTATAAATTCAGGAATATAATTCTAAGTTTGTGGACTTAATAACCTGTGTTCTGAGGGTTTCACTGGTCACAACCGCAAGGTATATTAGTTAATAACATATTAATTAAACCAGGTAACAGCATTTTAATTGTTACGAATCGCCACCTACAACGTACTACTTGGCGTTTGTTACACCGGAGTCTCTTATAACTAATTACACTCATAGACAAGATCTCTTTATAATTTGACGTCTCCAGCTGGTATCATACATTATTACCTACGTCCTCACATAATTAACAAGCAGTTCGTTACTAAATTGATTACAACAGTGGGGTTTGAATAAGACGGACATTTTCGCTAGCACCGGCACACATTAGTCTCTCTCTTTACAAATTGACGCTCGCAACGTGAGGCATCATCGTCGCATCTGAGCACCTATTTATTTCTCTCTATTTACAATATGTGTGAGAGAGTGAGCGTTGATGTTGAATTAGGTTAGTTCAGTAATGAGGGTAAGGGAGTGAACCCCATACAATTTTTAAATTCCATACAAAGTTTCAATAAGTATAACAAAGAAAGTTGGGAAATAAAATTAGTACGAATTTTGAAATATTTTAAAGGGGATGCTAAAATTTGGGCGGACGCTCATATAATGATAATTTGGCAGACTTTGATGAATTTGAACGAGCGTTTAAAAATAATTATTGGTCAGAAGAAAAACAAGAGGGTTTACGTAGCACAATAATGGGATGGGGTAGTTTTAATATTAAACATATGAGCATTACGGCGTATGTGACGCGACTATATAGCCAGGTTAAATATTTACAACCACCAATGCCTCTTTCATCTTTTATAAGGTATGTTAGTAAACATTTACCTAAAGACATACGATCCACAATTAGAACCCGGGAGTTTACTGATATAGCTGAGTTAGAGAAAATATTAGAAGCTTACCAGAGTATGAAAGAAGAAGAAGACAATAAGTATCAGTTTAGAGATAGAGATGGAAAAAAGTAATTATAACGATTATTATAATTATAAAAAGGTGTCTGTAATTGTAAACGAGTGGTGTAGACATAAAACCAGGTTATTATACGATGATGGGGGGTAAGCAACTAATGTTTATGAACGTTTAATTATGTGATTAATGGTTTTGAATTGGACTGTTTTATAAAATGAGGTGTGGTAAACAATAAAACAATGACGAAAAATTGTAAATAAATTTATAGGGAGATTAATTGTGTTTGTGTTATAAGATGTATTTTATGTAAACAATGTATGTATGCAGTAGTAATTGATTTTAATAATAATATTTTATCAAACTAAACAAATAACAAAAGTAATTAGGAAGTTTGTAAAACAACGGAATTGTAATTGTTTTGGAATAAGGTAATATGAATAAATTGTAGATGAATTAATTGATTAATTAACTAAATGATTTTATATGATTTGAAATTAATAATAAATGTAAAATGTGTTTGTTATGGAGTCATATGATTGCTATAATGTTTCAGAAGATACATGGAGTTATGTACGTTATATTTGTTGTAATGACTTGTTTATATTTGGAATTAATGACAGTAATCGTGTTAATTAGAGGGAGTGATTGACCATATTTAAGTATGAATTTGATAATGACTTTGAAGTAATGTAAAAGAGTCTTATAATAGCACTAAATGAGTTTGAAAGAAGTTAACTTAGGTAAAATATTATTGTGAAATGTTATGCAAAATGAAGGTTGATAATAGATTTGAAATTGTGGAGAATTTAATGGCATAATAAATGATAAATAGTTAAAAGTCGATATAAAAAGAGTTAATAGGAAGTTCAAGTTATAATGTTTATAATTTTCTATACAAATTATTTAAAGGTGAATTGTTTAGTTAAATGTAGCAATGTTAATGTTCAAGGTTAATGTCTATTATGTTGATTATGTATAGGTGTGGAAATCTAAACATGTAATTATATTGTGTGTAATATAAACTAAAGTGATTCCCCCATTTTCGGGCGGACCATGATTGGCGGTATATTAGAAAATATAAATTAATATAATTATAAATATAAAATATAAATTATAAAATACTATTATGAAATAATAATTTTCGTTGTTTTAATAATTGTCAAGATATAATTATGAGTGTTTATAGTAAAAATTAAATTCAATTAAAAGATAGGAATTTTGTAATAAATTTGAAAGTTTTGATGGACAGGGTATGAAAATGATTAATGGTAACTCACAATTGAAATGTGGTAGCAAAATATAACAAGATAAAGAGTTAATAGAATTTAAAGCTAAAATAAAGCTATAAGTTGTGTAAATTCTTGATAAAACCTAAAATTTGAAATGTTTGTAATTTTTATTTAGATGCAAATTAAATGTTTATTTTAATGGAAGGAGATAGAGTAAATTCTCTTTAATAAGTTGTAAATTAAAGCATAATTAAAGATTCAATCGTAGGAATATATTAATTTAGGTGAATAAGTAAATATTTTGTTGTACTCGCTATTTTATGTTAAATGAAGGTCACAAGTAGGAAAATTAAGAAATCAAATGAATGGTGCTAGAGCACATAATCAATATGAAGAATTTCATGTAATGAAAATTGTGAATTTTAAAGGTAACTATATCACATATAAATATTTTTACTTGTGATTCCCCAACTTTCGGGCCGTCACGTTCTGCCTAAACTGGCCATAGCTGTTATCGTTGTAAGAGGTGAATTTAGAAATTAACCGGGGGGGGGGTAAATCAGGGGAATCACCAGAACTATGGAACAGCGGCTATCCATTGAATGGGATGGTAGACCGTTTAAGGGCATATACCTAAATTTAGTAGGGTTACTGGTGTCTTCGGACATCAGTAATTCCGAATGTTTTGTAAGGCCGAAGCAAGAACGGGGTAGGCAGCGTCTACCCCCTAAAAAACATCCGTTCTTGTGGAGGCAACTGGATGCCACAGTCCAGGGGGGGCCATAGTGTGTGTGGTAAGGAGGTTACTCAGGGGAGTAACGAATTAAAATTTGAAACTGAATGATGCTGACTAGCTGATAAGCTAATTAAATGATTTTATTTTGAGTCAAGAAATACTATGCAAAAGACAGATGATTGACGTTCTCCAATAGATAACTTGTTCAGAAGTAATTGATTTAAATATGTTATGCTCTGTATGATAATTTTATAAATAACTTTACTGATGGAAATGGTTAATTCTAGGAGAGAAGATGTTTAATATGTTTTATTATGTTGTACTATGTTAGAGTGTAAGAATTATAAACATGTGTGATGCATTGTACATTGTATAATTTTTGGAGTGTGTCTAGGGTAAGGTCATTCACCTGACCATGAGACATCAGCTGAGGACTGGTGTTAGATATGGAGTATGTTTCTTCTAATTGATTTGTAGGTTCTTTTGTTAATCAGTGTAATTAAATGATTGGATAATAATTTTTATTGACAAAATAATTCTTTTTGGAAATTAAATTTTTTTTTGTAGAAAAAAATTTTTTTTTGTTCTTTCCCGTAAAGAAATCTATTAAATTTTTTATGTCCACTATAGGTAGAGAAGGTGTCAGCTGATGTATGATGTTTATCTTATGGTATATTTTATAATCATGTGTAATTGTGTTTGAATAAGTGAATAGGGACAAGTTGTTTATTTTATTTTGTGTAACAGGATTGTTAACAGTAAATTAAGAGGAGTTGTAAAGAAAAATTAAATGCATAAAGACTTTGAGTTTTGAAAATTATGTTTATATTAATTGAACCAAATAATATAAAGTAACATCCAAGTAAATTTTTGATAGGGTATGTAGATTTATTTAACTATTGGAATTTTATATTATAATAATTAATGTGCAGATAATGTGTAATTAGTAATGAATATGTGTACGCACTCAGTACTTGCTAAAGGCATCCCAGTATGTATGTAAGGGGAGATATGGATCGATTGAGGATCTGGTATGGTATAAAGTCAGTTTTGGAATTTTATTCAGAATGTTGCAAGGTTAGGTGGTACTGTGGTGAGTACCTGTCCGACTTTACGGTGTTGGGATCTTGAATAGAGAAGTCCAGTAATCTTGTTCAGGTGCAGCCAGGGTTGCCTAATTAGGGGGGTAGTTTACCCATGATGTGTTTAGAAATTTAAGGGGGGTTGTTGGCACCATATCCTCACTGATCCTCTTAGAGGTTAGCAGTGAGAGTTTTTCTGTTTCGGCAGAAAACCTCTCATTGGGGGGGGGGGTATTGTAACGGGGCAAAAAGGGGTAAAACCAATTTTAATTATTATAAAACAATCCTTGTATTATTCGATGATCATCAGTGTAAGTTGCGTATTAGGAATTGGGAACAAGCATATACGGTGAATTGACTGTATCGTCGAAACTGTCGAGTTGTGGTACAAGAATGCAAACTTTCAACGAGGGTGCGTATGCGCCTCCAAGCGCGCACTCCCTCGGCCAATGTTCCCATGGTTTGGGTACGGATTAGTACATTCTTTCGCGCCGCGAGCGCAGAAAACAGCGTCATTCAACTACAAAACTCACGTCTGGCCAGACGAACACAAAGGCTCGCGAGCCGAAAATTTGTTTAAAAGTGAAAATGTGATTTAAACTATAAAATTGGCATGATATAAAGTAACAGTAAACAGTGAAATCTTCAAAAGTTAATCAGTGCAACATCTTTTGGATGCAACCAGTGAACAGAAATGTAATAAGAGTGACACGTTGTCTGCAGAGACGCCGCCAGTCAAGTAACAGATAAAACTTAAAACAATCAATATATCTAAATTCATAAAAGCGCTAAATGTAAATAAAGGGGTTTAAAAGATGTGTGTGTGTGTGTGCGCGCGCAAAATTCTGGGTTGCTTTTAATTAAAAAGTTTAAGGAGTAAGTTTTAGAATTTTAAATAAATGATTTAACTATAAGAAATAAGAGATAAGCTTGTTATTTCAATCAGATGGTGTCGTCACCTCAATATTTAATTGTGCATAAAGGAAATGTTAGCAAATAGAGAAGGAGAAGAGATGAAAATACAATAAAGTAGTGTGTTATGTGAATTATAACTATGTACTTGTTTATTTGTATTGACCTATTTCTCTCTGCTGAGTACACTAGACGACATCTTGGTTAATTTCTACGCGTCGGAACAAGGTAAAGTAATTTAAATTTAAATACTTCTAATAATATAATTAAAGAGTACTATTTCATGTTTCAGTGTCTGGTGATGCTGTGGCGGCGGTCCTGTGCTGGCCTGCGCGTCAGAGCAGGAGCGTCAAGTTCCTGTCTGGCCTTGCAGTGTTGGTATCTTGAGAGAGAAGTCAGTAAGGTCATTCAGGTGCGGTCACAGTCACTGGACCAGGAGTAAGTTAACCACGATTTGAATAAAATGTAGAGGGGGGTTGTGGCGACATATCTTGGCTGATCCCTTTAGAAAGTATGAGAGTGTCAATGAGAGCTTTTATGCTTCGGCATAAAACCTCTCATTGGCTTCGGCATAAAATCCACTGTAGAAAGGTAGATGAAATATCTATAAATGAAAAGGGTAGTTGAAGGGGGGAGGGGGTAATTTTTTTTATAAATTAAAATGGTAGCTGATGATGGAGGAGGTAAATTTTTAAAAGTTTTATTTGTATACTACGTTATTGGCAACAAAGAAGTAGTTTCTATGGAAACATTTCATTTCACTTTAACAAAATTCTATATTTTTCATTTTAATTTAAATCACGTATGAGTGAAAATATATCAACGTAAAGTATCGTATCGTATATATCGTTCCTGGCAGGCAAGCATATTTCAATTATGTAATGTTTACTTTTCCAAAGTTTTATTATTGTGATTACCGGAATAAAAAGGCCGGCAGGACATGGACACACACATACATACAAAATTCGCGTTATTTCTGGCCTCACTCATGTTTATTTTCTTATGTTTGCACGCTATTTAAATGGAAAGTGCCGAAACCCAGACCAACACAACGCGTGCAAGCCGAAAAGATGGACATCGATTTGCTTCCTGTGGATCGCTGGGCAGTGTTGTTGTATTAAAGCAATTAATACAATCTGTGTACTTATTTCTAGTATGATATGAGAATTATAAACTAATATGTGCATGTGTGTGTGTATGAAAATTATATAAATATAAATATTTTTCTCCTTTGGAAAATTGTTTGCTCCTCCTTGAAAATATTTTGACCTCCCTGATGGCTAGTTATTTACTAGCCTGTGTGGAATATAGCGTTATGACATGGATCAGAATGGTGGGTGTTAAACAGGAGACACAAACGTATTAAGGAAGAAATGTTTTGCTGAGAAATTTATAATTATACGGGTGAACAGAATAGTCGTTCAGGAAATCAGAAGACAAATGGAAAGAAAGAAATCAAGACTGGATTTTAAAAAAGAAAAATGACTAGTATAGTATTGACAGGAAAGACTTTGATAACACTATAGACATCCCTCGGCCCCTCGCAGCGAGAGTCCAATTTCATTACAGGAATCAGATTGCAGCTACCTTTAGCTAGCTACTCGTTCGACCTACAGACATTTTATCCAAAAGTACAGTCCTTCCTCATGAAGGTTGAGGATAGTCGTAATCCACCTGAAATGGTGGTACCATTTTAGCTGCTGCGTAATTTCTTAAGAACTCAAGCATCCTCTTATTTAATTAATATTTAAATGATTTTAAATATAAATTTTAGGACGTGGAAGTCATGTATGGTTCTCCATACTGATATTTAGAGAGTCAATGAAGAGTCTCTATTTGCCAGAATTATATATTTAATATTGAAAGAGTTCGTTAGTCATTCATATTACTGCAATAAATTAGATCATCATCTTGAGAAAAGAAAGGGGTGTGAACTCATTGACACAACAGTGGCAAAAAATAATTGGGTAACAGTGTTGCCAGGTCTAAAAAAATTATTTTGGAAGATCAGACATAAAATTTCAGTAGGTAACTGAAAATTTTGGAAGTTTTGTCACTTACTTTCACTTACCAACATTGTCTTCTTCTAGAAAAAATAGCGTGTATGAAATCAAGACGCATATTATAACATTGCCAAACCCTGATCACATTTGATATAAATAAGTATGTAAAAAATGCCAAGAAACCATATATTTTGATAGATAAATGATAACGAGAATGAAAGTAGTAAATATAATCAATAGTGAAGGAGGAAGAATACAACCAAAGGTGGTTACAAAACAAGAAAATACGAACTAGACTGACAGACAACTGACATTGACCCAACCCCAGAGATTGGCCAGATATTAACCAAAGTAAAGCGAGACAAGAAGACAGTGAAGAAAAAAGAAAAAAAAGAAAATTACATGGCCATAACAATTAACTCACAAGATTGTTTTAAAAGAGCATAATTTTTTATTATTGTTAATAATTTATGTTTAAATTTTTATTAGTGGTAACTTGTAAATGACCGTATCTCAGCAATTGTTATACATAAAAAAACCATGTGTAGATATGATTGTATGTACATCCTTATCTATAGGTGATGTGTCAGCTGTTATGTTTAAAATTACACTCATACAGACAGGGAATAGAAATGTGTGCGTGGTTCCATCAGAGAACAAATTGTATATCCTACTATATACTTTGGAACTTTTACTAAGATTATTTCAGCAGTATGTATATTATTTCAGCATTATGTGTTTGAAAGTATAAGGTTTTGGAGAGTTTATTTATTCGCTAATATTATTGCTGTTGCTACAGATGTAGTAGGTTTCAATTAACACAATATATGTTAACCTTATTAAATTGTTGTTATTATTATTAATTATGACATTTCAGACCAATTTTTATCACTTTAATGACGATATATACAAAGTTATGTTTTATTTGAAAGATGTATTTACAATACCATGTTGTTTGCATATTATAAAATGATATGTGACAGTCTGAAGTTAACAAAAGAGACATGAACTCATTAGATACAAAAACTTTGTAATAATAGTGAGATCGTGAGAAATATAAGGGTAATTAGAGATAGGTAGGGAGTGACAAAGATGAACAGTGAAGTGATAAGTGTAATAAAATAAACAGCATATAATCTTAAGAAAAAGAATTAAACAAGTGTGACAAACCCAAAACATAAGCACATGTTAAATGAGCAATTAAGTTAAGTATATTAGACTGAAAGACACAGAATAATTGTGAATGTAAAAAACAGAAAAAATATTATCTCAGTATAAAAATCACCAGGGTGATTACTGTTATAAAAGAGATGGTGTAGGTATAACACCCACCAAATTTGTTCATTTGTTAATTTAAAGAAAGAAGTTATGGGCTTAATGTTTAAGGCAATAAATACCAGAAGAAATAGTTTTACAGTAATATGTTAGTATGTTTTAAGTAAGTAAGGAATTTATAAAGAAAATAATAGCAATACCTTTATAAGAAATAATACGCAAATTATATTAATTATGTGTAACGAAAGGGAACATGGCAGAATTATATTAAAACTTAGAAATAAGTAAATTATGTATTAACATAGTATTATCAATTTTGGACTAAAACATTAATACATGGCTTAGACCAATCTTGTAAGATATCAAACTAATCTTTGAAAGAAAATAGAAACATCTACGTAAAGATTACAACCATTGAAATTATCCCCAAGTAAATATAGCCATTATAAAATATTTATTCAAATTAAACAAAAAATTCAAAGTTTGATAACAATGTGTTTATTTTGAGATCGACCAGGTAGAATAATTACGTTACCATGGAAACTGTGGAGTAACAAGCCAAAAATACCGTTAGATTTTTTTTACTGAATGCATGACGCTTTAATGGTATAGACGCTAATTTTCGAGTGACCAAAATTGTCAATTAAAACATAGCAAATATCAGAAAAAGTTACTACTAAGTGTATACCAAGACATAAGACAAGGACTGGAATCATATTATTGAAGTTGAGGCCAAATTAACGAAAAAAGAAAATAAATTACTACCAATTAAACTGGAAAAGATGCCTGATGTCCTGAACCCAGCAAATTAAAGAAGATTATAGTATAACCCATGAATAACAGATCATATGAATTCGCCATAACTACGGAAGTGATAAGTACCTCTTAAATTACCCAAAATATATAAATAAACTCACGTTAATTATCTCACTAAAGGTCGAAATCTCACTGAACTGAAATTAATTACTTTCAAAGATTAAAAAGAATACTAAGTCGCTGACAATTTATAAACTAACCAATATAAACTGTTGTTAATGATCCATAACTTGTAAACACTTTTACTACACTGCGCTAAACAAATTATACCTACACAATATGTTAGTTAAGTTTACTTGATGTAAGGGTGTGTATTTTTATTGTTTTTAAATATTTGTAATCCTTTGAACGTAACCTCAAGAACCTATGACAAACCAACATTAATAACTTGTATACAATTTTCAACAGACGCCATCATTAAACGTCTGATTATCAATTCAAATATCGATTGTCAAACCCTGTAATTGTCTCATATAAACAACCGGAGCATTTGTATTAGAATAATTTGTATTAAATGAATAACAATCACTAATAAAGAATGTGTAAGTATTGAGTGTAACCACGGTGTTATAATTTCATTAGGAGGTGCACAATATTTTATGTACATTTCAGCAGACGACTAACGATTTACACAGCACACACAACGAATTGCTGAATGCTACAGTTGGCCTAGGCGGGCGGAAATATTTGAATTATTCAAACCGCCTGAGCTGCGCTGGTCATACACCTTTGAATTTTATTTTAATTGTTTTAAGAAAACAATTTGGTGCCACCGGGAATTTCATACCCCTAATGAACATCAGATAAAAACATCAAGACCTGGTTATTCGTACGTTCGCAACGAACGAAATCTACGGAAGTTGCACGCATTTGAACTACGGATAGAGAAGACACATTCACCCATTACACACAAATTGTACATTATTCACATTTTGCAGAATAAAACGGTAGCCGTACTCACGACAATATTACAAAGTGGCGCCCAACGTGGGGCTAGAATAATAAAGAAATTATACAATTAAACCCTATAAATTCTAGCGGCGATTACGAAAGGTTACAATATGCACACCAGAGGATTGTCGAAAAAGTTGGCAAAGGAGAAGGAGATGGAAGGAAACAGAGGGGAAGAAGAGGAAGGAACACCGATTGAAGAAGTGGAGACAATAATAACCACAACAGAACCAAGCCAAGACGAAGAAATGGAATTACAGGCGGGCGACAAGGGAGAATTTAGAGGAGACCCGAACATACTAAAATTAATGGAAATGATGAACAATAATTTGAAGGAGATGAACAATAAATTCGACAAGAATGAGGAGAGCTTGAAGGAGATGAACAATAAATTCGACAAGAATGAGGAGAGCTTGAAGGAGATGAACAATAAATTCGACGGCATGAAGAAAGAAACCAGTGACAATTTGAAACAGATCAATGAAAAAATAGTGAGTACTAAGGAAGAATTGAGGAAAACAGTCAACCAAAATAATGAAATATTACAACAACGATTAATGGAGGAAATTCAGCAAAGAAACGAAGAATTGAAGGAACAGCTGAAGAAGGACCACGAGAAAAATAAGGAAGAAATGAAGCAGCAAATAAGACTAATTTTCAGAGAACGTCGTGAAGAAAGCGACCAGACAAAAATGGAGATGAATAAGAAAGGGGAAGAAACCAATTACCAAATAGATTACTTAATGAGACATTAGGTAACGGGTTCAAGAAGGTGAATGAAACAATAAACACCACTCCAGAAGGAAATAATGAAAAAACAGAAATTCAAGAAGACCCAAATACATTGTTACATCAAAATAAAGGTAACGAAAACAAAGAGAAGAGTAAGCACAAAGGAACCAACCGTAGAGGAGTACAGAAAAAACAGATAATTAAGAAGACTAAGAAAATACATCAGAGAAAACGAATCAATACCAGAGAGGAATTGGAAATGATGAAGAACGGACTACTTGAGACGTTTAACCGACCAATTAATGACCATACGGAAATGATGAATGTTATGGAGTGCAGGAGAACTCTGAAGGAAATTCTAGGAGGGATCAACGATCAACCAGCGAGTAAAACTTTCAGCAAACATATCTTTAAATGGAGGATATCCAAAGTTGAAAAAGAACACAACAAAACAATGTATGACAAATTGAGAAAGTCTACAAGAAAAGGGAAATTACCAGAGATAGAAATACCAAATAAACCAATATCAGTGAGAAGATCAATAACGAAGGTACGATTAACTTCGTTGAGTAGTAAACAACATCATCAAGTGATTGAGGTAGGCACTCATGCCAGAGAACACATGGTATTAGAAGAGTGGCTGTACCAGATAGAAGAGACATATATAACACAGACAGAAACAGTGATGCACACCAGAGCAGTCCGAACAACGGAGGAAACTTATGTAATCATGGACAATGGATAAACCAAATGCAGATGAACACTGGAATATAGGACCATACACTATAACAAAAGACAAGGGCAATAACACTTACGAGATCACTCACCCCGTCACCAAGAAAATAAAGGGGGTATACAATCAAGCCTCAATTAAGAAATATTATGACAATCAACAATAACTGTAAAAAAAAAACAATTTAAAGTAAAAAACCAACAAAAATACTTTAAATAAAGAAAAAAAAATAACGTGACAAACAAACAAGTCTGCCAATGTCATAAAGAAAAGATCTCTAAAGAATGTCAAAATTCCAAAACATTCGTAAGTACAGCTTACACTAAGCATTAGAGAAACCATTATGATGAATAAAAAATTGTAAAAAATCAAAAAAGATATGTAAGAAAAGCTTACCCAAATATCTCAATAATATTTTAGAACAAGTAAAAATGGAATATCAATCAAAATGATCAGCTTCCACAACTATTTAGAAAGAGGGGAAGTAAAATTACCCAAACCAATGATCACAAAACAATATAAATGAAATCAACATTCTAAGAGCCATAATGTGAGATGAGATGAAACAAAGAGTAATTAAAAATGAATAAAAATGTGAATTGTATCAATAAAAAACAATGTATCAAATAGTATCTATAAAGAAAGATGGAACAATATATGACTCGAACTGAGCAGTAATGAAGTATAAAAGTAAAAGATTCCCAACAAATATTATGATTATGATTATTATTATTATTATTTTGAGTCACGAGTTGACTATATTTAAGAATTATTAATTGAGATTGTCTGTTGAATGAACCAGCAATCATTTTACTGAGCAGGGATGATGTTCCCCTGATATCAGTATAAGAGTAGTTTTGATGAAAAATAAGATTTATAGGGAATAAGTTATAATAAAAAATCAATAAGCCAGTTCGCAATGTGAGAAAATAATGAAGAAAAGACTAAGAAGAATAGAAATAAAAGATACCGAATTAATTATAAAAAATGAATGAGAAGCAGGAGAATTTGAAAAAAAAAAAAAAAAAATTTTGATACGATACAATTGATAATTTCATCAAACTTAAATTCACGTTTTATAAAATGATCAATTTTGGTGGAAGGGCATTATATAACATTGCCAAACCCTGATCACATTTGATATAAATAAGTATGTAAAAAATGCCAAGAAACCATATATTTTGATAGATAAATGATAACGAGAATGAAAGTAGTAAATATAATCAATAGTGAAGGAGGAAGAATACAACCAAAGGTGGTTACAAAACAAGAAAATACGAACTAGACTGACAGACAACTGACATTGACCCAACCCCAGAGATTGGCCAGATATTAACCAAAGTAAAGCGAGACAAGAAGACAGTGAAGAAAAAAGAAAAAAAAAAAAAAATTACATGGCCATAACAATTAACTCACAAGATTGTTTTAAAAGAGCATAATTTTTTATTATTGTTAATAATTTATGTTTAAATTTTTATTAGTGGTAACTTGTAAATGACCGTATCTCAGCAATTGTTATACATAAAAAACCCATGTGTAGATATGATTGTATGTACATCCTTATCTATAGGTGATGTGTCAGCTGTTATGTTTAAAATTACACTCATACAGACAGGGAATAGAAATGTGTGCGTGGTTCCATCAGAGAACAAATTGTATATCCTACTATATACTTTGGAACTTTTACTAAGATTATTTCAGCAGTATGTATATTATTTCAGCATTATGTGTTTGAAAGTATAAGGTTTTGGAGAGTTTATTTATTCGCTAATATTATTGCTGTTGCTACAGATGTAGTAGGTTTCAATTAACACAATATATGTTAACCTTATTAAATTGTTGTTATTATTATTAATTATGACATTTCAGACCAATTTTTATCACTTTAATGACGATATATACAAAGTTATGTTTTATTTGAAAGATGTATTTACAATACCATGTTGTTTGCATATTATAAAATGATATGTGACAGTCTGAAGTTAACAAAAGAGACATGAACTCATTAGATACAAAAACTTTGTAATAATAGTGAGATCGTGAGAAATATAAGGGTAATTAGAGATAGGTAGGGAGTGACAAAGATGAACAGTGAAGTGATAAGTGTAATAAAATAAACAGCATATAATCTTAAGAAAAAGAATTAAACAAGTGTGACAAACCCAAAACATAAGCACATGTTAAATGAGCAATTAAGTTAAGTATATTAGACTGAAAGACACAGAATAATTGTGAATGTAAAAAACAGAAAAAATATTATCTCAGTATAAAAATCACCAGGGTGATTACTGTTATAAAAGAGATGGTGTAGGTATAACACCCACCAAATTTGTTCATTTGTTAATTTAAAGAAAGAAGTTATGGGCTTAATGTTTAAGGCAATAAATACCAGAAGAAATAGTTTTACAGTAATATGTTAGTATGTTTTAAGTAAGTAAGGAATTTATAAAGAAAATAATAGCAATACCTTTATAAGAAATAATACGCAAATTATATTAATTATGTGTAACGAAAGGGAACATGGCAGAATTATATTAAAACTTAGAAATAAGTAAATTATGTATTAACATAGTATTATCAATTTTGGACTAAAACATTAATACATGGCTTAGACCAATCTTGTAAGATATCAAACTAATCTTTGAAAGAAAATAGAAACATCTACGTAAAGATTACAACCATTGAAATTATCCCCAAGTAAATATAGCCATTATAAAATATTTATTCAAATTAAACAAAAAATTCAAAGTTTGATAACAATGTGTTTATTTTGAGATCGACCAGGTAGAATAATTACGTTACCATGGAAACTGTGGAGTAACAAGCCAAAAATACCGTTAGATTTTTTTTACTGAATGCATGACGCTTTAATGGTATAGACGCTAATTTTCGAGTGACCAAAATTGTCAATTAAAACATAGCAAATATCAGAAAAAGTTACTACTAAGTGTATACCAAGACATAAGACAAGGACTGGAATCATATTATTGAAGTTGAGGCCAAATTAACGAAAAAAGAAAATAAATTACTACCAATTAAACTGGAAAAGATGCCTGATGTCCTGAACCCAGCAAATTAAAGAAGATTATAGTATAACCCATGAATAACAGATCGTATGAATTCACCATAACTACGGAAGTGATAAGTACCTCTTAAATTACCCAAAATATATAAATAAACTCACGTTAATTATCTCACTAAAGGTCGAAATCTCACTGAACTGAAATTAATTACTTTCAAAGATTAAAAAGAATACTAAGTCACTGACAATTTATAAACTAACCAATATAAACTGTTGTTAATGATCCATAACTTGTAAACACTTTTACTACACTGCGCTAAACAAATTATACCTACACAATATGTTAGTTAAGTTTACTTGATGTAAGGGTGTGTATTTTTATTGTTTTTAAATATTTGTAATCCTTTGAACGTCACCTCAAGAACGACAAACCAACATTAATAACTTGTATACAATTTTCAACAGACGCCATCATTAAACGTCTGATTATCAATTCAAATATCGATTGTCAAACCCTGTAATTGTCTCATATAAACAACCGGAGCATTTGTATTAGAATAATTTGTATTAAATGAATAACAATCACTAATAAAGAATGTGTAAGTATTGAGTGTAACCACGGTGTTATAATTTCATTAGGAGGTGCACAATATTTTATGTACATTTCAGCAGACGACTAACGATTTACACAGCACACACAACGAATTGCTGAATGCTACAGTTGGCCTAGGCGGGCGGAAATATTTGAATTATTCAAACCGCCTGAGCTGCGCTGGTCATACACCTTTGAATTTTATTTTAATTGTTTTAAGAAAACAATTTGGCGCCACCGGGAATTTCATACCCCTAATGAACATCAGATAAAACCATCAAGACCTGGTTATTCGTACGTTCGCAACGAACGAAATCTACGGAAGTTGCACGTATTTGAACTACGGATAGAGAAGACACATTACACCCATTACACACAAATTGTACATTATTCACATTTTGCAGAATAAAACGGTAGCCGTACTCACGACAATATTACAATATGTACCATTCTAAGAAAATAATATTTGAAAAGCAGAGAGGAAGATGCTGTGCAGTTAAATAAATATTGGTATGGAGAACCATACATGACTTCCATGTTCTAAGATTTATATTTAAAATCATTTTTGAAATGAAATATTTCTATAGAAACTACTTCTTTCTACTTATTGCTTCAGCCTTAACCACAGTACTGTGGTCACTAACGTATACCACCTCACGTTATCGCACTCGATTTTCACCGATAATGCCAGTCGATGGCACTGCTGAAACGTCTGGTTTTGCAGAAAACATTGGACTACAGCCACAACAGCCCGGGAAGGAATTTTAACAACAAACTACTTCTTTGTTGCCGATAACGCAGTACACATATAAAAAATTATCCCCTCCCCCTTTAACTATAATTTTCATTTATAGAAAATTACACCCACCCCGTTCAACTAGCCTCTTCATTTATAGATATTTCATCTGCATTTCTACAGTGGATTATTATGATCTTCTTATCAGGATACTTTATTTATCAAAAATTAAGTACTTTACTCTTTCTAAAACATAAAACGTTGCAGGTAAACTACCCTTTCCCCATAACCGATCTTCACCAAAATCAATATGCCTCGAGTCCTCTGCAACTCAGGCACATATGTAAAAAATTATTTGATTCTGTTTGAATTTATGGCAGTTATTGTTCATCATAAAAAATTACTTTTGTTAAAACATAAAATGTTGCTGGTAAACTACCCCTTTCCTTTAACCGATCTTCACTAAAATTAATAGGCCTTGAGTCATTGACACGTCAAAGACGTATGCAAAAAATTACTGTATCAGTTGTAAGATATTCTTATTATTTTAATAATTTACATTTCATTTTTTATTTTTTTATATGTATGTAGTGCATTTATTAATGCATTATAACAAAAACAATTTTTGAATAGCTCAAAAGATGGCAGTAAACCACCTCACACTGCAAATATTGGTAATGCAACTATAACTGATTTCAAACTACAATTAAATTTAATCAGATAAATTGTTTCTAAAGTGGTGACTTCTTAAAAGAGAAGTAAGTATGAAATAAAATAAGCAGAAATAAGTTGATCAGTGGAAGTAAATCTGTTTAAAACTGGGTCGCTTTCATGTGCTGCATATGTCTGTCTACTCCTTTCCCCTCCTCATATTCGTAATGAACAATCTTTAGTTTCCCAGCAATGTTGCCATGTTCTCTGAAGTTTCAGGGAATGTGAAAAAATAAATAGCGTAATTCATTTTCAACAGAGCAACTGTTTGTTTAACTTTTATTTTCTGTAGTTTCAAGATTTTGTAGTGACATGTTCTATATGTTGGTTATTGTGGGACTAAATTATTTTATGTACATACCTGTACTGAAAAATAAATTATAATCCTATGATGATGATGATGATGATGATGATGATAATGATTCCCTTCGCTTACTAAAATTGTAATTTTTGTTGCTGATCTGCTAATTGCTTCATTCTAGATGAAGTCTTGGTATCTCCACTATTCTCAAGTCGTGTTCTGCAACATCCACATATTAGTCAGGGGAAAATGTTCTGAAAATTATATATACACAAAAAATTGTTCTCATGAAATTTGGAGTTAATGATTTTTTAATTTTCTCCTCAATATTTTTCCAAACTGATTCCAGTGATACCACTAACCATCTCATTGAGTATTTCACACTTTAGAAATGTACTGTAAAATTATTATAAGGAAAGCCAACCATTGTTTTCAAAATACACACACGTATAAAAAGTCAGCTCTAGCTTCGAATGTTTTGTTGTCTCCTTAAGTTGTCAAAGAAAGACAAAACAATGGTATTAACTTAGAATTTACTTAGAAATGTGTTACCCATAATGAGAATATTCTGCTACTTCTTAATAGGATAAAAGTGGAACACTCTAAAATTTATTTTCTGAATATTAAATAAATTGTGTATCTGTGAGCATTACTGAACAAAATTAGTTCTGATTTTCAGAAATGCTCTAGGCGATTTCTTTAATATACAATGCAACTAGCAAATTAATATGAACAGACAATTATAGTGGTGAATCGTGTCATGATGATAAAATTTAATCCATTCTAGCCCATGTTCATTTGACATACACTGTAATTATTAAGAATCTGTATTGATTTTATAAATTTTCTGTTTACACAGTATCATATTCCTGTTGTAATAAGCCAAGCTGGACCAGGAGTAGTGTCAATCGAGCAGCCAAAAGTGTCCGTTTATGTTACCAATTTGTTGGGTAAACCACTGACAACTGAGCCCATAACTGTCACTGTGGAATCGGCTACAAGGGTGTCTGATGATGTTGTTGTTATTTCAAAGAAGAAGTTTGACCCACAAACTGAACCGTAAGTCAGATATTTAAAAAAAGTGTGTTTATATACATAAATAAATTGAATGACTTTGGGAGAATTAAAATTTAAGTGCTTGATATACTTTTCACAAACACTGTTAATTTTGTGACATTAAGTCTGTAAGTACTGTGACTTAAACATCTTTTAGTTGTATGTAGCACGTTGTGTCATGGTGCATTACATTTATATAAATCTGATTTAAATATAATGCCCTAACTCAGTTGGAATCAAATTAAGGTACATCCATATACTTAAAGCAGTGTTTTATAAAAGAATTTAATGGTTTCTTTGGTAACTTAATCATTTCATTTAAACACTTAACTGTATTCATTTTAGTATAAACTTTTATTAATATAGTAAGTCATTAAATTTTACTCATTAGGCTTATGTTAATGGTTCTTTTAACCATTACATACATGACCTTCAAAACACATTAAAACTAAGCAGTCATTATTACAAAAGCATGTTACTCTAAATTAACCCAAAGTAGAACTTTTTTTTTTAATCCATCTCATTCATTTTGATATTATCTCAAAATAGAATAAAATAGAAATTTTTATTTTCATAGTGCATACAACAATACAACAAAAATTGACAATCATTTCCAATGATTACATACAGGATGAGGTCTGACAATTAAGTTTGCAAACTCACCACCATTTAGTGCTGAGGGCAGCACTATACAAGCCAAGCAGCTCTATAAGATTTCATAACTTTGGTATTTCAATGCCTCACAGCAGTGTTCATGTTGACACGTGGCGGATTTGTGCTGAGTGGCATTCATTGTTGTTTGTGATTGTGTGTATGCGCTGTCGTGAAAGTGTCTGAGCTGGAATTAGATCAATTAACAAACATCAAATTTCTTGTGAAACTGGGTAAGAGTGGGATTGAAGTACGGGAAATTTTAGTGCAGGGGTAAGGCGAGAATAACATGAAGATAACAGCAGTGCACAAATGGATTAAATGGTTTTCTGAGAGGAGAGAACAAATGACTGACGATAAAAGGGTTGGGCGGCCAGTAATGAGCAGAATGGATGAAAATATTGCCAGAATTCATCAAATTTGTGTGCAAATCGGTAATGACCATGAGATCCATAGCATACCAAGTGAACATTGATAGGAAAACTGAACAAAAGCAAATGAGGGTTGAATTGTGCACAGACCAGTTGGAGAGGCTAATTGATGTTTTGGGCCAAATAATCACAGGTGATGAAACCTGGCTCTTTGCGTGTGATTCTGAAACAAAGCGACAAAGTGCCTAATAAAAGTCACCTGATTCTCCATGACCGAACAAGTTCCGTCAATCAAAATCAAACACTGTTGATAACCTTTTCTGATATCCGAGAGATTGTTCACTATGAATTTGTACCACCAGGACAAACAGTTAACCAAGTGTACTATTTGGGACTGCTGCAAAGGTTGCATGAAAAAGTGAGACACAAATAACCAGAACTTTTTGCCAACAACTCATGGCTCGTGCATCACAACAATGCACCTGAGCACATGGCACTGTCTGTACGGGAGTTTTGGCCAGGAAACAACTTTGGTAGACCACCCACCATACTCACCTGACTTCTTTCTTTACCCAAAGATCAAAGAATTTTTGAAAGGAAGACATTATGAGGACGTTGAGGCTAATATGACGAAAACTCTGAAAGCCATTCCAGATAAAAGATTTCCAAAAATTGTTTCGAAGGGTGGAGTAGGCGCTGGCATCAGTGTATAGCTCCGCAAGGGGAGTCGTTTGAAGGTGACCACAGCGGTATTCAGCAATAAGGTATGTAGGATGCAATTTTTCTAGGATGAGTTCGCTAACATGATGTCAGACCTCCTATAACCAATACGGTACTATCGACTTTTTTATATTCAAATAAACTAAATTCAAATACAATACATGCACTACAGATAGGTACCTCCATAGCAAAGCTGTGGGGAAACAAAACAAAATAATTTAAACACTTATAAAATACGTAACTAAATTCAAAATGCTTAATATAGTAAATTAAAGTGTTCCACTACAATTATTTTCCATTTCTGTATAAAACCTTAAGAAAATTAAATTATATTAAAAGTAAATTGTAAGCACTGTTAGCAAATTTATGTTAATAAATAATAATCATAACTTAGCAGAAAATAACTGATACAAACATTTAAAGAAAGTCTACATAAAAAAAAATACCTCAACATTATCCAAAGTTAGCAACCAATTTCTCACATAGGCCTACTTCAAAAACGTAAATAAATTATTTGTATCAGTAATAAAGTTTGGAAATTCATTATAAAGGTTGGGTGGCCATAATGCAAATGATCTTTTAAAAGCTTCATTCGTTGATTGTGGAACTGCCACACAATTATGAGACTGCAGTCGTACTGATTAGACTTTAACACTACCCCTTAAGTGGCCATCTCTCATAAAAAACTCCCTTAAAGCTTGATAAATAAAAGTATATCTTAGTGGAAGAATACTCAAACTCCTAAGTAGTGGCAAGGATGGGTCTTTTCTCTTTTCACTGGTGTTAATTCTAATTATCTTCTGTTGTGCGACTGCTATTGGATTGATAGTTAACAAATATGTACCTCCCCAATAAGAAATACCATACTGTAATTTAGAATGATAATAGAATGATACTTTTAGAATGAAAAGAGGACAAGAATATTTTTAAAAGTAAAATTTTCTTAAAGTAGAATTTGTGTATTTTTTTTAAGTTAGTAATATGTACTTTCCAAGTAACATTTTCATGTAACAAAACTCCCAAATATTTAATATTTTTTACCTGCACAATGTTTATACAGTTTTCGCACAAATAGGAATTACTTAACAGGCATGATGGAAAATATTGCAAGATGTGTCTGCCTTGCATGTTTTACATCTTCAGAACTCGTCTGTCTTATAGTTTTTTTATAACTATGTTTTTCAGTCATAAAAGTGTAATCCTACAGACCATGTAAGACTACTGACAAACATCAATGTTCATATATTTCTGCATTCACATTTTCAATTAAATCATCGGTTAAAACTATGAAAAATTGTATGTTGTTTGTAACAGTTATTCATTCTTTCTTCTTGAAACAAATAATATGATTGGTGAAACTTGTTTGGTCACTTGTCTGTCCCATAAACCATACAGATTATAACTTTTAACTGTTTTGCCCGATGTTGTGTGCGTCAATATTTAACTACTAATCGAGTTGTACCCGTTTACGCCCCACTGTGGAGCGCCAAATGCTACTCTTATTTTAATTGCTTACGATCTCAGGGTTTTTTATTGGTAATAATTTATATTGTTACGACAGTCTACTCGATCGTCGTAGGTACAGTGGAAACAAAATAAGTACAAGACAACAATTAAGTCACTAATCACACCTTTAATTTTTACAGTTAAACAGTTCGTAATTAACAACACAGTGTCTCCAACAAATCAAATGAAAATTGTTCACACGGAATAAAATGGCCACTAATATTAAAACTCAATTGTATTACAATTATACCGTCCGAATATAAAACGCAACACTTCACTAATAACTACTTGAACGTACACAGTAATAACTCGAACCGCTCTGTAAATATATCGCACTAATACTCTCGAACCGCACAGTCAAAAATTCGCCTAATACTAAACTGAATGTTGTGAGTTTCCCCCTACTTTATTATTTATTATTACACATATATTGATATTTATATTTATAAAAATACCATAATATGGTACTTCTGGGTACTTACCAATTTCAGTCACTGCTGGGCTCATATTCTTCCTTTTTAAATGTGCTTTTACCTAAAGGGGGGCCAGGATTCATTTACAGCGAGATTTTGATACACAGATGATGACACAAATGATAACACTGTATTATTGAAAATAACTATCAAAATTTAATTTTCCAGAATGGGGTCTTTCACTAAATCCTGCGGCCAAAGACAACTTCCGTCTCCACGTTTGTATTTTTTTTTCCGTGTTCGATGTGTACTAGAACTGTTTTCTTCACAAGTAACTAATGCCAGTTTATGGAGGTTATGTAGACAATGTAACTTAAATAAAATTTACTTTGTTAGTGTACAATAAAAGGGTGTATTTACTGGAAGTACAGAAATAATTTTCCATTTATCGCACATAATTACGGTACACAGACGATTTTTGGAGGTTGTGTCTACGTTTAACAATGCAACTTAACCTTTTAGATTTTTAAATTAATTAGATTTAACAAAAATTTCCTTTGTTAGTGTACATTAAATTATTGTATGCATACAAGGCTGCTGTACATAACATTAAGGCTGTATTTATTCGAAGTACCGGAATTAAAACCTAGTTCAAATTTAGAACATATACCTATAACCTATTTGCATATTTTATTGGGGTTTGTTGGCACATATTTTATTAAAAGGGTGTATTTATTGGAAGTACAGAAATTAGTTTCCATTTATCGCACATAATTACGGTACAGAGACGATTTTGGGAGGTTGTGTCTACGTTTAATTATCTAACTTAACCTTTTAGATTTTTAAAATTAATTAGACTTGTAGGGGTGTGCATGGCAGAACTACTTGTAGGGGTGTGCACCCACTTTATAATCATATTTTAGGTAACACTGAGAACTTTAAGCCTTCTTTTATGCTTAAACAAATTATATATACACTTAATTATAGAAAAGCAAAAAGCAAATATGTAATTCAAAAGACTAATTTGCTCTAATAAACACATGCTGAAGTTAAAAACAAAAGAGTTTTTACTTGCCTAACTAATCATTAGTTACTAATGTGACAGTTGGAGCTGCTTTTTCTGCAAAAGCTGGGGTATGTTGGATTCAAGAGTGGTTAAATTAAGTCATAAATCTGAGTGTGCGTCAAGTCTATTTGTGTGCTTGCTTTTCACTTGAGATGAAAATCCCATTTCACTCAAGAATGAGGTGGTGAATGGGATGAGCAACTCCGAAAGTTCAGGATATTCATCTCTTAAAGATATCCAGAACTTTGTTAAGTCAGAATCTAAAAGTTTATGGATTTTGTTGTCCATGACATGTCTCATGTTATCACTAACTATACAAAATAATTTACTAAAAATTTAGTTTTAATCCCAGCATCACAGATGATATCACACAATTGCTCATTTAGTTTTACTGACAACATGTTAGAACTTTCAAAATACAAGAATGGGTCTTGAATCCAATTGAATTCACTGTATCCCTCTGGGAAGCAACTTTCAATCTGGTTATAGAGAGTTAAACATCAGAGCTGGTAAAAACAATGGTAGAGCATGAATAACAAAAATGTACAGTTTAGACTATGTACAAAACAGGTTGAATTTAAATTGTTAAAATGATATATCTTAGTTTTTACATGTAGTAGCTTTTTAAGACACAGTAAATAAATTTCCGAACCTGACTTTGCAACCCTCCAAATGCCCTCTCGGGACCCTGCAGTGGCTCATGCCTAATAGGTTAAGAAATGCTGAACTAAAGGCATGTTTGTGGAGTGAAACATAGAACATAACCCAGACTTCTAAAATGCTCTTAGTGAAATGGGATTTTCAGGAGTAACAACACACTATTTGGTTAACAAGCACATTTTACTAATATTCTAATACCAAGTCAATTAGATAGCTTAAATGTGTAGTACTCTATGTGATGCTGATCACATACTGTTAATCAGCAGCACTGCAGAATATTCTAGAGCCACACTCTTGGCATTCATCTGGAACTCTATCACATTAGCCTGATAATTAGGATGTTGCCACCAGCTGAGTTTTAGAAAGTTGGTGTAGTAGGTTGTGCATTCATATAGGATGATATTAGACAGCAGTTTTTAATAAAAGTGACAAATGATCAATTGTTTACTTGTGTTGTAAACTATTGTGATTTTTTTATTACTGTTTGTAGGCTATATAGTGTGTCCTGGATAATTATATAAAGAGAACTGTTGTAATATAAGTGTGTTTGTTTTAGCAATTGAGAGTATCTGGTATTCAGTAATTCGTTCCACTGTTTTAAGTTCATAATTCTTGTCACTGGTTGTAAGAATATTATTCTCATTAATTTTCCAATTCTATGAAGTCTTCAGTAGTTTTACCACGATGAGACTCAACTTTATCACTGAAGATGCCACATCACTGAATGAGCAAAACTTTTCTTTAATAATCTCAACAAAGCATGGTTATCAGCTGAAAAAAAGTTTTAGTATTAAAAGTTTTGATCACGCAAATCTATAAGGGATACTAAAAAGAAATAACATAATAATTGTATTGGACATAAAGTTATGTCCACAAAACAGATTTTGTTTGAAATAAATAAAACACAATTTGACACAAATATTAATTTTATGAATACTTGTTTGGCACATATTACAGAAGGTTACACCATTAAATGAGTTTGCCTAAGTATAAAATTCTTGTCAGATGAAAAACGTGTACAGTCAGAATACTATTTGTTATGTACAATACAAATGATTCACTATGGGTAGCAGTGACACATAAACACTAGACATTCACACTGAATTGTACTTGTTTTGAATGATTCATTGTGTGCTACCTGACCAGAGTACAGGTATTAACCAAGAGATGTTTAGTATACTGCTGTGTAACTGCTACAATGATGAATTATAAGTAGTACTTTTTGTTTTGGTCATCAACCTTGAAAAGGATAATAGAAACTTTGTATACCATGCTTCCAGCAGTTTTACATGATACATTCCTAGCACAAATAAGAAAAGTTTAAATCTGCTGATGATCTAAAGGAGTGATAGTTATTTGCAGACTGACAGGGTTATAAAATAATTCTGAAAGAATTGTTGCTTTTACAATACCATCCTTTATCAAGTGGCTACTCAAATCTGCCAGCTTTTCACAGAAACTGAAGTTTGATTATTAGATCCATCATGATGACCTAGTGATGCTCCAAACATTTCAAGGATTCTCCTAGCCTTAAAAAACTGGACTGGCCTCATTGATTGACATGATTAATGTTAAATTTACTTTGGGATACTTCCAAACATAATACAGTTTAAAATAAACAAAAAAAATTGTATTTCTAATTTTTCCAGAACTGTATACACATAATTTGATCTGGATAGAACGTGTATTAAACAATAATATTATTTGATGCAAATAATGAAAATATCCGTGTGGAGAACTATACATGACTTCCATGTTTTAAGATTTATATTTAAAATCGTTTTAGAAATGAAATATTTCTACAGAAACTACTTCTATCTTCAGCCTCAACCACAGAAAACACACACACACACACACACACACACAATTCCTTTTTTCTTTATTTAATTTGAATTCAGAGTATTGGCACATATTTTATTAAAAGGGTGTATTTATTGGAAGTACAGAAATTAGGGCGGCACAAAATTGCGCCCCTTGGCAAGACAACACAAAAATCGGGAACTAGTTTAATTCTTTACCAGTAAACTAAACCAGCTGCCGTTGTTAGTAAAACTCTTACTAACAAATTACAAAACAAGTATGATATAGGAAACTGACAAGGTTTGCATAAACTTATTCACTCACTAGGTATTAGCTAAAACATCTCTTTATTGCTATTGAAATATTAATCAAACATTATTACTGATTTTAAAGAACGTTATTTTAGTAAATAGTGCTTTTACTGCTTCAAAGATCTTAATTATATTATTCTTGTTATATCAAAATTTATTCATATAACTGTTGCTTTTAATACCACGGATCCGGGTCTCAATTTTCTCAAAATTATTAATTTATCAATATATACATTACGGTTACTATTACTTCTTACAAAATTACAAAATATACAAATCTGATAATTTGTTCATTACATTGCGAAAGTTCTTTAAAGTTCTTTGTTACTTCTTATTAAGGGGAAATTTACAAAAGTTGTGGTTTGATATCACCTGAGGTTGTTGTTGTATTCTTGGGACATCTCCAGTTGTCTTCTACGGGTTGAGTACGTTGTTCTTGGTGTATCTACATCGGGTTGATTTTTAGTTTACTTGAAGCTCTCGAAGATAGGTTGTTTACTTGAAGTTCCACATGTTGTAATTTCACTTTTCTTAGTGCAGATTCTTGTAGTTCACATTTTCTTTATTTTAATTACAGTTATAGTTCTCACTTTGCAGTACTACAGTCTAGTAGTTAACTATGTTACACTTACATTTGATTTTGTTTTTAAAAGATGTGTTGGCTACCTTTTTCTATTTTATTTATATATTTTCTCACAAACTCTAGACACTACATTATTCACAATAACAAGATTTCACGCTGGATATGCTTCTAGAGAACATACACATACGTATATGTGTACAACACCAAAACTCACGTCTACTCATTGCGACGTTCTACGGCCGAATGCGCGTACGGTTTAGGGGAGAGGGCTCAGTAAGCTAGGGCGTATTTACGCACTAAGAAAATAGTTCGTACTTTTTCTATTATTATTTATTCATTAATTAGAAGATAAATACTTTATGTTTATTTTATTATGACTTAGGGATTTCTTTATTTCTCTAGTCGCATTTTTTAATTATTTAAGTAATTATTATTATTATTTACTACTTAATACGTTTCTTGGCGTGTTGGTACTGGAAGGTTTCAAGTTGATACAGGAATCTGGGTATAGGTAAGGGTGTATGATACTCTTACTTATTAAAATTAAAAAATTTTAATCTGTGAGATTTTTGATACATTTAAAATCGTCACACCTCCATAAACTGGCATTAGTTACTTGTGAAGAAAACAGTTCTAGTACACATCGAACACGGAAAAAAAATACAAACGTGGAGACGGAAGTTGTATTTGGCCGCAGGATTTAGTGAAAGACCCCCAGAATGTTTTACATACACGACCATGCGGTCAAATGACGTCATATAAGATGACCAAAAACAAAATGGCGGTTAGTTAATATCCAACATTATTCTTAATACTTCTTTTTTGTTTTCTCAATCAAGATCATTGTAACGTTTATATTGCTGCAGCTTTAATCATTTATTACTTAGTAATTAATTTACACACAAACCAATGCCCTCGGCATATATAGTTATGGCCATGAGTTCACTCACTCACTCTCACACACATTCACCCTTGAACAAGTACATTCGTTTAATTAATTATTCTTGATTAATGAGCTCATTAAACTATAAGAAAGATGGTAAAATTGGACTTCTCTTATTGTTGTTCGGTGTTGCTCCTTAGCTGTTGTTGGTTGACGCCCATGTTGATGGCCGGTGTTCGCCTCTAGTTCTGCTGAGTTTTAATGAAGTAATTATAAGCACTGATTCTACATATTATAGTTCATACTGTTATTAAATTCGAGCCTTTATTGCTCCACTAATATACTGGTAATTTTGATTCTAGTTATAATAAACTTTTGTTCTAAAATTGATCACCCAGCGATACATCGCTGTGTATCCTTTGAAGAACTGCGTTGAATTGAGAACGAGGCAAATGTAAATTTGCGCTTGTGTGTGTGTTTCTTACGTCATCCAGCTTTGTCTTACTGGACAACGCCTCGTTGTACGTATTGTAGTCAGTGCGTCATTGTTTTGGTTATGACGGAACAGTGCTATGATCCAATCACAATGCATATGTAAAGTCATTCGTCACAAACACCGCCATGGCCTTTTCCGATTCCCGCATGTTCTAACGGTGACCTTGGTATGATACTCTTGCTGAATTTACTTTGTTCCTCCGTATATAGGGACAATGGACCTAACCATTCTGTGTTTTAATGATTAAACAATATAAAACATTGAAACATACCTTTAAACCCTATAATTATGGTATTGGGTCATTATGTACTGTTACAAACCCCCTCAGTGAAAGATTTTGTGTCGAGACACAAAAACTTTCATTGACTCATTCACACTTTCCTAAAAGGATCAGTCTAGATATGTCACCACAACCCCCTGTAATGTTACTATAAAAAAAATTTATCATCACTTACCCTTGGTCCAATGATGTTGGTCGCACCCTCTGACCTTACTGGACTTCTCCTGAGAGATCCCTACACCATAAGGCCATGAGGCACTCTACGCTCCTGTTCTGACGCTCCAGCCAGCCCAGGACCGCGGTCACAACACCACAAAACTCTGAAACATTGCATACAAAGTTTAAACTAGTGGTCTAATACACTTCCATATCTACAACTGATATGTTCCCTTTTAGACGCATTGGTTTGTGTTTGGGGCATTGGTTTGTTCTATTTTAAAAGCTTAACATAACAACAACAAGACTCTAAACTGAATATTCTTTTACCACCACCAAACTCAATTTCTTCCTTGTAAGAAAACAAACTATGTATACAACTACAAATAACACAATACATGAACAATTCCCTAATATTCCCCCCAAAATACCTTCACCTAATTATTACTATAAATTCAACCGACAACTATGATGGCAGACACTTTTATTATTTAAATTTTATTACTCAACTTATAATCATTTATCTATTTTGTAAATGGCGTACTACTATATTTTTGCACAACTTCCTTTGTACCTTTAGACTTTCAACTTTAAAATCTACTATTCTTTGACACTTGTTAACGTCATTACCAATAGCAATAAAACATCATAAAACATTAGACATTACACATTAACATTGTTACCTTTACATTAAACAATTTACATTTACATGACTTGTACCAAAACTTTATCACATTACTACTTCAACAATTCTCTATTAACTTTTATTATTTAACATTCATTAGATTCTATACAAAATTTTCAAATTTATCCGTACCTTTCAGTTACATTACCTTCCTACCATGAATTTTCTTTTTCTAACCCTTTTATCCTTACTAGTTTGGGTGATTCTCTATTATTCACTATTTTCTCTGTCTTATTTTGGCATTGTCAATCTAACCTTACTCACCTCTTTTTTACACTAACCGCTTCTAACCATTGACATAATATGACACCAATATCTCTATAATAACCCCCTTCACAAATCCATTTAAAACCTCTGGCACCGCTCATTTTTTGTACTAGTATGTGTGTGTTCCCTATCTATGCTCATTCCATCATTGGTTCCTGACCCTTTCAGATAACCCTTTCCGGCACACAACGGTCCCTTCCTGTCCCAACACCTCTCGTTGCGGACTCCTACACCAATACCCTTATTACAAAATATCACCATCAACAAATATAATTACCATTCACATTACTCAACTCTACATATACTCGCTAACCACTGTGTCCCTAAAATATCTAACACCTCTTTATATATTGTCTGTATCTCAACACTTTATTTTCCCTAACTCCCATTAACTCTATTTAACTAACTCCAATGCCCTTATTTATCATTATTACCCAAACCTCTTTACAACATTTCACCTTAATATATCATTAGAAAATTCATCACTTGTCTTTTAACAACAATACCTCTCCAGATCCAAATATATATAACATGCTTAATCATTTACTAACCCTTAGAATCTGACTCTCATAATATCATTTAAAATCATCAAACTTCCTCAAATTATTTAAAATTCTACAATACATGTTTACATAAAAAAAATACATAAAATACACAACTACAAGAATACACAAATACACTGACATTAATACACAAAAATATACAATCCACATAATCATTAAATCATTTACCAAAATCAGTCATAATCAGTCCATCTTAAAAAACACTGTTCACATAATTAAATGTTCATAAACACAATTAGAATAATTAGCCTCCATCGTCAAATAGCAATCGAACCTTAAAACTATATACATGGTTTAACATTAGATATTTTATACTAACATCCTTATACATGCACCAACTATTCAAATTTTTATCCGTTTCCACAAATTCATATAACTCCTGATCGGGTATGTTTCCGTCACCTTCAGTAAAATCAGTCATAATCATGTATTTTACAAAGTCATTATTCTCATTCTCTCCTCCTACTTCAGTTTCAATACGAGGTAAGTACTTGCTATTTTTATCACTTCTCTCTCCACCTAACCTTTCTATAAACTCTTCATAATCTCTACATACTCTATATAACTCTATCTCCCAATTATCACACAACTCTCTTTCACAATAACTCCTATCATAACCCCAAATCACATTCTCTCTCCCAATATATGCAGGGGACACTACAACTTTATTCTCGCACCACCTATCAGGTGCACAAAAAATCCAGGGACAACTATTTGCAGACCTTTTGTCTCCAAAATCTACATCGAAGGCACTCTCGTCCTTCCTAAACACATGTATATCACCCCCAAATACACCATTAAGGGAAAAATCTAACCCCTGCAATTCTTTTACAATTATGCTCTCTCTACACACTCTCTTCAACCCTTCAAGACACACTATCATTCCATCATTATTATATTCTATTCCCCATAAAATTTCATTATCACTACTCCTGTTTACATAATCATTCTCTAACATCATACTTTTATTTATATTATCATAATTTTCTACCCCACTTACCTTGTCTTTGTTTCTATCTAATCTGTCTATTTCTCTACTCTTATTTTCTAACTGTATCTCATTAATTCTCTTGTCTAATTTCTCCTCTACTTGATCTAATTTTACGTTTTTCAAATTATTTTGTTTTTTGAGCTCATTCTCAAAACTATCTAATTTTACATTAAATGTACTATTCATTTGATTGAATTTGTCTTCAAACTTACTATTTTGTTGTTCAAATTTGTCACTGATTAACGTGAATAAATCTTCTAACGAGATTTTATTTTCAGCTACTCTAGGTGTCGAGCTAACATGTTTTCCTAATAAAATGGATTCCGTGTCTGTATTGTCCATTTCTAGACTATTATTATTTTATACCATCGTTAATTAAATATTTAAATGACTGTTTATTTTTTATTTGTACTTAACTATGCAATTACTAGTTACTTGACTTCGTCAACATAACCTCTCGTTCATTAGGTTATGTCCCGTCTTATATCATCCTCTGTGTTTCTCAATCTGGCTGTTTTATATAAATTAATTTTTATATAATGTCCACACATGTAAGGGCGCCATTTGTGATTTTTTTTTAATAATTAGGTCCCTAGTTCTGGGTGGCATTTGTGACTTTCCCCCTACTTTATTATTTATTATTACACATATATTGATATTTATATTTATAAATATCGGTATGGAGAACCATACATGACTTCCATATTCTAAGATTTATATTTAAAATCACTTTCAGCCAAACAGCCAGGGAAGGAATTTTAACAAAAAAATACTTCTTTGCTGCCAATAACGTAGTACACATATAAAAAAAAATTATCCCCTCCCCCTTCAACTATAATTTTGATTTATAGAAAATTACCCCCAGCCCGTTCAACTAGCCTCTTCATTTATAGATATTTCATCTACGTTTCTACAGTGGATTATTAAGATCTTATCAGGATACTTTATCAAAATTAAGTACTTTACTCATGTTACAACAAAAAATGTTTCAGGTAAACTGCCCTTTCCCCATAACCGATCTTCACCAAAATCAACAGACATTGAGTTCTCTATAGCTCAGGCACATATGTAAAAAATTATTTGATTCTGTTTGAATTTACGGCAGTTATGGTTCGTCATATAAAAAATTACCCATGTTAAAACATAAAACATGAGATTTATAAAACATATCTAAGATTTATATTTAAAATCATTTTTGAAATAAAATATTTTCATAGAACCTACTAACGCTGGGGAAATCTGAGGAGCCAATCAGAGTTGGGCCTACCTGTCACTCTGCTGAATTTGGTGGAAAGCCCTGTCACTGTCGTCAAAGTATCAGCCTTGACAGGGTCCTCTTTTTCTGCAAAATGGGAGAGGCTTGAGATGGAGTGAGTGACATGGTCCCCACCTCAATGAAGAACCCATTGTTTTATAAAAATATCGGTATGGAGAACCATACATGACTTCCATGTTCTAAGATTTATATTTAAAATCATATTCGAAATGAAATATTTCCATAGAAACTACGTCTTTCTACTTATTGCTTCAGCATTAACCACAGTACTGTGGTCACTAACGTATACCACCTCACGTTTTCGCACTCGATTTTCACCGATGATGGCAGTCGATGGCACTGCCGAAAAGTCTGGTTTTGCAGAAAACATTGGACTACGGCTAAAGAGCCCGGGAAGCAATTTTAACAAAAAAATACTTCTTTGTTGCCGATAACGTAGTACACATATAAAAAATTCTCCACTACACCTTCAACTATAATTTTTAATAATAGAAAATTACCCCCACCCCATTCACCTAAATTCTTCATTTATAGATATTTCATCTACGTTTCTACAGTGGATTACTATGAGCTTCTTATCAGGATAATTTATTTATAAAAATTAAGTACTTTACTCTTGTTAAATCATAAAATGTTTCTGGTAAACTACCCCTTTCTCTTAACCGATCTTCTCCAAAATCAACAGACATTCCGTCCTCTACAATTCAGGGAAGCATGCAAAAATATATTTGATTCTATTTTGAATGTGCGGCAGTTATCGTTCGTCATGGAAACATTTCTCTTGTTACAACATAAAATGTTCCTGGTAAACTACCCCTTTCCCTTAACCGATCTTCACCAAAATCAATAGACCTTGAGCTCTCTGCAACTGAGGAAAGGGTGCAAAAAATTATTTGATTCTCATTGAATTTTCGGCAGTTATCGTTCGTCATAATAAAAATTACCCTTTTTAAAACATAAAACGTTGCTGATAAACTACCCCTTCCCTTAACTGATCTTCAACACAATCAACAGACCTTGAGTTCTCTTTAGTTCAAAAAGGTATGCAAAAACCTAGTTGATTCTGTTTGAATTTACGGCAGTTATCGTTCGTCATATAAAAAATTACCCTTGTTAAAACATAAAATGTTGATGGTAAACTACCCCTTTCCCTTAACCGATCTTCACCAGCACCAATAGGTATTGAGAACTCTATAATACAGGGCTGTATGCAAAACATCATTTGATTCTGTTTGAATTTGCGGCTGTTATCGTTTACTACAGAAAAAAATTACCCTTGATAAAAAATCGTTGCTAGTAAACTACCCCTTCCCCTTAACCGATCTTCACCAAAAACGTCAGGTCTTGGGTACTCTACAATTTAGGCCTGTATGCAAACAATTATTTGATACTGTTTGAAATTGCGGCTGTTATAGTTTGCCATAGAAAACACGCTTGATAAAACATAAAACGTTGCTGGTAAACTACCCTATTCCATTAACCGATCTTCACCAATAACAATAGGTCTTGAGAACTCTACAATTCAGGGCTGTATGCAAAACATTAGTTGATTTTCTTTGAATTTAGGGCAGTTATCGTTCGTCATAGAAAAAATACCCTAGTTAAAACATAAAACGTTACAGGTAAAATACCCCTTCCCCTTAACCGATCTTCAACAAAATCAACAGACCTTGAGTTCCGTATAATTCAAAAAGGTATGCAGAAGAGTAGTTGATTCTGTTTTATTGTACGGCAGTTATCGTTCGTCAAAAAAAAATTACCCTTGATAAAACATAAAATGTTGCTGGTAAACAACCCTATTCCCTTAACCGATCTTCACCAAAACCAACAGGTCTTGAAAACTCTACATTTCAGAGTTGTATGCAAAATATTATATGATTCTGTTTGAATTTGCGGCTGATATCGTTTGCCATATAAAATACCCTTGATAAAACAAAAAACTTGTCAGGTAAACTACCCCTCTCCCTTAACTGATCTTCACCAAAAACAATAGGTCTTTAGTACTCAACAAAACAGGGCTGTATGCAAAAATGTATTTGATTCTGTTTGAATTTGCGGCTCTTATCGTTTGCCATAAAAAATACCCTTTTAAAACATAAAACGTTGCTGGTAAACTACCCCTTTCCCTTAACCGATCTTCACCAACACCAATAGGTATTGAGAACTCTACAATACAGGGCTGTATGCAAAACATCATTAGATTCTGTTTGAATTTGCGGCTGTTATCGTTTACCATAGAAAAAAATTACCCTTGATAAAAACCCGTTGCAGGTAAACTACCCCTTTCCCTTAACCGATCTTCACCAAAAACAATAGATCTTGAGAACTCTATAATTCAGGGCTATATGCAAAATATTATGTGGTTTTGTTTGAATTTGCGGCTGTTATCGTTTGCCATACAAAATACCCTTGATAAAACAAAAAATGTGGCAGGTAAACTACCCCTTTCCCTTAAACGATCTTCACCAAAAACAATAGGTCTTTAGTACTCAAGAAACCAGGGCTGTATGCAAAAACGTATTTGATTCTGTTTGAATTTGCAGCTCTTATCGTTTGCCATAGAAAATACCCTTTTAAAACATAAAACGTTGCAGGTAAACTACCCCTTTACCTTAACCGATCTTCACCAAAAACAAAAGGTCCTGAGAACTCTACAATTCAGGGCAGTATGCAAAATATTATTTGATTATGTTTGAATTTGCGGCTGTTATCGTTTGCCATAGAAAATACCCTTGTTAAAACATAAAACGTTGCCGGTAAACTACCCCTTTCCCTTAACCGATCTTTACCAAAATTGACAGATCTTGAGAACTCTAAATATTAGGGCTGTATGCGAAACATAATTTGATTCTGTTTGAATTTGCGGCTGTTATCGTTTGCCAAACAAACAAAATTACCCTTGATAAAAAAAACCATTGCAGGTAAACTACCCCTTTCCCTCAACCGATCTTCACCAAAAACAATAGGTCGCGAGTACTCTGTATATCAGGGCTGTATGCAAAAAATTATTTGATTCTGTTCGAATTTGCGGCTGTTATCGTTTGCCATAGAAAACAATCTACAGACAGACACACACACAGACACTTTTCGAAAAATGACTTTTTTTCATGTTTTGAGTGTAGTACAATCATATTCTGCAATAATCTCGAACACGATTTTTTTTGCCATCACCATACTTCCATTTCCTTAAGGAACATGGAAGTAAAATATTTAAATTTTGAAAACTGAAAATTCTTTTCTTGTTGTAAATATTTATATTTTATAATCAAAATGACTTTATTTTTGTTACCTGGCAACAAAATTATTTTATTTTCAACAATTACCATTGTTTCAAAAAGTTTAAATAAATTTTCAAGTACTTTACTCTTGTTAAAACGTAAAAGGTTGCAGGTAAACTACCCCTTCCCCTTAACCGATCTTCACCAAAATCTAAAGGCCTTGAGTCCTCTACAATTCACTGATGTATGCAAAAAATTATTTGATTCTGTTTGAATTTGCGGCTGTTATCGTTTGCCATAGAAAATACGCTTGATAAAAAATGTTGCAGGTAAACTACCCCTTCCCCTCAACCGATCTTCACCAAAAACAATAGGTCTTGAGTACTCTACAAATCAGGGCTGTATGCAGAAAATTATTTGATTCTGTTTGAATTTGCGGCTGTTATCGTTTGCCATAGGAAATACCCTTGTTAAAACAAAACGTTACAGGTAAACTACCCCTTTCCCTTAACCGATCTTCACCAAAAACAATAGGTCTTGAGAACTCTACAATTCAGGGCTGTATGCAAAATATTATTTGATTCTGTTTGAATTTGCGGCTGTTATCGTTTGCCAAAAAAAAAAAAATTCCCTTGATAAAAAAAAACTGTTGCAGGTAAACTACCCCTTTCCCTCAACCGACATATTTTATTTATTTATTTTATTTTATTAACCAGAACATTTACATTACATCTTACAAACAATACATTTATAAAAGTAAGTAAACCTACAGAGGTATACAATGATACCTGTTTGCAGGGCTGGCAAAAAACTTAAAACTACATAGTCAGCTAATGCTAACTTAATACAATGAATATATTAATATAATCAAATTTCCATGATAATAGTAATTCATTACAATTATTCTATATATGGTATTATTTATCACACACAATTTCAAAGATATAGACAAAATATGTTAACTTAACATTCTTATATATTGGCTTTAATCCATTTCTTTAATTTGGTTTTCCTAGAACTAATTTGACTTAATATTTTGAGATCATTTGGAAGGCCGTTAAACAATCTTATGGCTCTGACAAAACTGCTTCTACCACCAACTGTCTTAGATCTCAAAGGGATAGGAACACTTCTATTTCTAGTAATACTATTAGAGTTTATAAATTTAGTTTTCAAATCATTGTAATGAAGCTTTAATGCCTCAAAGGAAAATAATTGTTCTACATTTAGCGGATTGTTGTGAGGTATGAAATGATTCCTGTTAACAATTTTCAGAATTTTATTTTGCAACTCTTGTATCAGTTTTAAATTGCCTGCATACACTCCTCCCCAGGCAATAATTCCATAGCTAATTATGCTCTGAAAGAATGCATAGTAAAGCATTCTAAGAGTCTCAGTATGCACATATTTGGAGATTTTATGAAAAATAAATACTAAATATTCTGTTTTATTTAAAATATACTCAATATGTTCATTCCAAATCATTCTATAATCAAATACAATCCCCAAATATTTACAACTTTCAACCCGTTTCAATAATTTACCATTCATAGAAATACCAATATCATATGGAACACTATCACAATAGTTTCCAAAAGTCATAAAAACTGTCTTGTCCAAGTTTAGAGATAGTTGGTTCAATGCAAGCCATTTAGAAACCATATCTAAATAATTGATCATATTTAATTCCACTAACTTCCAAGTTTTATCAGTCGATATAACAGCTATATCATCAGCAAAAGATACAATTAAATCACCATGCGTACTGGTCAGTAAGTCATTTACATATAGAATAAACAACAATGGTCCCAGTACAGTTCCTTGGGGAACACCTGTATTTATTTCACAATAATCACTAACGTAATCGTTACACTTAACACATTGTTTTCTATTTTGTAAGTAACTCAAAATAAGCTCATGTGCTTTACCTCTAATGCCATAGTTATATAGCTTATCTAGTAAAATTTTATGATTTACAGTATCAAAAGCTTTGGCTAGATCCAGAAAAGTAATAGCAATAGGTGTACTTTTGTCAAGTTTTTCATAAATCAAATTGGTTATGTAATTAAGTGCATCTTTAGTACCTAAATTTTTCATAAAACCATATTGTTGCTTTGATATAATTTTATGTTTTATAATGAAGTTTAGAATTCTATGATGAATAATTTATTCAAGTATTTTTGCCAAATTAGATATCAAAGATATTGGTCTGTAATTTGAGGTAGAATGCTTATCTTTACCTTTGTGAATTGGTTTAATAACAGCTCTTTTTAGAGCGTCTGGCCAAATAGCTTTCTCAATACATAAATTGACTATATGAGCCAAGGGTTCCGAAATAAAATTGGCAAGTATTACAATTGTTTTTGTATTAATATTATCAACTCCGCCATTTTTAAGTTTCAAATTTTTAATAATATTTTCAATTTCTTTAATAGTTGTTGGGGTAATAAACATAGTTTTAGGATTAACATGTGGTAACTTTATTTCTGTATCAGGTGGTTGGATTTTTTTGCTGAGTTCGAAACCTATATTACAAAAATATGAGTTCAATATATTACATATTTTATTTGGTTCAAAAATTTTGTGCTTATTTTCGTCATAGATGTAATTTATATAACCATCTTCCTTTAAGTTTCTACCAAGTCTATTATTAACAACCCTCCACAGCCTTCTGGAGTCACCTATATTACTTATTATTTGCTTATTATTTTTTCATGATCATATTTACATTTAGCGTCTTTTATAATCTTATCATGTACTTTTAAATAATTTTTATACTCGGTTCTTATTATTTCACTATTGGGATACATTTTCCATTTCTTATACAAAAATTCTTTTTTATCACAAGATTCTAAAATTTCTCTCGTAATCCAATTACTACGAGGGTAAGATTTTGATTGTTTTTTTTTGTACAATTTTTAGACAAAACAGTACAATTTTTTATAATACTTATCATTGATTCTATAGCTAAATTAGGGTGCATTGACAATATTGAAATCCAGTTTTCTTTGGTAGCTATCCTTTTCATCTTGGTATAATTTATTGAGAAGTAAGGATTTTTAGAGTCCATTTGTCTTTTTTTATTTATCATTAAAAATAATGGATAATGATCTGTGAACAAGATTTCTAGCTTAAAAGTTTCGGTCTCAATCAAGTTAGTTTTTATAAAAATATTGTCTATGCAAGTACCTTCTGCAATATTATTATCCGATGGCCTGGTTATTGATTGAAAACCAGGCATAAAACCCAATTCTAGAAAGTTATTTAAAAACTCCTGGCTATCACTGTCAAGTTTCATTATATCTATATTGAAATCACCAATTATAAAATGATTCTTAATTTTTTTTTGTTATATCCAAAAAATTTTTTAATTCTATAATAAATTCAGGCTTAGGTAAATCAGGCTAAAGACATATGATTATATCAATATGTTATCTTTCTAATTTCATACCTATACAATTACATTTATTCTACGGGCCAGGTTTCGTGTTAAGCGAACGATATTGTAGAACGGGAAGTGTTATCTGAAATAAATACTCTGAAATGGTTATAAAAAAAACTTATTATTAGCAGAAAGTTTTACATATATATTTGACTCGACCATGCGCCAAACACGCACGTTACTAGGCCTCGGGGCGTAGTCCTATGTATCATTAAATAAACAAACCTATTTAATATTGAACCTTGTAAATCTAAACCTATAATAAACATATAGTAAAACCAAAAACAAATTTAAGATATTTATGTATGCACAACCCAGCACTTAGAAATTCTACACTCACCCTCTCACTCTCTCTCTCTCACTCTGGTACAATTCTTTTTAATGAGCTCATTTTATTAAAATTTTAAAGACTTAGTGAATTGAATTTACTTTGAAATTTTTATTTTGGTCATTTCTTTGAAATTAGGTTTGATTTGAAATTAAAAGAATATATGCTGTTGTTGGAACGTTCTCACCAAATTATCGTATAAGTCTCCTCGCACATCTAGGGTCGTCACTATCTGCACAATCGGTAAGTTTTACTTCGATTTACGGCCCCACCGTCGTGTCGACCCACGAAAACACCTCGGACCGATTCTACACGCGAGATTTCTTATGGACGATCCATCGGCCGATGACACCTATACGATGACAGTCTATTAACGTCCGTCACAACATTTTCGATATTTTACACCGTTTATTAACCACTTTTAGTGGTATATAAATTAAAATTCACACTTCGTGAAAGATTTGCCGGCCGGCTGCGATCACGTTCTCTGTTGAAATGACACAGAGTCTTTGTTCCATATTTCTGAGGTGGGGTGAATCTACGTCACTCGGCTATTGTTTGGTTGTTGACAATTTCATCTTGTTTACGGAAACAAATTCCTGGCCGCTGACGTCATCAAGGATCGTCGCTTTTATCTCAATAAATGACATACTGTTTTTTGTGAGGCTTCACGTTTTTTGTTATGAATCAGTCAGAATCCTGGCAAATATTATATAGTCCACTCACGGTATATTCATAAAGGTTATTAAATGTTTATTTAATTTTGACCAAATGAAGGAATACAATATTTATGGTTTTTTATACCATATTTAGGTTAACTAAAATTTGTACCATAATTGTACCATTACAAAAACCCCTCAATGAAAGATTTTGTGTCGAAGCATAAAAACTTTCATTGACCCTTTCATACTTCCTAAAGGGATCAGCCAGGATAGGTCGCCACAACCCCCTTACAATTTATATAAAAGAAAATAATAACTCACCCTTGGTCTGATGATGATGACAGTACCTACATGACCTTACTGGACTTCTCCTTCGAGATCCCAACACCATAAGGCCACTTAGGCTCGTAACGCCCCTGCTCTGACGCGCTGGCCAGCTCAGGACCGCTGTCATATCACCAGACACTGAAACAATAAACGAAAAATCTCAAAATAGTGACTTGGTAAATCACTCTATCCTTAACTGATCTGGTTCCCCTTAGCTAGGTGCTGGTTTGTGCTAATAAGCACTGGGTTTGCTTGATATACCACTAAAATCTAGTTATAAAAATTATACTACTAAAAACGTAACTCCCAAGAATTATAAAGAATTTCCTTTCTCAATATGGACAACCCTGAATTTATAAATTGTTTCAATTTCCATCGATAATATTTAACTCTTTCCATTTTATAATTAGTATAATTATAAAAGAAACACATTGATATAAAAGAATTACATTATAATTGAAAATATGGAAATTCCCCTATAAATCTCCCAAACATGGAGAAAAACAAATTATAGAAACACAAAATAATTAATAAATCTGTATGGTATTATTTATTCATAAATCTTATTGAATGGTTAAATTAAAATAATAATTATTATTATTATTGTTATTATTAACAGGTATTCGTTGGCGCTGTTAATAATATTTACCCCTCATTCTCCTCCACACACACTATTGCCCCCCCCTGAACTGTTGCGTTCAGTTGCCTCCACAAGGACTGAGGCAGAAGGAGTGAGCACTTTTTTCTTTTCTCTCTCTCCCATCCTTGCTTTAGCAGTATAAAACCTTCAAGGTATGTACCCTTACTATTACACTTATAATATGCCCCTAAGGTCTACCACCCCAACCGAGGTGAAGTAGCCTATTCAAACAAGAATATTAGATTCCCCTAAACCTCCCAATAAATTTCAAAATTTCAACCAATTTTGTAGGCAACCAACCATGGTCAGGGTTACAATTGCTGGCCACAGCTGGTTGTCGTTCAAATCCACGATTAGTGTTGGTAAGACAGTAATCGCCCGAAATATGGGGAATCGCAATTATGTGACACATTGTGTCTTATGTAGTCCCAATCGGGGACTACCCTACAACTAACAAGTTATACACAAATCCATTACAAGACTATTATTTATTATAAACATAATGACAATGTTCATAAAGCAGTCTCTACTTATCACCATAGTAGCACTATGTCCTTTTAACCCCGTAAGGTTGTTACTGCAATAAACATGAAAAATCAAAATTTAGATATCATTTAAAAATGTTATTTCTTCCTTGAGTTACATTAATAAATTTGTAGACACTTTCCAAGTCCAAAACATCACTTTTCTAACACTACAGGAAAACAATGGATCTTCTGATATGCTTAGTTTATACACAAAAATATAACTCTTTAATGAGTTAAAATATTAAGTTACAAAAATTTTCAAATTCTATTCTATGATTTTTAGAATAAAACAAAATTCATGGGATAAATGCCAAAATTTTTTCTTTTTTTTATCCCAAGAATTAGGGGTCCCCCTCCCCGTTCACCAATAAGATTAAATTTTCTACTTGCTACCAATTTTGTGTGGAGGAAAACCATCGTTGCTTTCACTTCCATATGTCAGTTCCGCCAACCATGGTCCGCCCCCAGAATTCCAAAATCCACGATCACAGGTGGTGAGTCTGTGATCGCCCGAAAATGGGGGAGAGTCCCTTCTGCAAAACCAATAAAACTGAATTAATACTCAAACACTCAAAATATAAAAATATCAATATTCATAAAAATACCTAAGATGACCAGTACAATTTTAAATTTGTAGCATTGTGTGTTCCTACTATCTCTCCAGTTACGTTGTTCTGTAACACATAAGAATTTTGCATCTTAATCTCTATGATCTCATACGGTCCTTCATATAAGAGAAAGAACTTCTTAATTTCTTTGTCTTGCGCACTCGATAAGTCATGCCTTTTAACTAATACCATTTGTCCTATATTATACTTAACCCACTTACCTCTTGCGTCATGTCTGCGTTTTCGTTGTTCACCCTTGCTAATTAAGTTTTCATTCGCCAACCGGATTTTAATATTTATATCAGGTGTCCTGCTCTCAGGTGGATAGTCGAATAGTTGTTCCAAAATTCTTGGGGGGGCGTGTTCCTCTTACCAATTCATGAGGTGTATAGCCAGTAGACTCGTGGGTGGTACTGTTTAGCCAAGTTTCTACCTTCTTTACATACAATGGCCATTCGCTGTGTTTAGCGTGACAATAGGCTCTGAAGATCCGGCCTATTTCTCTCATTACACGCTCAGCCTGGTTGGACTGGGGATGATACACAGCCGTATGCTTCGTGAGGATGCCTTCCCATCCTAAGATCTGGTGCCATTTTCCACTGATGAACTGCGGCCCATGGTCTGATAAAATTACTTTTGGCTTACCCACGTTAATCATATAGTCTTTAGTCACCTTTTCGCTCAATATCTTACTGGTAGCTCTTTTTACGCTATACAATTTTACATATTTTGAGAAAGTGTCAAGCAATACAAATATATATACTACTCTGCCTCTACCCTTCGGCAATGGTCCAAACAAATCCACAGCAACTAAATCAAAAGGTCTTTCTACCTTAATGTAATTTAACTCACCTTCTACTCTGTAGTTAACCACCTTCGACTTTTGACACAAGTCACAACTCCTCAGCAGCTGTCTCACTCGCCTCTCCATATTTCTGAAAATACATGATTCTTTTAAAACATTCACACACTTTTTAGCACCAAAATGACCATATCGTATATGACAATCCCAAATAATTTTCTCTTCCAACACTACTGGCACCACTAATCTCCAGTCACGCTCACCCCGTACTACCTTCTTAAACAGTAACCCTTTGTAGATTTTAAAATATTGATTGTACTCAGATTCATCCAGCTCCGTCTCTAAACTGTGTATTATTTTTCCAGACTTACCATCTGCTCTCTGCATGGTGTTGATATCCTTCAACTCCTCTCCAAAGATTCTGTCTTCTCTGCTAATCTGAAAAATTTCAATTTCTTTTAAGTCCCTACCTGTTTTATTATTTTCACAATCCACTCTGGACAGAGTGTCGGGTACCTTATTTTCGGTTCCTTTAATATACTCCCACTCGAAGTTGTACTCCTGCAAAACAAGTACCCACCTGGTTAATCGACTATGAGCAAGTTTACAAGTGTTGAGGAATGACAAAGCTTTATGATCAGTTCTAATGATCGTTTTGTTGCCTAAGATGTAAGTTCTGAATTTACTAACTGTGAACACAATACTGAGCAATTCTTTCTCCGTGGTTGTGTAATTCTTTTCAGCCGGCAGTAAGGATCGACTAGCGAACGCAATTGTCCGATGTTCCTTCTCCTCATCCTCCTGATACAGCCCTGCCCCCACAGCTACATTGCTGGCGTCCGTCTGTAAATAAAACATTTTATCAAAATCCGGGTGGTTCATCATAATCATGTTACTGAATTTCCGTTTTATTTCTTCAAAGGCTCCACGCTCCACGTCTCCCCACTTCCATTGTCTGTTCTTCTGCAATACCGCACTTAACTTTGCGGTTAGGTAGGCGTAGTTCCTTTGAAATTTCCTATAAAAGTTGCACAGCCCAAGAAAACTTTGAAGTTGTTTGATATTTCGCGGTTCAGGGAAGCGCATAATAGATTCGACCTTGTCCGGGTTTGCAGAAATTCCTTCCGATGTAATAATGAATCCTAGAAAATTAATCCTCGTTTGTAAAAATTTGGACTTATCCCAATTTACGGTTAATCCTCCCGCTTCTAATTTTCCTAACACATACTTTAAATGTTCTAAATGGTCTTCAAATGTACGGGAAGCTATTAAAATGTCGTCCACATATACTGTGAGAAAATCTAAATCTTTGGGTCTCAAAATTCTATCCAAACATTTAATGAAACTAGCTACGCTGGTATTTAACCCAAATGGTAGTCGCTTAAACTGATAATTTTTTTCCGTTAAATAAAAATGCTGTGTATTGCCTACTTACCTCTGCTAATGGCACTTGCCAATATCCAGCAGTCAGATCCAATGATGTCATAAATCGTACGCCACTAAACTTTTGAAAGATTTCGTTAATAGATTCCGGTGATTCTCGGTCTGGTATAATAATTTGGTTAATCTTCCTTGCGTCTAAACACAATCTTACTCCTCCCTCCTTCTTAATTACCACCACTAATGGATTTGAGTAATGAGATACTGACCTCTCGATGATCCCATTTTCCAACATCTTATCCAACTCCTCTTGCACCGCTCGTCTTTTAGAGTAAGGCACTGGATAGCTCCGCTGCATGAATGGTGTGTGTTCCTTTATCTGTAACATACATTCATAATTTTTTGCCCTTCCTGGAATATCGGCAAACACTCTCTTAAACTGCTCTATTACCTGCCATAACGGTATACGTTGGCCACTCCTTATCACCTCACCCCCACTACAGAATTCATCCGCCCTTATCTCCCATACTTCATTATTAATATTGCTCATTTCATTATCAACATCTTCTAAATACTCTCCCTCTCTACAAAAATTTATTTTAGTATCTAAGTTATTCTCAACTACTCGTTTCTGTAACAATTTCACACCAGTTGTTCTAACTTTATTTATCACATTTTCAAAATTAATTTTCACAGACCGATCACCCCCATCTAACTCCAACACCTTTTCTTTAAAATTTATTACAGCTTTATTTCTTTGTAAAAAATCATTTCCCAAAATGATGTCTAAACTTAATCCCTTGACTACCAAAAATGTATTATCAAAATTCATATCTCCAATTGAGAAACTTAAATGTATCTGTTTTGTCACCCTTTTACTACGTACCCCCGTGACTCCTATTACTGTAACCCCTGCTACGGGTAAAACTGGAATATTCTTTTTAAATTCTTTTAATTCACTTAAAATGTTCTCGGCTATTACTGAAATTTCACTTCCTGTATCAACAAGTGTTTTAAATTTTCTATTTTCTATTGTTACCTGGATTTCCGTGAGTCCAGCTCTCACCTCCACTGTCGTGTTGCTCTCCTCCTCCAATAAATCAGCAACGATATCTGTTTTTATGACGTTTGACTGTACGTCCTCTATTGGTCGGACCGCATGGGCTTCCCTGAACAGTGGTCGGGTCCTATTTACCACTGTCGACTTCAGTTTTCCGGCTGCGTCCTGTTATGACTCGTGGAGGGTACCGGGTGTCCCCTTGTTAGTCCCTGATGGTGATATGGTGATCCTCTGTTACTAGGTGCTCCTCTGTTCGCAGGTACGAATTGCTTTGTTTGGTTATTTCTTGGCGTTTTGCAGTAATAGCAGTGCTGCATGTTGGCACGATTTTCCTTCCTGCAACTAGAACAACTCCAACCGCTTGGTTGCTGTAAATCATTGCGAAAATTAAATTTATTTCCATTGTTATTGTAATAAGGCCTTGGCCGATTAAACTCAATGGTATGGTTAGACATATTTGGCTGAATGGGTCGTCTACCCATTTCGCGATCATTTATGCTTTGTAGTATATCTAATACCCTTTCAAGCTCATCGAGATTTTCAATTTCTTTAGCCATTAGAGTAACCTGTACTTCCCTGGGTAAGTGCTTACTCACATATCTAACAAATGACTTAAAGGGTATGGGCGGCTCTAAATATTTTGCCTCATTGTACAATTTAGTTACATATATGGTAATGTTATTATTACTAAGGTTATGTACCATGAAATTACCCGCTCCCATAATGCGGCTTCTTAAAGTCTCCTGCTCTTCTTCAGTCCAATATTACTCTTGAATGCTTTCTCAAAAGATTATAACAATCCCATTCTAACCTATGAGCCTCAGCCCATATGACTGAATTACCCTTAAAACATTTAATTATTTTGTTTAATTTCACTTCCCAATTACTACTACTAAAATAATTATAATCCCGTGTTTGATTTAGAAAACGCATGGGATGTATTACCCTGTTTTCATGGCTAAAATTCTCTAGTTCTATTTCATGATAGAAATCCCTAGTGACGATTACCCTATCATTTATGCTTGAAATATTTTTATTAATTTATCCCCGTAACTCATTTTTTACACTGGTTAAACTATTTGCAATTACCGTACATCATATTTATCATGCACATCCATACTATTTTGTATAGTTAAATCATCAATTTCTTTAATCTTACTTTGTAACAAATTGAATCTACTCTTGGTATTTCTCTCATGTTCTGTTATGGTATTATCTATGGTTTCTAAGTTCTTTGTAATATCTATTACATTTACTTCAATTTTCTCTAAATGATTCTGTAAAACATTAGTTTTCAATTCTACTTGGTTGTTCACTTCAATATTGGTTTTAACTTCTATCTGATTCTCTACCAAAGTTAAACACTTCTGTTGTATTTCTGTACTCTGTGACTCTAACTGACTTTTAACTGTGTTATTGACTGTGTCATAAATTAGATCAATTTTAGTATCTAAACTACTAATTTTACTACTGAATTTATCATCAACAATTGCTAGTGTGGTTTTCTGTATGTTATCACAACGTGTTTCTACTGTACTAATTCTCTCATCAAAGTGGCAATTTTGTCTTTTAATTTCATCTTTCATCTCATTGAAATTAATTTTAATTTTATCGTTTTGCTCATCAAATTTTTTATTAAAACTACTTTGAATCTCTTTAATTTCGCTATTCTGCTCATCTAATTTTTTGTCTAAATTATCGAACTTTACACTCTGTTCATCGAATTTGTTTAATAAGAGCAGCATCATAGCAGCAGTACTGTCTGATTTAATTTCTGAACTAACAGACATGGATGTAGAGACCTTCTCTGCTTCTACATATACAACAGATACAGGTGTATCTGTTTCGTCAATCTGACTAATTTGAGTTGGTTGAACATCCATTTCACTCATAACTGTTCCGTCAGTGAGGCTGACTTTTTCTTTATTATCTTCATTAGTATTCATATTTGCAATTTATAATACAGGCATGCATCCAATAGTATAACCTAACTTCGTAAAATTTGGTTATGTTTACGTATTAAAATTTCTTTATTACCTCAGATAACTCTTTCCATTCTCTTCGTAGGCTTACCCTACATAAAATTATATTATATAGAGTCCCTGTTCGCAGGCGACCGTATGTTATCTTTCTAATTTCATACCTATACAACTGTATACACAATAACTGTCTTTAACGTAATTATTGTGTTTAATAACGGGCGCCATGTTGGAAACTACCAACAGCTGATATTACATTTATTCTACGGGCCAGGTTTAGTGTTAAGCGAACGATATTGTAGAACGGGAAGTGTTATCTGAAATAAATACTCTGAAATGGTTATAAAAAAAACTTATTATTAGCAGAAAGTTTTACATATATATTTGACTCGACCATGCGCCAAACACGCACGTTACTAGGCCTCGGGGCGTAGTCCTATGTATCATTAAATAAACAAACATATTTAATATTGAACCTTGTAAATCTAAACCTATAATAAACATATAGTAAAACCAAAAACAAATTTAAGATATTTATGTATGCACAACCCAGCACTTAGAAATTCTACACTCACCCTCTCACTCTCTCTCTCTCACTCTGGTACAATTCTTTTTAATGAGCTCATTTTATTAAAATTTTAAAGACTTAGTGAATTGAATTTACTTTGAAATTTTTATTTTGGTCATTTCTTTGAAATTAGGTTTGATTTGAAATTAAAAGAATATATGCTGTTGTTGGAACGTTCTCACCAAATTATCGTATAAGTCTCCTCGCACATCTAGGGTCGTCACTATCTGCACAATCGGTAAGTTTTACTTCGATTTACGGCCCCACCGTCGTGTCGACCCATGAAAACACCTCGGACCGATTCTACACGCGAGATTTCTTATGGACGATCCATCGGCCGATGACACCTATACGATGACAGTCTATTAACGTCCGTCACAACATTTTCGATATTTTACACCGTTTATTAACCACTTTTAGTGGTATATAAGTTAAAATTCACACTTCGTGAAAGATTTGCCGGCCGGCTGCGATCACGTTCTCTGTTGAAATGACACAGAGTCTTTGTTCCATATTTCTGAGGTGGGGTGAATCTACGTTACTCGGCTATTGTTTGGTTGTTGACAATTTCATCTTGTTTACGGAAACAAATTCCTGGCCGCTGACGTCATCAAGGATCGTCGCTTTTATCTCAATAAATGACATACTGTTTTTTGTGAGGCTTCACGTTTTTTGTTATGAATCAGTCAGAATCCTGGCAAATATTATATAGTCCACTCACGGTATATTCATAAAGGTTTAATTAAATAAATGTTTATTTAATTTTGACCAAATGAAGGAATACAATATTTATGGTTTTTCATACCATATTTAGGTTAACTAAAATTTGTACCATAATTGTACCATTACAAATAATTATTTTAGCACATGATTTCTATCAATAAACAATTATAAAACTGATCTCTCAATATCTCTTAATATCTCAAGGTTCTTTTGAGTGTTATTAAATAATTCTTACACCTAATTACTTATTTCATTACGACATGTAATTTTAAATGGATTCATTTAAATATGAAATGTACTTAATTCGTTTTATATTCTAACACTTTGACTTTAAAATGTATATGTAAGTTTTGAATGAGGACATCCTATCTTATAAAATTCTCTACGTGAATTCTTTTAGAGTGACAGACAGGTGATTTTGTAAAATAAAATTAATACATAAATTTGTTACTATTGGTATGAAATATCCATTCTACGGTGCATCATCATGATGTGATCTCCTTTTGGTTCCTTAAATCAGCATTTGGAGATCTAGATGCTCCGTCAACTGCGTTGAACACAGGATCATTTGCGTGCATAACAATGTGACTCTTTCTTGTAGTATTTGGCACATATACACTTTCATTATTTCACTCCTTCTATTGATAACCGGTAATTCCCAATTTTAAATTTAGTGTAATTATTGTTTACTATTTACTTCGGTTACGTTCACTGATATCTCGTAACGACTCATTCCGTTTCAACAGCTATATCGTTCGTGATACATGATAAGATACGGTCTTTTGTTTTGACGAGTTATTAGCTAATAAACTCCAGTTCTCACTTCACAGATTGTTATTCATGATAATCTTATGTGATTTTTAAGTAATGCTCTCCGAACTTTTAACATCGAATTTCCGTAACACTTAATCTCGACTCCATGAAGTTTAAGTTAGACTACGTCTCGACTCGACTCTAGACTCTCGAAAACTTTCATACTTTCGTAAAATTAACAAAGTCTCTTTTAAAATAATACGCTACGAACTCCACCTCCGATCTCTCGAAAATTTGTAAAGACTCCTAAGTGTTTAAGTCACGACTCCGTAACCATTATAACGGACGGACTCTACCGACTCTCTGAAACTTTAGTCATCGACTTCCGAAATTTTAGCAAAGACTCCTGATCTCACCTTCGTTCTGTGTATTTATTACCTACTCTTCTTTTTCCCACTACTTTCTTACATTTCTGTTCCCACCAATTTCTTACTCTTGGTTCAGCTACCCTTTGCTTCAGTATGTCCGATCCCATGATCATAAATCTCTTTTTGGTATTGTTCTATGCCTTTTGACAGTGACATCCTTACCTTCTGTCCAGCTTGCAGCTGCATCTGTTAATTAGTTCCACCCCTCCTGTAGTCTTTTCAACATGTTATAGTCATAATTCTTTCTGGCATTTTTCATGCCTCTTAGCAAGACACCACTTAAGTGTACTGGCGTGCACCTGTTTGTCGACTAGTTTAGTCCTCCCCGTTGCGTTCTTCCTGGAATATCTGGTAGTGCCACTCTCTGGCGTTTTCTATCCTTTTAGTAAGAGTACCCTTTGTTTCTTACTTCGTCCAGATGCGCATGTTACGTAAGTTTCTCATGTGTGGCTCTCTTTGTATTTCTAATTGTACTACTAGCCAGTGCGTTAACCTTCGTCATATATTTTCTTAGTAAATTCTCATTGTACTTTGTTCTGGCGATTGTTTGCCTTGCTTTCAGAACAATCCCTTAATTTCAACATGCTTCTGGCTGCAAATGTTAACTTGGTTCACACGTCTCTGTAGTCTTTCCTGGTAAATTTTCTCTCTGCCGAACATCTGCTTTTGTTTAGATTTATGATACTTTTAGACATCTGTACGTCGATGTTGAAGGCTGTTACATCCATTGTATTATCTCCTTTTATTGTTTCTCCCATTCATCAATGTCATTTCACACGCTGCCAGATGGTCCCTTTCTTTCTTTCTTTCTTTCAAAAAAAAAAAATTTTTTTTACATTTTGGCGTTACAAGATGTGAATACACCTAGACTTTTTTCTAGCAAAATCAAATTACAGTTCCAGCATAAACCTCACAAATGGCAGGGATTGTATTGTTGCGTTTATTTTTAAATACATGTTTGTCACTAACTTCGGTAATAGCTACTATTCAGTCTGTGGTTGAATAAATGATATGCACAATTGGTGGTAATTCCAAAAATTAGTGTTATTTTTTGCGAATTTTAAAAATTGTCCCACGTGTGCAAATCAGTGAGCATATCACTGAATGTTAGGATTTTCTGATTATGTGCATACATATGTTCGTTGCCATACAATAAGAAAATAGGGTAAAGCAATCATGTTATTGAATAATTACAGGTTTAGGAAATATTTCATTGCCATCGACACTTGTTACCACAAGTCTTTATTATAGAGAGTTTATGATGCATATTTTTTAAATGTAAAGTCTGTTTTGAAAGTAGAGAAAAATGGAAACATACAAATTGTTTAGTGACCAAAACAGGTCCACTTCTTTCATTTTAATATGATCGCAGAAATGGTGCAAGTTGTTCCTGCCTTGCATGGTGTACATCTTCAAAAACTCTCCTGGCTCACAGTTTTTGTATAACTTATTAGTTTTTCTGACATGAAAACATAAACTACAGAACATATGAGACAACTGAGAAACATCAATTGTTACAAACTTCTGTGTTCACATTTTCAGTTACATCATGTGTTAAAGCAGTAAATCAAATACTATGTTGTTTGTTACAGATATTTATTCTCCCTTCTTCAAACAAGTTAGACCGTCGAAGGAGCTTGCTGCCATTCACTTGGCCCATAAACTATACAAAATTGACTGTAAATTTCAGCAAGACTTTCCTAGCAAAATTGAATTACAGTCCCAGTGCAAACCTTAGAGTTGCAGGGATTGTATTGTTGCATTTTATACTTTGCGTTTTGAAACTGCACATTAAATTCTGTGATGTATTTGTTATAAATTTTAAATAAATATTTTTTTACAGTACTCTGTATGCTGTAAATCTGATGGAAGCAAAACCAGAGCCGGGCTTATACAAGCTGTCAATAAATGCTGTGGCTGTAAAAGCAGATCCACGCTGGGTTGGAAATATTGGTGTTGTTTTGTCACTTAAAGTGATGTGTGCTGCTGTTGTTGAAAACTTTGAGATCGGAGCCGGAGATGCTGACCAGAGCACGCAACCCAAGTTTGACAAGTAAGTACTACAATGTAACTTTATTTATTACTTACAATTTGTTTTACCTTAGTTGTTTACTAACTTACTGTATTTTGTCCATTTATTTGGTCGCCATATTGCCCAGTTACCAACTGTGAAAATGTTAACTTACTAGGTCCAGAGTTCGTTTGAGCGAATTTTGTGAGAGCAAATAATGGTTGTTCAGAATAAATAATAATTCATTTACTTATGCTCAAATCAATCTTACTTTATTAAATTATAAAATCCAATTGAATTCATCTTTTTCAATTAAATAAAAAAAAACCTTGTACATTCCCTTCCATCCTATCATTACATACAAAATATTCCTTCTCCCTCTCTTACATTTTTATTTCAGTAATATTTAAATTAAATAAAATAACTCGTTATAAACTTAACTTTATCTAACGCAAACCAGCGCTTCCATTCATACGCACACACATACACCCCAAGACTTTAGGAGATCTCCATTTTAATTAAAAGAATGAAATTTAAATTATAAGGGCCCTGGTTACAATTTTTTGGTTTTACCCTTGTTGGTTACTTAGCTGACATTTGAGTCCAGAAGAACTGTCCCGTATTTTCTGTCATTTCGCACCCTTCTTGCTTTCACTATATAACGCCAAAACTGTTATTTCATTTAAACTATTTTCTCTTAAAAGAAAATTCTTTCACATTTTGTATTCTATTTACTCGGTATAGTTACATTTTGTACGGGCGTATATGAAACTGTTTAGCCGGCGGGCGAGCGAACTGCCCATATCTGATGTTATTTGCCAACTCGGTATATTAAAACTGGGGCGAAAGCTGCCCGTGTCCGTCGCCGTTAGGTGTTGGGTGACGACTGATGTTACGCCAAGTGCAGATTGTTGGCGTCGTCCTGCAGTTAGTGGGACACTCCTGCATTCCAAAGTATGACATAACCAGGGCTTGGCTACTGACGTCACATAACGTGATCCCAACAGTGCATAGTTCATAGGTCATGTTGTTAACAATAGCTGTCTCCAGTGCTCGATTGATGACCTTGATGTTAATTCACATACGTTGTTTCTCCATAACATTTTCAAATACAATCTTTATTATTTTAATTATTACCAAAATATCCGTGAGTGGGTTTGTCCCGTTACAACAAAATTGTAGAATTGTTACACTATGTTCTTGTACTTCTTTATGTTGACTATTTATAGTCTGTTTTATATTTGTTTATGGTTTTTGGTTTGATTGAGTACACTAAAATCTTAAGGGATCATTGCCTACATTCTTACCTCCTCATACTTCATGCAGTTTTATTTTAGGAGTAATATATAATTGCTACGCTTATTGCATTTTATCTTGCTCAGTTAATGTTTCAAGTGGATTTTGTCAAAAACAATGGCAGACTAGAAAGCTGAACACACCAGCAAATATACAAAATATGTACAAGACCTTACCAGGTAAAAATGAAGACCTTATGTTAGTACCTTACCAATTTTACTGTAATAGTGTAACATCACAAAATGTTCCATAACCATAATGAACACCAGAATGGTGAAATATACTACTAGAGTTGTAAATAAGTAAATAAAAGGAATGTAACAGAGAAGAGAATGGACCAGCCAAGAAGAAAAGAAGAGGAGGGATCCCAAGAAGCAGTGATGAATCCACTACATGACACTACAACTTCAATAAACTGACTGACTATGACAAATAGACAAGCAAAGATTCACAAATAGGCTGTCAAGTAAGCCAGATAAAAACATTGATGAGTAGAGTCATACAGAACAAACAAATTAACCACTGACTTTAATAAAATGGTAACAAATAACAGCATATTGGCTGATGTAAATAGAACCATTATATAGAAATAACAAATACCATGTACTATGCTAGATGTAGCCGCAAAATTGTAAAGGATAGAATAAAAAACAAACGTGTGGTAGTAACTTAAGAGCAATTATAGATTGAAGCCTTATATGTATGTAGGTAACTTCCTAAGTAAATAATATGTATGTAAAGATAATAGTAATCAGGGAATAAACCTTGTAACAGAATTACACCCAGACCTTGTATGACCAAGTTTATGTCAATGAAATGATAGGGAAATAGAACCCCTAATTAGCATAAACTAATAGAAGTATAACTATAACGAATAAGGTGTAAGGTACCACCACTTGACTGGTATTATACGCTTTAGAAACAAGGACATATCAAAAGGTAATTAGTGAATTAGGAAAATTCAAATTAATGTGTCGACTTAATAAGACCAAGAATGTATATTGTTTAGCTGTAGGCAGCATTTAGATTTAATAATGTATTTAATTTTAATCATTTTATAATGTTCGAAAGAGAAAACAAATGTAATTAATCAAATATTAAAGAAAGGTAAATAGTCAAATTTGCACTGTTAGCAGACGACAATAGTAAACAATGTCTTAGGACAGTAAATTAATGAATTATTAATGAAAACTATGTTTAAACTGGCCTCAAGCCACATCAATTTAAAGATAAGAAAATAAGCTATAATTTGATAATAATAGCATCAAAAATGGAATTGTAATAGTCAAGTAATTAACGTTAGCATCATTTTTTTTTGCAAGATTTAAAGAAGTTCATGTAATAACAACAACAACGATAACGAGTACAGAATACGTCTCGATAATGTTTATTAATAACATTACGTCATCATGACATAATTTTGTACCAATTACGAACGAGTTTACTTAGCGAAAATGAACCCTAGCGATGATCGAGAGAATCCTATATAACCGACGACGCGCGAAAAAGACGGCATTGGCATTTTTCTTCACAAGCTAGTCGTATGCGTTCTGCATTTGTCTATATCACATAACCAGCAACAACAGTACAGATTGAAAATAATTAAAATAAATTTTGGAAATTAACCATTAAGAAGACGAATAATCTCACCTGAGTGCATCGAGAGTTAGTAGTGACTTTAAACAAGTAGTGCATGTATCTGAACGAGACAGAATCATAACCTAAAAAGGCGACAACCTATCTGTTTACTAAGAAGAAGGTTATTCTCGTTCCAAGTGCGATTTAAGTGAAGTGAATTAACGATCACTATAATCCAATCGTTATTGTGTTTATAAATTAATCGATACGATTAAAAACCAGGTAGTACATGTGCTATTAACTTTTATGTCACAATTAATGTTTTATAACTCAATTAATTTTTAAATTTTAATCACTGTTACTTTTTAGGTCAGGCGCCATCTTACCTTAGTAACCAATGCAAGAATTCATTACTGTACTTAACTGTACTAACCAATAACTGTATTTACCATGTTTCGGGCCAGATTCTTTTCAGCGAACTTAGGAGAACAGAAATGGTTGTCGAAATAACAAAAACTTTATTGGTTCCCCATGATTTAAAATTTATTGTCATTTCAGTTTTTATCATAAACAAATTATTCTTTTCTCCCTCTTTTACATTTTGTTCCCATAGTAATTCAAGTAAAATATAGACATAAAATGGATCATTATTAAGTTGAACATAATTGGTTCAACAATAGCCAAAATAAAACAGGAAAACATAAATACAAAATAATTCGCTTAATACTTAACTTAACTAACATAACGGAAACCAGCGCTTTCACACACACACACACACACACACATATCTACTCCCAGATTTTTTAGAGCTCTGTTAATTGTGAAAATATTAAATTTTTGAATATTTAAACCATAGTTGAAAATTTTGTTTTTCTTTATATTATTGCAGATTACTTAGCTGATTTTTTAGTCCAGAAGAAGTCATATTGCTCCACGCACACACGTTTGTTTTAATTAATAATCCGTTTTACATCTCTACAACTGTCATTATTTCAAGAAAACTGTTCATTTTACGTGATTTAGGTATACTTTAAGTTTTACGTCACATTTTAACACTGTTAGTTACATTTTGTTGTTTTGCGGGCGTCCGCGATTTATGTTCCGGAACTTTTATGTACCACTCGCGCGAGTGTTGAAGTTAGACTGGGCTGAGACAAACAGCACTATTTTGTAAAGTGGTCGTGACTGTTTTCCAACTTTCATTGTCATTCATCATTATTCCTGCATCTCCTAAGTGGACCATAGGGCATCAATGAACTTCCGCCACCGGACTCTGTTCCGCGCCATCGTCTTGATCTCGGGCCAGGTCTTCCCTCCTTTCTCCATCCCTTCCGCTATTACACTCCTCCTCCATGTGTTCCTTGGTCTGCCTCTTCTCCTGTTACCTTGTGGGTTCCATTCCAGGGCTTGTCTTGCTATGTTGTCTCCATCTCGTCGTAATGTATGCCCAATCCACTTCCATTTCCTACGACGCATCTCAATGTCAATGGGTGTTTGATGGGTTCTTCTCCACAGCTCCACATTGGAGATAACTTGTGGCCACCATATCCTCAGGATATTCCGCAAACTTCTGTTCACGAATGTTTGGAGTCTGCTAATCAGTTGTTTGTTAGTCTTCCAAGTTTCACTCCCATAGAGCAGTACCGACTTGACATTTGTATTGAAGATGCGTAGTTTGGTATTGGTGTTAAGTTCCCTTGATTTCCAGATTGGTCTCAGCATTGCAAATGCTCCCTTAGCCTTATTTATTCTATTTCCTATATCCTCTATGGTTCCTCCCTCCGTGGTGACCATACTTCAACTTTCATTGTATTCAGTTCGTATTCCTACGCCAGTATAATGTTTTGGTTTACACACCCGACATTCCACAGCGGGTATCGTCTCTGACGTAAGATCATCCGATGTTCAGTTACATAACTTGTTTACCGTTTTGTAAGTCATTGGCTGACCTTGACTCAATTCCAACTTGTTGTTTTCTACGTTTGACAATAATAATTTCACAAGCAGTGCTACCACTGTCGCTACCAATAAAATGTACCTTTTGTCCCTTTATGTTTACGTTTTTCCCCAATTATCGTAAAAAATGTTATTGGTTTTCATTCAAAATACAAATTTCTTTATTTTACCCCAGGTAGGCCAAAATGTCCCGTTACAATACCCCCTCAATGAGAGGTTTTATGCCGAAGCATAAAAACTCTCATTGACACACTCATACTTGCTAAAGGGATCAGCCAGGATATGTCGCCACAACCCCCTATATGGTTTATATAAAAAAAATATCTAACTCACCCGTGGTCCGGTGGCTGTGACCGCACCTGAATGACAATACTGGACTTCTCTCTCGAGATCCCAACACCATAAAGTCAGACAGATACTTAACGCCCCTGCTCTGACGCGCTGGCCAGCTCAGGATCGCCGCCACAGCATCACCAAACTCTGAAACAACAAATTAAAATATCAACTAGTGGCCTTACATAACACCATATCCTCTACTGACCTGTTTCCCCCTAGCGGTGCTGGTTTACGTTAAGAAGCACTGGTTTTGTTCTTCACTTACTTCTAACATATATATGAAGACATATCATAACATATTTAAAATTCCATAATCTCATTCTGTGTACTTTCTCTTGTTAACTTTTATCCCAAAATTCAAAATTATTGCCCTGATTCCTATCAGAAATTAAATAAACATTTTCCATTACCATATTACACATTTCTCTTATCCCCAATTTGCATCAAAAATATTTAAATTCATAAAAGTCTCTTAAATACTAACAAACACAATACAACATAAGAAAACAGTACATTCATAGTTCACATTGTTATTATTATCTTTATTATTACCTTAAAATAAACGATTTGCATTTAAAAATTTACACACTTTACATCTTTAAATTTGCATATAAAGTTATAACAATTACCTTTTAATCTCAATTTAACTTTTATTAATTCATTTCCCAAGAAAAATAATTTTTTTTTTACACATTTCATTTATGATTCCTCAGTTATTCATTATAATTCACTTTATCAACTTGGCATTTACCCATAATCTTACCCCTTTTATGACTCTAACGCTCCCTTACAAATTCTTTAACTAGTATGACACCCATCTCTATCAAATACATCTATCAAACAATCTCTAAACCCAACTTACTACTCAACTCAATTCGCATCCCTTCTACTCTTATATATAAAAAAAAAATACTCTCTAACCCTTTGTACTCAGGATGTGTGTTCCCCCCCAAAAAAAGCTCATTCCCTTAATCTGGTCCCTGGATTCTACCTAAGGCAACCCTTTCCGGCGCTAAACGGTCCCTTCCCGTCCCAACCCTTTTGTTGCGGACTCCTTACACCACCCCCCTTACAAAATTCCCACTATCAACTAATTACTCTCCCATTACATCATTACTACTACAAAATAACATTCACATTTATAAACATCAATATATCACTCATTATTCTACATAAATTCTCCATTACTACTGTGTCACTATCAATATTCAAATTCTACATTACTTGTATTTCATCTCTTATTCTCTTTAACACCCATCTATATTCAACTTGGACTGACTCAAATGTCTTACTTAAACAATTACTATCACCCAACTTCTATCTTTTACAACCCATTGAAAATTCTAATTATCTCAAATTTATTTCATTATTTATCTAAAATCTTTAAACACATTGAAAACTTATCCTATAAAATATTATTATATTTTTATAATCCTTATTCCTAACATACTACATGCAATTAACACAATAAGACATAATAAACACAATATAGGAAGTATCTAGTGCATCTATTTTGCAAATCAAAAACAAAATTATTCAGTTATCTCAGTAGCGAGTCATCATTATTAAAATACAACAAATTTTTTAATTCGTTACCCCCCCCCTGGGTAACCTCCTTAACCACACACATTATGACCCCCCCCCTGGACTGTGGCGTCCAGTTGCGTCCACAAGGACTGAAATTTTGGAGGAATTTTGTCATCTCCTTGTCCTTGCTTCTGCGTTACATTTTAATAAAACTAGATATCATAATATCTAAATGTATTATACGCCCCTAATGCGGGTCTACCACCTGGCTCTGCTGTTCCTCCTCGAACAGAGTGGCAGCCGCTGTTCCATAGTTTCCGGGATTTCCCCTAGTTTCACCCCCCTGTTAATTTCTAATATAAACCAATTTCAAGTCAGCTATGGTCACGGGACTTAATTTGTGGCCATAGCTGACCGCTAGCCAAAACCACGATTAGTGCTGGTAAGGCAGTAATCGCCCGAAAAGTCGGGGAAATCATCTCTACCTTCAGGCATGTAACAGTCATCATTAATCTGCACGGCACGGCAGTTTATCAAGGTACAATATAAAATTGTACAAAAAGGTGTGCCGTGCATTTTCACCATTTTGGCCTCCGATGGAGGTAACACTCTCTGTTACCCCCAACACTTTCCGCTATCTACTGTGGCACATGCCACCACAGCAATAGCACTTAATAACTAAACTAAACCTTTCTACAATTGCTGTCTCTACATTCCATTATTATATCACTTCTATAAACACCACTCTACCCCCCAAAATTCCTCACACATCTTGTATAATAACAAGTCTTTTTTTTTTATGTATCCAGACACTTCTGCAAGCCCAACTCTTCTAACTCCGACACTTACGTTACTATTTCTCATGGAGCTAAACTAAGTACACATAATTTAACTTACTTTAATAGTTTTAACAAGTGCAACAACTATACTAATGTACTGCTAAACTGCCAACAATTTGGTCACCTTAAATTTCTACGTTCTAAATCTAAACTACAACTAGTTCCTTTTCTCCTAAAACAAATTCGACCGCAATTTAAAATTATTTTTATGTTTATTTCATTACCGAACAATATTGTTACTCCTCACGAGTCGCACTTGTTAAGTTACATTAATTTTGGGCCGTTTTATATGAAATAAAACTATTATATGTTCGTGGATAACTGCCAATTGATCTTTTTTTTTTTTTTTTCCCCCATCCACGAACTTTATGGGTCCCCCTCCCCGTTCAACAATAAGATTAAATTTCTATTTACACCAATTTGTGGAGTAGGACCATCGTTGCTTTCACCCCTTAGAAGTTCCGCCAACCATGGTCCGCCTCCAAACAGCCAAAATCCACGGTCAGGGATGGTGAAGCCGTGACCGCCCGAAAATGGGGGAGAGTCCCTTCTGAAACAACATAAAATAATACATGAAAATTCAGACACTTATGGTGACCAGTACAACTTCAAGTTCGTCGCATTTTGTGTACTTACTATCTCCTGCGTTGCTGGGTTGCGTAACACGTACGCATTACTCATCTTTACTTCTACAATTTCATATGGTCCCTCATATAATAGGAAAAACTTCTTTATCTCTTTATCCTGTGCACTAGACAAATCATGTCTCTTTACCAACACTAATTGACCTACTTCATATTTAGTCCACTTACCTTTAGCATCATGTCTCTGCTTTCTCCTTTCTCCTTTTGTCAGTAAATTTTCATTCGCTAGTCGGATCTTCATATTCACGTCTATAGTTTGCGTTTCTGGTGGATACCTAAAAAGTTGTTCCAATATCCTAGGTGGCCTTGTTCCCTTTATTAATTCATACGGCGTAAATCCGGTGGATTCATGGGTGGTACAATTCAGCCACTCCTCTACTTTCTTAACGTAGGATGGCCATTCTGTGTGCTTGGCGTGACAATACGCCCGAAATATCCTACCAGTCTCTCTCATCACCCGTTCTGCCTGGTTGGACTGTGGATGGTAAACTGCCGTATGTTTGGGTATGATGCCTTCCCATCCAAGAGTTTGTCGCCACTTTGTGATATTACCCACTTTATTTTTAATTATTACACACATCTACTTATATTTATATGTATAAATAGTACCATAATATGGCACATATGTGTACTTACCAATTTCAGTCACTGCCGGGCTCATACTCTTCTTTTTAATATGCTTTTTACTTAAGGGGCCAGGATTCGTTAACAGCGAGATTTTTGATACACAGAAGGTGACACAAATGATAACACTGTATTATATTGAGATTAACTATCAAATTTTTAATTTTCCAAATAGATTTTGCATATACAACCACATGGCCAAAATGGCGTCATACAATATTATAAAAACAAAATGCTGGCGATTTTAATTTACTCTGTTAATTCTTACTATTCTCATTTTATCGCCAAGCAAGGTTCTTATGTACTTTTATCTTTAGCTGCAGCTCTAAGTACTTATCATGTTTAAATCTCATTTACACACAAACCAATGCCCTCGGCATATATGTTCATGGCCATGAGCTCACTCACACACTCTCACACACATTCGCCTTATTACCAGTACATTTGTTCAGTTGTTTTATTTTTGAATTAATGAGCTCAGTAAAATAATAAAGAAATGGTAAAAATGGACTTCTCTTAGATGTGGTCTGCGCTGCTCCCTCGCTGGTGTTTGTCGGTTCCAAGGTGTATGGCCTGTGTTCGCCTCATGTTTGCTTGTTTTTACGTAAAGATGTTTACACTGATTCTACATGTTATGTTCTAATAGTTATTACACTTGAGCATCTTTCGCTCCACCATAAGAAATTTTACTTGATGAGTTAGTTGTTCTAAGCTTTTAATTTGAAACTGATCATACAGCGATACATCGCTGTTGATCCCTTGAAGAACTACGCTGAATTGAGACGGAGGCAAATGTAAATTTGCGCTTGTGTGTGTATAGTTTACGTCATCAAGCTTTGTCATACAGGACAACGCCTCGTTGCACGTATTGTAGTCAGTGCGTCATTGTTTTTGGTTATGACGGAACAGTGTTATTATCCAATCACAATGCATATGTAAAGTCATTCGTCACAAACACCGCCATGGCTTTTACCGACTCCCGCACGTCCAACGGTGACCTTGGCATGGTACTCTTGCTGAATCTGCTTTGTTCCTTCGTATATAGGGACAATGGACCTAACCATTCTGTATTTTAATGATTAAACAATAAAACATTGGAAAAATACCTTTACATCCCATAATTATGGTATTGGGTCATTATGTACTGTTACAAACCCCCTCAATGAAATATTTTGTGTCGAGACACAAAAACTTTCATTGACTCATTTATACTTTCCTAAAAGGATCAGTCTAGATATGTCACCACAACCCCCTGTAATGTTACTACATAAAATTTGTCATCACTTACCCTTGGTCCAATGATGATGATCGCACCCTCTGACCTTACTGGACTTCTCCGGAGAGATCCCTACACCATAAGGCCATGAGGCACTCTATGCTCCTGTTCTGACGCTCCAGCCAGCCCAGACCGCGGTCACAACACCACAAAACTCTGAAACATTGCATACAAAAATTTAAAATAGTGGTCTAGTACACTTCCATATCTACAACTGATATGTTCCCCTTTAGACGCATTGGTTTGTGTTTGGGGCATTGATTTGTTCTAATTCAAAAGTTTAACATAACAACAAGACTTTAAAATGTATATTCTTTTACCACCACCAAACTCAATTTCTTCCTTGTAAGAGAAACAAACTATATATATATATATACCTTCAAATAACACAATACATAAACAATTCTTTAATATTCCCCAAAACACCTTCACCTAATTATTTCTATCAAACTCAACCTACAATTATTATGGCAGACACGTTTATTATTCAAATTTTACTACTCAACTTATAATCATTTATCTATTTTGTAAATGACATCCTACTATATTTTTGCACAACTTCATTTGTACCTTTAGACTTTCAACTTTTAAAAGCTACTATTCTTTGACACTTGTTAACGTCATTACCCCTGTAATGACCTCCTAACCACACACTCTATTGTACCCCCCAACCGAACTGTAGCGCTCGGGTGCCTCTGCAAGGACTGTAAATGTGGAGGAATTTGTCATCTCCTTTGTCCTTGTTTTGGCTTTACATTGAAACAACAAGATATCATAATATCTAAACTTATATAATCACATGCCCTTAAAACGGGTCTACCACCTGGCTTTGCTGTTCCTCCTCGAACAGAGTGGCAGCCGCTGTTCCATAGTTCTGGGGGATTTCCCCTAGGTGTACCCCCCTGTTAATTTCTACTATACACCAATTTCAAGACAGCTATGGTCAAGGGACTTAATTTATGGCCATAGCTGACCGCTCGCCAAAACCACGATTAGTGCTGGTAAGGCAGTAATCGCCCGAAAAGTCGGGGAAAATCAATTTCATCTTCATGTTTTATACTTTAACAATATTGATACACTGCACGGTTAAAAGCACATACAATATACATTATTTTAAAAGTGTACAGTGTATTTACGCCCCATGAGGCCTCCGATGATGGCAGCATTCTATGTGTTGCTCATCAACCCACTTCGCTAGCCACAGTAGTACATGTCACTACTGTTCTAGCCAATTAATCCTAATTTAGCTTCCCATACATCAGCTGTTCTCACAGTCCAATTTTGACTTATAATTTACTAACACCAAATAACTACAAAACACTCTTCACTCTTGCTCAAAAACAAGTTCGTTAATTATTTAAAATTTTCACATAGACACTTTACAAGTTCGAGCTTTACCTTTTTTTCACAACTATTTTCACTGCTATAACAAGATAGGAACTACAACAATGGATCAACTGCTCTGCTTACCTTACACACATATATTTCCTTGTTTTCAGAGAGAAAACAAGCAACACTCATTTCTGTAATTTGACATCTTTTACTTCACATCTTTCAATGAAACTACTTGTGTTAATGGAATACATTTTTTTTTTTTTTTTTTTCATACAAAATTAATTCTCATTCACACATCTAATCAAGTACCCATTGTTCCTTTCTACGCTGTCCAGTACAACTTCAAATTACTAGCATTTTGTGTACCTACTATTTCTTTAGTCTCCCTATCCTGTAATACATAGGCATTCTGCATTTTAACTTCAATTACCTCATAAGGTCCTTCGTATAGCAGGAAGAACTTCTTAATTTCCTTCTCCTGTGCATTTGATAAATCGTGCCTCTTCACCAATACCAACTGTCCGATTTCATATTTCATCCATTTACCTCTTGTGTCGTGCCTACGCTTCCGTCTTTCTCCTTTGCTCAACAGGTTCTCATTTGCCAAACGAATCTTGATGCTCACGTCCATAGGTGTACTCTCAGGTGGGTAATTAAACAACTGTTCCAATATTCTCGGAGGGCGTGTTCCTTTGATCAGCTCGTGAGGTGTATAGCCGGTGGACTCGTGGGTGGTACTGTTCAGCCAACTCTCTACCTTCTTGACGTACAACGGCCACTTGCTGTGTTTAGCGTGACAATAGGCTCTAAAGATCCTGCCTATCTCTCTCATTACACGCTCAGCCTGGTTGGACTGGGGATGGTACACAGCCGTATGCTTCGTGACGATTCCTTCCCATCCTAACGTCTGACGCCATCTACCACTGATGAATTGCGGTCCGTGATCCGATAAAATTATTTTCGGCTTACCCACTTGCATCATGTAGTCCTTAGTCACTTTCTCACTCAATACCCGACTGGTAGCTCTTTTAATACTATACAGCCTCACATACTTAGAAAATGTATCTAACATTACAAACACATACTGCACTCCGCCTCTACCCTTTGGTAACGGTCCAAACAAATCCACTGTAACCAAATCAAATGGCCTCTCCACTTTTATAAAATTCATCTCCCCTTCGACTCTATAGTTGACTACTTTTGACTTCTGGCATAGATCACAACCCTTTAACAATCTTCTAACCCTTCTCTCCATATTCCTAAAAACACATGACTCTTTCAATACACCCACACACTTCTTCGCTCCGAAATGACCATACCTTAAATGACAATCCCAAATAACCTTCTCAACTAATCCTTCTGGAACTACTAATTTCCAAACACGCTCACCCCCTATTATCCTCTTAAACAATAACCCATTATAAACTTGAAAATACTGACTATACTCTGGTCGACTTACCTCCTTTTCTAAACTCTCTATAACCTTACCTGACTTGCCATCTGCTCGCTGCATGGTCTGGATGTCTCATCTCCGCTCCAAAAATTCTTTCCTCTCGGCTGATTTGAAAAATCTCGATTTCCTTTAAATCTCTACCTGTTTTGTTGTGCAGCATGTCTATCCTTGACAGAGTGTCCGGTACCTTGTTCATCCCTTGATATATTCCCACTCAAAATTATATTCCTGCAATATCAGTACCCACCTGGTTAGACGGCTATGAGCAAGTTTACATGTGTTTAAAAATGACAAGGCTTTGTGGTCCGTCCTAATTACTGTGCGATTTCCTAGAATGGATGTTCGAAACTTTCCAACGGCGAATACTATACTCAATAACTCCTTCTCCGTCGTCGTATAGTTCTTCTCTGCCTGTATCAATGACCTACTTGCAAATGCTATTACCTTATGTTCCTTGTCCTCGCCTTCTTGGTATAATTCTGCACCGATGGCCACATTGCTTGCATCCGTTTGTAAATAAAACACTGTCTTGAAGTCTGGGTGGTTCATCATTACCATTTGACTGAATTTCTTTTTAATCTCTTCAAATGCTGTGTGCTCCTTCTCTCCCCACTTCCATTGTTTGGTTTTCTGGAGTACTGAGCTCAATCTTGCGGTTAGATCTGCATAGTTCTGCTGAAATTTTCGGTAGAAATTACATAACCCAAGGAAACTTTGTAATTGCTTCACATTCCTCGGTTCAGGGAAACGCATGATTGATTCGACTTTGTCGGGGTTCGCTGAAATTCCTTCCGGTGTGGTAATAAATCCTAAAAAATTGACCTGTGTCTGCAGAAACGTCGACTTGTCCCAATTTACTGTAAATCCTCCTTCCTCTAGTTTAGCCAATACATATTCCAAGTGATCTAAATGGTCCTCGAAAGTCCTGGATGCAATCAAAATATCGTCCACATAGACCGTCAAAAAATCTAAGTCCTTGGGCCGCAAAATTTTATCTAAACACTTTATAAAGCTGGCGACGCTGGTGTTCAATCCGAAGGGTAGTCGTCGAAACTGGTAGTTCTTGCCATTAAACAAAAATGCTGTGTACTTTCTACTAACCTCTGCTAGCGGAACCTGCCAATATCCAGATGTTAAATCCAACGATGTCATATATTTCACTCCACTGAACTTCTGGAAGATCTCATTGATAGGCTCTGGTGACTCTCGGTCGGGAATTATGATCTGGTTTATTCTCCTAGCGTCCAAACATAAACGTACTCGTCCATCCTTCTTAATTACTACTACTAGTGGATTAGAATAATGTGATACTGACCGTTCGATTATACCTGTTTCCACCATCCTGTCGAGTTCTCTCTGCACCGCTCTTCTTTTTGAGTAAGGGACGGGGTAGCTCCTTTGCATGAACGGTGTGTGTTCCCTTATTTGCAATACACATTCATACTCTCTTGCCCTTCCTGGAACCTCGGCAAACACTCCTCTATACCGCTCTATCACTCGCCATAACGCTGCACGCTGGCCACTCCTTACCACCTCACCTTCACTACAAAATTCATCCGCCCTTAACTCCCATACAGCATCATTAATATTACTCTTTTCACTCTCCGACTCACTCATATATTCTGCCTCTATACATGCACTTACCTTGGTATCTATATTATTCTCACTTACACCCTTCTGTAGTATTTTAACTCCGCACGTTCTAACTTTATCTAATATCTGTTCATATTTTACTCTTACCGACCAGTCACCCCCATCTAATTCTATCACCCTCTCTCTAAAATTTATAACAGCTTTCGTCCTTTGCAAAAAATCATTACCCAGTATGACATCTAAACTTAACCCTCTTACTACCAAAAATGTGTTTACAAATTCTATATTATCTATTAGAAAACTCAAATGTATCTGTTTAGTTACTCTCTTGCTGCGTACACCCGTGACTCCTGCTACTGGCAAAACTGGAATATCTTTGTTAAACTCTCTTAATTCTGCTAAAATGTTCTCTGCTATCACGGAAATTTCGCTACCCGTATCTATCAATGTTCTAAAATTCTTATTTCCTGTCAGTCCTGCTCTCACCTCGTTGTTGGCATTGTTTTCTTCTTCCATCAGGTCAGATACAATATCTGCTTTGATTACATGGCTGTGTATCTCCTCGACTGGTTGGACCTCCTGCGTTTCCCTGAACAGTGGTCGGGTCCTGGCTACCACTGTTGTTTCTAGTTTTCCTGGTGTCTGCTGGTGGTGGGGCCTCGGTGTCCCTTATCTGGCCTCTGGTTGTTGTTCACGGCTCCTCTTGTGTCCGGTGTCTCTCTGCCTGGTGATTTGTCTTGTCTCGTCTCCTCTCTCCTCCGTTGTACTTCTCTCGGCATTCTACACTTGAAACACTGTCGACGGAATGCAAAATTCTCCTGCTGACACCTATAACATCTCCACTCACCTGGTTTATAATGATTATCTTTATTCGTCACATTATGCTCATTGTAATTGTTTCTTTGTGAATTATATTCTACATGGTTTTGTTTATAATTACCCGGTGGTAATCGCCTATTCACTTCCCTATCTCTAATACTCTGCAAAATATCAAGGACTTTCTCAAATTCGCTTAAATTTGCTATTTCCTTAGTCATTAATGTTATTTGTACTTCTCGAGGTAGGTGTTTACTAACGTACCTTACAAATGATTTAAAAGGAATTTGAGGTTCTAAATATTTAACTTCATTGTACAACTGTGTTACATATATTGTTATGTTATTATTTGAGTGGCTCCCGAAACTACCCGTTCCCATTATTCTACTCCTCAACGCTTCTTGTTCCTCCTCTGGCCAATACTTTCCCTTAAAAGCTTGTTCAAACATCTCATAATTACCTCACTCTATTCTGTGTGCTTCTGCCCATACCGCTGCACTACCCTTGAAACACCTGATTATCTTGGTTAACTGTATCTCCCAATTACTATTACTAAAATGGTGGTACTCCCTGGTTTGGTTAATAAATCGCATGGGTTGTATTGTGTGGTTTTCGTAACTGAATAATTCTAACTCTATTTCATTGTAAAGATCTCTCGTAATAACAACTCTTTCCATGGTTCCCGTTAAGTTTCTGCTACTCTCCCCCCGCAACTCATTTCTCATTTTTGTTAAATCACTCTCAACTAGGTTATATCTATCATGCACATCGTTATAATTTTGTATATGTAAACTATCTATTTCTTTAATTCTATTCTATAACATACTTATCTTATCGGTTGTATTGTTTTCATGTTTTGATATAATGCTATCTATTGTCTGAATACCTTTTGTTAGGTCTACTACATTTAATTCACATTGTTCTAATTTGTTTTGTAAAACATGAGTTCTCAATTCTAACTGTTTACTTACTTCATTCTTAGTTTTAATTTCTAGCTGTTCTACTGTCTCTACATATTTATTTTCTACTTCTCTACTCTGGGTTTCTATCTGATTTTGAACGGTTTCATTAATTTGTTTGACTTTATCATCTAAATTACTTATCTTAGTTTTAACTTGCTCATTTACAATTTCTGTTTGTTTTTTAACATCATCATATTGTGTTTCTATTGTATTAATTTTCTCATTAACATTGGAATTTTGTTTATGCATTTCGTTTTCAACTTTTTTAAGTTTCTCATCTAATTGATTCAATTTTACATCTTGTACATTGTTTTGTTTCTTTAGTTCATTCTCAAGGCTATCAAATTTTTTGTCATTTTCTTTTAATACACTATTTTGTGTTTTAATTAATATAAACAGATCTTCCAGCGATATTTTATTCTCAACTGCCCTAGGCGTAGAATTCGCACTTATTTTGTCTAATAAAATAGATTCTGTGTCTGTATTGTTTACTTCCATACTATTATTTCTTTCTGCCATATTTAACTATTTAAATGACTATTTATTTTTTAATTATACTATTACTGGTTGCTTTGTTTCATCAACATAACCTCTTGTGTATTAGGTTATGTTCCGTCTTATATCACCTTCTGTGTTTCTAAATCTGGCCTGTTTTATATAAAGTAATTTTATATAATGTCCACAGTTCAGGCGCCATTTGTGATATTACCCACTTTATTTTTAATTATTGCACACATCTACTTATATTTATATGTATAAATAGTACCATAATATGGCACATATGTGTACTTACCAATTTCAGTTACTGCCAGGCTCATACTCTTCTTTTTAATATGCTTTTTACCTAAGGGGCCAGGATTCGTTAACAGCGAGATTTTTGATACACAGAAGGTGACACAAATGATAACACTGTATTATATTGAGATTAACTATCAAATTTTTAATTTCCCAAATAGATTTTGCATATACAACCACGTGGCCAAAATGGCGTCATACAATATTATAAAAACAAAATGGTGGCTATTTTAATTTACACTGTTAATTCTTACGATTCTCATTTTATCGCCAAGCAAGGTTCTTATGTACTTTTATCTTTAGCTTCTAACGTGTCAGAATTGGGGATTTTTTATTTCTTGATGTATGGGGTATTTACATTTTTATTTATTTCATTTTGGGCGGGCTTTTCTAAAAATTATGGTGAAAGTTTTATAGTACGACAAATATTCATTCCATTACAACAGAACACATGGTAAACGAAATAGCATTGGAACAAAGCAGAGACGCAGTTACTGTATTGTGTAAGTCGTCAGGAATGCGTCCCCCTCAAATTCTCAGAAATGTGCATAAGTGTAACCACTCACGCACGGCACTGCTCAAGTACGCGCTCGGGGGACGCGACCAGTCTGAAAACCAAGATGGCTAGAGAACAAAATTATTCATCGTTCCCTTAGCGACCCTCAGGAAATGCTGCTAAGGACTGCCCACTTTAATGACGTCAGCCAGTGCCTAGCTGAGATCATATGCTATATTAACTCCAAAAAAACTACATGCATAGCATAGGACGAAACTGTGATGAACAAATGACAGGCATTGGTTTCCTCTACAACGACGCAAATCAGGTGGCAGTGAACCGCCGCTTTCTCCCGCTCGCGGTCCACGTTGCGCAGTCTATCTTTAGTCAGAGACGCCATATAGTCAACAAGAAGCCGACTCCGTTAACAAACGTTTACAGTTTGGTCGGTGTCCCGGTTGGTGTTGTTTTATACGATGTGAGTGAAACAACAATATCGCTAATACCGACCGGGACTCGAGGAAATTACGAAATACCGAATATCATTTGTGCAGTGGCGTGGTGACTTACAATAATGAGTAGTGAACTTTTAACTCGGGTGACCGACACGTGCTTCATTCGTTCTGAATAGTGATAGTGAAAAACTAAATAAATAGATCGGTGATTTAATCAAACGAGGGGTAACGTATGAATTTGAATGAATGAGAGAATGTGCAGAATGGGCTGTCTTAACAATGATTATTAAAAATTGGTACCAAAAAACAAAATTAGATTTAAAAAATTTCATCTTGTAGTATTCTGGTAGTATACATAAAATGTGTGTGAGAAATTAAAGTTATTGAATTTACAATATAATCATGTGTTAGACTGAGTTATTTCGTCATTACCACTTTCTCATTTCTGTGTTGCGAAATTCGTCTAACGGACCGGAATCTTTCTGAATTATTAATTGGGTGGGGTCAGATTGCTAAATTGTCCGTTTTATTAAGGTAAAGTGTAAAGGTCTCCATATCTGTCCTTCAAAGATATAGGTGGCGACTCTGGGCTTCTGATTACCAAAATTTCTGCAGCAGGTAAGCGTAGTTATAACAGGTAAGTCCTGGTAGTGGATTGGATTTTATGATTTTATATATTTTCGGCCTATTTTTTAATGTCACAATGGCGACCCTGCCAGGATTTTCGTTTAATTATAATTTTATACGAGATAGACCTATTTTAATACACAGAAAATAGGATGTGGTAATGACGTACTTATGTAATATTATCGTATATAATTACGTTAAATAAGGTTATGTTGGGGTAGAGCGAGCGGGTGTTTACTTTTACGTATTGATAACTGTTTTATGTATGAGGTATTTTGATTTAAGGGGACGTTATATAAAGGGTATGATATAAAGAAATTTTGAAAATGACCGAGGTACAAGATACGAATAAACCCAACGATAGCGTAGGGGTGGAAGAAAAAAAGGTGTCAATAGACGATCTGTTTAATCTAATAAAAACCGTGTCTGAAAATATAAATACAAAATATAAAGAGCAACAAATTGATTCCAATGTCAAGTTTCACGAGTTAAAAAATGAGATTCAAGAATTAAATAAATGCTTAGAAAGTACTAATGAAACAATAAGAACCAGTTTAAATAAATTAGAACAGAGTGTGGAGAGAATGGAAGTAGTTGTGATGAATAAAGAGAAAAATAAAACAAATGAAAATTGTAGTGACAAATGTAAAAATACGATACCAGATAAAGAATTAATAAATAATAATGATGTTGTTGACAATAATGAGAAGAATAATATAATTGAAAATGTCATATCAGAGAGTACTGATGAGTTTGTGGAATGTGAGTATGAGATATTAAGATGTGTTAGTGAGTTAGAGAGAGAGAGGAAAAATAATGTTGTAGTAGAGTGGGGACAGGGGGTAAATTTTCCCTTTATTATTTATGATGTTTATGATGATGATTTAATGTGGTCACAAGTGTTGTTGAAGGGCAAGAGTCCCGTAGTAATAGATGAATTGAGGTGTTTATTTTTGTTGTGTAATGTTGTACCCTCTGTCGGTAATAATGATGTTGAAAGTGTGATTTGGTATGGTGATGAAAGAGATTTAAGCAGAGAATTGTGTGTGGAGAAAATAACAGAATTATATAACTTAAATAGAAAGTATGATGAATGGAAGGAAAGTTTAAAAGTATATTTGAGTAACAATGATTATAAGGATTTGACTAAAGTAACTGACCCGATCACGAATGTATTTACCAACGGAGACTTAACAAAGATACCTAACGTAGACTGGTTTCATGAGTATTTGAGTATGATGAACGAGTTTAGTTTTTATGGTTACAACACACAAAACAGTCATTTGTGTAGTGATAAAATTGAACGATGTTGTATAAAAACAAGACTTATTTGGGACGATGGAGGATAAACTATTAAAACAATAAAAGACAGTGTAAACATTATGTTTTATGGGTTTTTGACATGGCAAATTTGGACAATGAAGTGTGGGAAAACTGAACAGTAAATAACAAAAATCTGTAAATAAAAATATAGTGAATTTATTGGTGTGCATTGTGGAATGTTAAGTAAATAATGTGTGTACGTAAGATGATTGTTGTAATAATAATATGGAAACATTTGCAAGTTAAATAAATATCAGAATTAATTTTGAAAACAGTAATTGATTAATGGTAATTGTTTCGATAACTATATAATTTATATTTTTTGGTAATTAATTTAAATTAAAACAATTTGATACATGTTAAATATTTTGATTGATTATTTAAAGGTTATAATTGAATTTTTGTTTGAAGTCAAATGGTTTTACGAGATGAATTTTGTAATTAAAGGAATTGTTGGATTTAAACTAAATTTTGTGCTAAATGTTTCAGAGGTGAGGTGAAAGTATTGTGATATGGTGATTATGTTTTGTATATATCATGTTAACTGAACTGTAAGTATAAAAATTTTATAATCATGCATAACAAAAATGTTTACAGGTAACTAAGATTTTAATTCAGTAGTAAGATGTTTATTTGAGATAATTGTGTTCACTAAAATGATAATTAAAAAATTTTTAAAACAATAACCGAAAGATAATGGAATTTATCATAAATCTTGGTAATAAATTTTGAAAATTTTAAGGAAGATAATTGTTGAAAATTAAGGATGATGTAAGTGAGTTAAAGGATTAGTGATGAATGAAGGTCTCATATGATAATGTTGTATATTTGATTTCTTAGTTAGTTACTAAGTGGCTATTGCGGGGGTGGCCTGTGCCCCCGTAGATAGCGAAATGGGATGGGGGTAACAGAGAGTGTTACCTCCATCGGAGGCCAAAATGGCGAAAATGTGCGACACACCTTTTTTTCGTGTAAAGTAAAGGTTACACACTGATAGACGACCGTGTCGCACATACTAGTGATGAATGTAACAGGCAGTCAAATTGAAGTTAGATTTCCCCGACTTTTCGGGCGATTACTGCCTTACCAGCACTAATCGTGGATTTGGCTAGCGGCCAGCTATGGTCATATCAAGTCCCTTGACCATAGCTGACTTGAAATTGGTATATAGTGGAAATTCAATGGGGGGCGACACTTAGGGGAAATCTCCCGGAACTATGGAACAGCGGCTGCCACTCTGCCCGCTTGGGGGTAGAAAAGACAGGTGGTAGACCCGCATTAAGGACATGTACTTATAGACCAGAACATGTTGATGTTCATAACCTTTTAAATGTAATAGCGGAAGCAAAGACACGGAGAGGTCAAACTACTCCAAAATATGCCGTCTTTGTGAAAGCGAAAAGGGCGATACAGTCCTCCATAACTTGAAATAGTGTGTGTGGCTGGGAGGTGGCTCAGGTGAGTCACGAATTTAAATCTTACAACATAAAGAATTTTTTTGCTAATTCAAATTTTGACCCAATAAAAATGCTTGTGCTCTGTTCAATTAACTAGCTGCTCAGATATTTAATATAAGGTGTTCATTACATGCTTTTAAATGTATTATTTTATTGTGGTACGTTAGATATAGGTATTGATAAAAATATGTGTTTTCATTACGTGTGTATTCTTTCAACTAAGCAGATAATTAAACTGACTGGCAGGCAGCTAACATACATAATAGAAGTAAGTATTGATAAATATATATTTCATGCGGTTTGTTCAATTTTGAGATGTGTTTTCATTGTGTTAGGAATATCAGCTGATCAGCAATAAAATGTCACTGATACTATGGTTTATAAATATTCCAAGTAATTAATGCTTGATGTAATGTTTTAATGTATTACAGATGGTTTAAAGTAATGAGAGAAATAATTTGATAAAGTGAGAAATAAAGTAACAATTTGTGAAAGTTAACAAGAGATAGTTTTGGGTGATGAATATTTTGTGGGACATGTAGATCTGTCCAAGGTGAAGTCAAAGTTAAAATTGAATTAGTAGAGATGAAAATAATGTGATGTTGCTTTTGAGTTAATGTAATGTAATAGAATTTTGAGAAGTATTGATGTTGACACAGTAGTAATGTAGAATAATTGTGGAGTTTGAAGGATACATTGTTGTTTATAATTGAGGTTGTTCTTTTGTTGTAGTTGTAGTAAGGTAATGGGATTGAGATTTCTGGGGATGGTGATTTTGTAAAAGGGGGTGGTGTGATAGGGAGTCCGCAGCGACAGGCGTTGTGGCGAGAAGGGACCGATTGGCGCCGGAAAGGGTTACCTAGGGGGAGTCCAGGAACCAACATAAGGGAGTGAGTTTTTGGGAGGGAACACACATCCTGAGTACAAAGGGGTAGAGAGTTTTTTTTTAGGGTAGAATGATGCGAATGGAGTTTAATAGTAAGTTGGGGTTAGAGCGTTTTGGGATAGATGTTTTGGTAGAGATGGGTGTCAGTTGAAGTTGAAGTTGTTAGTGGTTAGAGTCAAAGGGAGAAAGTTGGTCTATGTATACAGTTGTAGTATATCTGTCTATGTACAGATCAAGTAGTAAATTAAATGAGAATAAATAATTTACATCACCCACAGTAATGTAAAATCAGATTATTAAATAAAGAGAGAGATTTATGATAAAGAATATAAAATTTCATTTTTTGAAACCAGTGACAGAATTTTGATAGAATTTGAAAATGATGTAAAATTAAGAATTGTTTATTGTGAATAATTTAAATGTCAATTTGCCTATTGTTTATAATAATATTTTGTTAGTTTTAAACATCTTATTTTATTATGTTTGGTGTTTCAAGTTAGATTGTTGCAGCTGTTGAATGTATGTTCAGAAAGTATACATAACATATGTAGGTCAAGGGTCTTGGACTTGACCTAGTTTCGATCAGCTGATGAGGTCAGACACATAATAAGCTTGTGTAGTAGGAAGTCAATTCAATTTGTTTATTTGATCAATTCAAACCAATTTTTAAATAACTTATACATGTAAAGGAAACCTTTTAATGAACTTAAATTTATTTTTGAATTTACAAATTTTTTGGAAAATATTTTTTTGGAAATTTTAGGGGAAAAAAATCTTGATTTTTCGCCTGCCAGCGAATGAATAAGAAAGTATTGATTATTTTATTATTTGTGTGTTAACCATGTTTATTATATTGATTTTTTGTATTGCATTGTATTGTTAGACTCTAAGTATTCACATGTTAGGTTAAGGATGTTTTAATCATAAGAAATGGTTAAATTAACTTAGTTTAACTAAAAAACAGAAAAACAAGGAAGAGAATTTTTTTGATAAAGTATATTATTTTGAATTTTGAATTTTTTTAACTTTTTGTAAATTTTAAAGAATTTGTCAAGGTGTAATGTGTAATGTGAGTGTGTGTGAGCCCAGTATCTGCTAAAGGCAGCCCAGCTTGCATAAAAGGGGAAACATATCGGTGGAGGATCTGGAGTAATTTAAGCCAGGGATTGAGGATTTTTTGGGGGTAGCATGTGAGAAGGCGAGGTGGACGGTGGTATTTATCTGTTCGATTTTTCGGTGTTGGGATCTCTTACGGAGAAGTCCAGTGATTTCGCTCAGATGGGTCCATAGTCGCCAAGCCAGGGGGGTCGTGTACCCATGTATATTAAGAACAAGGGGGTTGTTGGCACCAGTTCCTCACCGGTCCTCTTCGGGGTTAATCAATGAGATTTCTTCTGTTTTGGACAGCAGAATTCTCATTGAGGGGGTATTGTAACGTGTCAGAATTGGGGATTTTTTATTTCTTGATGTATGGGGTATTTACATTTTTATTTATTTCATTTTGGGCGGGCTTTTCTAAAAATTATGGTGAAAGTTTTATAGTACGACAAATATTCATTCCATTACAACAGAACACATGGTAAACGAAATAGCGTTGGAACAAAGCAGAGACGCAGTTACTGTATTGTGTAAGTCGTCAGGAATGCATCCCCCTCAAATTCTCAGAAATGTGCATAAGTGTAACCACTCACGCACGGCACTGCTCAAGTACGCGCTCGGGGGACGCGACCAGTCTGAAAACCAAGATGGCTAGAGAACAAAATTATTCATCGTTCCCTTAGCGACCCTCAGGAAATGCTGCTAAGGACTGCCCACTTTAATGACGTCAGCCAGTGCCTAGCTGAGATCATATGCTATATTAACTCCAAAAAACTACATGCATAGCATAGGACGAAACTGTGATGAACAAATGACAGGCATTGGTTTCCTCTACAACGACACAAATCAGGTGGCAGTGAACCGCCGCTTTCTCCCGCTCGCGGTCCACGTTGCGCAGTCTATCATTAGTCAGAGACGCCATATAGTCAACAAGAAGCCGACTCCATTAACAAACGTTTACAGTTTGGTCGGTGTCCCGGTCGGTGTTGTTTTATACGATGTGAGTGAAACAACAATTTCGCTAATACCGACCGGGACTCGAGGAAATTATGAAATACCGAATATCATTTGTGCAGTGGCGTGGTGACTTACAATAATGAGTAGTGAACTTTTAACTCGGGTGACCGACACGTGCTTCATTCGTTCTGAATAGTGATAGTGAAAAACTAAATAAATAGATCGGTGATTTAATCAAACGAGGGGTAACGTATGAATTTGAATGAATGAGAGAATGTGCAGAATGGGCTGTCTTAACAATGATTATTAAAAATTGGTACCAAAAAACAAAATTAGATTTAAAAAATTTCATCTTGTAGTATTCTGGTAGTATACATAAAATGTGTGTGAGAAATTAAAGTTATTGAATTTACAATATAATCATGTGTTAGACTAAGTTATTTCGTCATTACCACTTTCTCATTTCTGTGTTGCGAAATTCGTCTAACGGACCGGAATCTTTCTGAATTATTAATTGGGTGGGGTCAGATTGCTAAATTGTCCGTTTTATTAAGGTAAAGTGTAAAGGTCTCCATATCTGTCCTTCAAAGATATAGGTGGCGACTCTGGGCTTCTGATTACCAAAATTTCTGCAGCAGGTAAGCGTAGTTATAACAGGTAAGTCCTGGTAGTGGATTGGATTTTATGATTTTATATATTTTCGGCCTATTTTTTAACGTCACAGCTGCAGCTCTAATTACTTATCATGTTTAAATCTCATTTACACACAAACCAATGCCCTCGGCATATATGTTCATGGCCATGAGCTCACTCACACACTCTCACACACATTCGCCTTATTACCAGTACATTTGTTCAGTTGTTTTATTTTTGAATTAATGAGCGCAGTAAAATAATAAAGAAATGGTAAAAATGGACTTCTCTTAGATGTGGTCTGCGCTGCACCCTCGCTGGTGTTTGTCGGTTCCAAGGTGTATGGCCTGTGTTCGCCTCATGTTTGCTTGTTTTTACGTAAAGATGTTTACACTGATTCTACATGTTATGTTCTAATAGTTATTACACTTGAGCATCTTTCGCTCCACCATAAGAAATTTTACTTGATGAGTTAGTTGTTTTAAGCTTTTAATTTGAAACTGATCATACAGCGATACATCGCTGTTGATCCCTTGAAGAACTACGCTGAATTGAGACGGAGGCAAATGTAAATTTGCGCTTGTGTGTGTATATTTTACGTCATCAAGCTTTGTCATACAGGACAACGCCTCGTTGCACGTATTGTAGTCAGTGCGTCATTGTTTTTGGTTATGACGGAACAGTGTTATTATCCAATCACAATGCATATGTAAAGTCATTCGTCACAAACACCGCCATGGCTTTTACCGACTCCCGCACGTCCAACGGTGACCTTGGCATGGTACTCTTGCTGAATCTGCTTTGTTCCTTCGTATATAGGGACAATGGACCTAACCATTCTGTATTTTAATGATTAAACAATAAAACATTGGAAAAATACCTTTACATCCCATAATTATGGTATTGGGTCATTATGTACTGTTACAACTTACCGTTTATAAACTGTGGTCCATGGTCAGATAAAGTTATTTTTGGTTTCCCTACATTAATCATGTAGTCTCTTACTATTTTTTCGCTGAGGACTTTGCTCGTCGCTTTCTTAATACTATACAACTTAACAAATTTCGAAAAAGTGTCTAAAACTACAAATACATACAATACCCCACCTCTACCTCTGGGTAATGGCCCATACAAATCAACTGCAACTAAATCAAATGGTCTTTCAACTTTTATATAATTCATCTCCCCTTCTACTCTATAATTCACTACTTTTGATTTCTGACACAAATCACAAACTCTTAACACTCTTCTAACTCTCCTCTCCATATTCTTAAATATACACGATTCCTTTAAAACATTAGCACACTTTCTTGCCCCAAAATGCCCATACCTTATATGGCAGTCCCAAACAATTTGATCTATCAACCCTTCTGGTATAACTAGTCTCCAGTCACGCTCACCCCCTTCTACCCTTTTAAACAGAATCCCTTGATATACTTGAAAACGTGTACTATATTCAGACCCATCTACATCCATTTCTAAACTAACAATTATTTTACCCAATTTATTTTCAGATCTTTGCATATTCTTAATGTCTCTTAACTCCTCACCAAAAATTCTATCTTCTCTAGTTAATCTAAATATTTCTAGCTCTTTAAGGTCCCTACTTGTTTTATTTTCCATGTTATCTACCCTGGAAAGAGTGTCTGGTACTTTATTGTCTGACCCCTTTATATATTCCCAAGAAAAGTTGTATTCTTGTAAAGCTAACACCCACCTGGTTAGACGACTGTGCGTTAATTTGCAAGAATTCAGAAATGACAGTGCCTTGTGGTCCGTTCGGATTACCGTTTCGTTTCCCAGGATGTATGTCCTGAATTTCCCCACGGCGAACACAATGCTCAAAAGTTCTTTCTCGGTAGTTGTATGATTTTTTTCCGCAGACAGAAGCGACCTACTGGCGAATGCGATGGTAAGATGTTCCTTATCGCAGCCCTCCTGGTAGAGCTCCGCCCCTAAAGCTACGTTGCTTGCATCTGTCTGTAAGTAAAAAATTGTATTAAAATCAGGATGATTCATCATAATCATATGGCTAAATTTTCTCTTAATTTCGTTAAATGCGTCGCGTTCCGTTTCTCCCCATTTCCACTGCTTGTTCTTCTGGAGTACTGCACTTAGTTTTGATGTTGTGTGTGCGTAATTTTCTTGGAATTTCCTATAGAAATTGCATAAACCTAAAAAGCTTTGCAATTGTTTAATGTTTTTTGGTTCTGGGAAGCGCATAATAGCTTCCACCTTGTCCGGGTTAGCTAATATTCCCTCTTGCATAATAATAAAACCTAGGAAATGTATTTCCGTTTGTAAGAACCTAGATTTATCCCAATTAACTGTCAAACCCCCTTTCTGTAACTTGTCCAACACATACTCTATATGCTCTAAATGTTCAGTGAATGTTCTGGATGCTATCAGTATGTCATCTACGTACACGGTTAAAAAGTCTAAATCTTTAGGTTGTAATATCTTATCCAAACATTTAATAAAACTAGCAACACTGGTGTTTAATCCAAATTGTAGACGTTTGAACTGATAATTCTTACCATTGAAAAGAAAGGCAGTATATCTCCGACTCTCTACTGCTAACGGCACCTGCCAGTATCCTGCTGTTAAGTCTAATGATGTCATGTACTTAACGCCACTAAATTTCTGTAAAATTTCATTAATTGGTTCCGGTGACTCCCGGTCAGGTATTATAATTTGATTTATCTTTCTAGCATCTAGGCAGAGTCTTACCTTTCCGTCCTTCTTAATCACTACGACTAACGGGTTTGAGTATGGCGATATTGAGCTCTCAATTATGTCTCCCTTCATCATTCGGTCTAATTCCTCCTGCACGGCTCTTCTCTTTGAAAATGGTACTGGATAACTCCGCTGCATGTAGGGTGAGTGTTCCCGAACCTTCAGCTCACATATATAATCCTTAGCTCTCCCTGGCGACTCATCAAACACATCTCTGAAACGCTCCACCACTGCCCACAACTCCTCTCGCTGGGTACTTCCTACAACTACACCTTCATTAAAAAATTTGTTGGCTCTATTTATCCACACACTCTCATCACTCACATGCATCTCTCCCTCCTCATTTTCTATACTCTCACTCTCTCGACACATATTTATTTTAGTTTCTATCTCTCCATCGCCTACCTGCTTGTGTATCATTCTTATTCCCGTAACTTTCACTTCATCTACTACTTTCTTAAACTTTACCCTGACTGGTTTACCTACCATTTTCAAATTTTACCATTTGTTTACTAAAGTCTATTATAGCCCCATTTCTCTCCAAAAAATCATTTCCTAATATTACATCTAAACTCAACCCCTTAACCACTAGGAATGTGTTTTCAAACTCAACTTCATTTATCAAGATATTTAATTGTACTTGTCTAGTTATTCTTTTACTTCTTACCCCAGTTACCCCCACTACTGTGACTCCCGCAACTGGCAACAATGGTATATTTTTGTTTATTTCTTTTAATTCTCCCATTACATTCTCAGAAATTACGGATATCTCACTACTTGTATCAATTAAGGTCTTATAACTCTTACCTTCTATGGTGACTATCACCTCCGTCAATCCGGTTTTGTACTCCCTCACTTTGGTGTCCTCTTCTTCCAATAACTCCTTCGCCATGTCCACTTTGATTATATTACTCTGATATTCATCTGTCAATTGGACCCGGTTCTCCGTTGACAATGGTTGGGCCCGATTCTCCATTGTCCTTTCTAGTTTACCGTGGAGGGACCTGCTACTGCTTGGTTGTTTCCTCCTCTCTCTCGGTTGTAATTTCCACCTCCTCTCGGCGCTCCTCTACTGTATTCTGCTCCTCTCTGCTCCTGATTTGGCTGGTGATGCATTCTCTCACTACGTGTACACTCCCTGTTCTTATGACATCTAAAACAAGTTGTTCTATTTGAATAGTTATCTACATTACAGTCTATACATCGCCAACTCTCGCCCCTATTATCAAAATTTCCCCCACACGCTCCTCTATGATAGTTTGGTGTTCCCCTATACTGATGGTAATTATTATTGTTTAGTATCACTGGTGGGTTTTGGCGCCTCCCTATGTCACGTTCCCCGATATTTTGTAACACATCTAACATACTCTCCAGATCATTTATATTTGCAATTTCTCTCGTCATTAATGTAATCTGCACCTCTCTGGGCAGGTGTTTACTAATATGTCTCACAAATGACCTGAACGGCAACGGCGGTTCTAGGTACTTGGCCTCATTATATATTGTCATTACATACATGGTTAAATGGTTATTTATTCTCCCAAAATTCCCCGTTCCCATGATTTTACTACGTAAAATTTCTTGGTCCTCTTCTGACCAATACTTGTTTCGGAATGCTAACTCAGATTTTTCGTAACTACTCCACTCTGTGTTATGTACTTCCGCCCATATTTCGGCATTACCCTTAAAACACTTCAAAATTTTTAATAATTTAATCTCCCAACTACTACTATTAAATCGGTTGAATTCCCTCACCCTATTCAAAAATTGCATTGGGTGTACTCTACGGTTGTCACAATTAAACTGTTCTAGTTCTATGTCATCTTTTGCTTCGCGAGTATACACTACTCGCTCCACAACATTATTTAAATTTTGGCTTACGGCCACATGCAATTCATCTTTGATTTCTATGATGTTCTGCTCTATCATGCTAAATTTATTATCATATTTATTTGCATACTGAAGGTTATGTTTATTAATAACCCCCACACTCTCTTGTAGTGATTGTTTACATGCACTTCCTACTTCCATTATTTTAATTTCTACATCATTATTATTTTCGTTAATTTTAGTTACACATTTATTTTCTATTTCTACACACTGCTCTTCAATTTGAGTTTTAATTTGGTCTGCCATCTGCTCATTTACGTTACTGATTTTACTTTCAATACTTAGTGTGATTTCACAAATTTGTCTGTCAACTTTCTCATCTCTTTCGTTAATTTTAACATCTATACTCCTAACTGCATCATCTAACTTAGTACTTAAATCGTTACATTTGCTAACAAATTTTTCATTGGTATTCTCAAAACGCTCATTAATTTCGTTAATTTGGTTTTTTAACTCATCGAATTTGTTATCAATTTTATTAAATTTAACATCAGAATCACTCTTTTGTTCTTTATTTTGTTCTTTTAATTCATTTAGATTACTACTTATATTTTCGGACATTGTTTTTATCAGATTGAACATATCGTCCATCGACAACTCTTTAGCTCGTGTTGTCGTTGGAGTAGATTGTGCCGCTACATTGTCAGTCAACATTGACTCTGTAAGAGTGCTTTCTAAATTTAATTCTTGATTCTCCATTTTGTAATGGTAAAATTATTACTTTAAATCAAAATACTAACATATATAACATCTACTTTTCACACAACAATGTATTTTACTTACATAACACTTTACGTTACTTCTCGTAACCTCCTATGTACCTTATTTATACTTCATTCATTTCAACAATTATTTATATACTACCCTTTTTTTTTTACTTAAATGCAACCATCTTATCTGCTACAAAACATCAACATCAATATTTTACCTTTAGCAAAACATAACCCATATCTACGTCTATTTTACGTAATTTATTTTTACCTCCAACAACCATTCTGCTCTCCCAGTAGGCCTATATTATACACAATTTATATAATTGTCCCTGTTCAGAAGCCAATTGTGCTATTAACTTTTATGTCACATTATAACTCAATTAATTTTTAAATTTTAATCACTGTTACTTTTTAGGTCGGGCGCCATCTTGCCTTAGTAACCAATGCAAGAATTCATTACTGTACTTAACTGTACTAACCAATAACTGTATTTACCATGTTTCGGGCCAGATTCTTTTCAGCAAACTTAGGAGAACAGAAATGGTTGTCGAAATAACGAAAACTTTATTGGTTCCCCATGATTTAAAATTTATTGTCATTTCAATTTTTATCATAAACAAATTATTCTTTTCTCCCTCTTTTACATTTTGTTCCCATAGTAATTCAAGTAAAATATAGACATAAAATGGATCATTATTAAGTTGAACATAATTGGTTCAACAATAGCCAAAATAAAACAGGAAAACATAAATACAAAATAATTCGCTTAATACTTAACTTAACTAACATAACGGAAACCAGCGCTTTCACACACACACATATCTACCCCCAGATTTTTTAGAGCTCTGTTAATTGTGAAAATATTAAATTTTTGAATATTTAAACCATAGTTGAAAATTTTGTTTTTCTTTATATTATTGCAGATTACTTAGCTGATTTTTTAGTCCAGAAGAAGTCATATTGCTCCACGCACACACGTTTGTTTTAATTAATAATCCGTTTTACATCTCTACAACTGTCATTATTTCAAGAAAACTGTTCATTTTACGTGATTTAGGTATACTTTAAGTTTTACGTCACATTTTAACACTGTTAGTTACATTTTGTTGTTTTGCGGGCGCCCGCGATTTACGTTCCGGAACTTTTATGTACCACTCGCGCGAGTGTTGAAGTTAGACTGGGATGAGACAAACAGCACTATTTTGTAAAGTGGTCGTGACTGTTTTCTCACTTTCATTGTATTCAGTTCGTATTCCTACGCCAGTACAATGTTTTGGTTTACACACCCGACATTCCACAGCGGGGATCGTCTCTGACATAAGATCGTCCGATGTTCAGTTACATAACTTGTTTACCGTTTTGTAAGTCATTGGCTGACCTTGACTCAATTCCAACTTGTTGTTTTCTAAGTTTCACAATAATAATTTCACAAGCAGTGCTACCACTGTCGCTACCAATAAAATGTACCTTTTGTCCCTTTATGTTTACGTTTTTCCCCAATTATCGTAAAAAATGTTATTGGTTTTCATTCAAAATACAAATTTCTTTATTTTACCCCAGGTAGGCCAAAATGTCCCGTTACATACAGTGATAAAATTCATTGTTTACATTTTTATCAGTTAATCGTAGAACCTAACACACTTTGTACTGACACAAAAACAATAAGACTATTTGTAGATAACATTGTACCAAATTAATTTAGAGGGATTAACACATCCCGAAGTAAGAGTATATGTATCAAAATTTTTATAACTAAAATCAGTTTGAGTCTAAAGAAACGAACTTCTCGTTATTCAATTGAAATTTATTAAAGGTGTCTAACCTAAATTATGATATCATACTAGTGCTTTTTTGAAAGAATAACGTTCTATTCTGTATCTTAAAAGAAACCACCCTTGAGGTATTTAATTAAGTAAGATAAATATTGTGTTAATAAGAATAAGAGTTTTCATTGTACTCAAAACTGAACTAGGCCAGTAATTAAACTGGACGACTTGTGATCCGTAAGTTATTATTTTTGAATGTATTTGTCAACCTAATTCAATAGGTAATAATAAACAACCAGTATTATACAGCATCACCTTTGTTATTAATTATTTTAATAAATAATCAACAATCAGTATTGCAAACACTGAGTGCTTTTTAACAGTGAAATATCAAGTAAACTATTTAAATTAACATCAATTTAAATAACCTTTAAAGATAGAATCAGTAAAGGTCCATACTCTCAATTATTAAATCAGAAGTTTATTTTTATGGGACATTTCTGTGGAAAAACCCATATGGTGCCCAAGTAATATTTAAAGTGTTGTAAAAAACTTCACAGCAATACTACACTGGTCAACCAAGAACTTGACAGTTTATTAAATTAACTGTGAACCTCTGAACATCCAGTACTTCAAAACAGGTACGTGAAGTGTCATTTATATTAATAAACTTTGTCCAGACAATACTTTGACTTACACAGACAACAATTTTAACAGAAGAGGATTTCGACTTCAAGAGATCTGTGCATCAGTTACATTCATCAACGGATCGACAAGTTAACATTTACTCATAATAAACTAAACTTTAATTAAACGACGAAAGTGTAAGTAAACCGATTTATCTACATTGGATTCCACAATAGGTTGAATTGAATTAGATAAATCAATAAACCAAATCGCTAATAATAACAACAAACTTTATCAATTGTTAATAATAATTACTGCAAATATTAGAGACCCTATAAAATTATACATAAACCGTAAAATCTCGGTTAGATTACAGAGTGATGCATATAACGTGAGGATATTTTACTGACACAAAGAGAGCGTAATTTGGGTATTTAATAGAGTGACATATCCAACGTGTGGCAAAACGACACGCATTTAATTCGTCAGAAAAGGTTATTTGACAATAGTAACAATTCCCAACAAATGAGACTATAAAGAAATGTGATCAAATCACCTAATCCATTTAGTTGGTAGCATAAGAAAACTGTTGCACATGTAATTCAAATGGAAGTCCACTGCTGTAAGCCTGGATGAAAAAGTAATATAGTCCATCCACACTGAAATACATGGGCCTACAGGGCTGTTGGATTTATTTGCATCAAATTAAACAGCATAGGTTAACAAACAATGGTTTAATTAGTTAATCTTACTAATGCTATACTCCGGGCCACCTTTTGAACAGACTAAAGCGGAAGTTATGCTGTCGCCTCATCACACTCACCTTGGTTGCCAAATGAACCGGCGCACGATTCAAAGTTGTGCTTTAGCACTACAATACGCACAGCTGTCAACGTGCTCACCGTAAGTAAATAAGTGCGGCAGCTCCGCCTTGGCGACAGCATTACCATAACTCGTGCTGACAGGCGTGCGGCCCCCTGCCCCTCTCCTACCATCTGACAACACCGTAGGCGCTGCCCCTTTCACCTGCACCTCCCCCTGGCCTACTCCCTCACTTCCGCTTTAGTCTGCTCAAAAGGTGGCCCGGAGTATAGGCACAATTTTTCTTAACATTTAATGAATAGACTTCAAATTATGACTTCAAAGAGTTGGTAAGCAAGGAAATTGTTTATTTTTGGTTAGTAACTTTTTGTCAGGAAAGTTGTAGCCAACAGTTTGAGTTTAATTTATAGTCTTGCAGTTTATCTACATAACGTGTAGTTTACTCAGTATTGTAAGTCGTCGTGAGTGGTTGTGAAAAATCATGGTGCAGTCAGAGCAGGTAGATAATTGTCCATATGGATTATGATTATTGAAGACAAATAAAAATTCACAGTTCGCTGGAACATTTCAGATTGCTTTGGATTCGTGAATACCATAGCAGTTAAATATCGTCATTGCAAATGATTAAAAAATTTGATGTCTAACTGATAAAAACTCAGCAAATAGTGAAATAATAATAACTTACGAATCAATTAAAATCTTGGTGCTGCTGAATTGTATACTATTAACTAAAACATTTAAATTTAAGTTTTAATTACATTTAAATTTAATTATTTATGTTTTGTAACTTTTTTAAATGTTAAGTAGAGTAGAGTAATGTTCAGCTGATTTTACCCCGGACTTAGTGGTGAATGATAAATAGCAGTTTTTTAGCGGTTTGTTGTTTGGTTAGATTCCTTCAAACAACAAATTTACAAGGCAAAGAAAAAACAAAACTTGTAGTAGGTTAATGTAGAATACTGTAACGGTACAAACTAATGAGGGTTTGCAATATAAAACTTTTTCATTGTATTTAACCAAAGCGTAATAATGGGTCGCCGACTATAGCTCCGTGTGAGGTACAAAATGGTACAGGAATGTATGTTATCAGAAAGGGTGCGCATTCCCACGGACGAGTTCGGCCAACATTCACACAGAAATGTCACGCCTCAAAAATTCCTTCTCACCTGGCACTAGATGACGTAGACTCCTCGAGAGGTGCTTGTCCAATGAAAACGCAACTTGCCACGGGCAGTAAGACGTTTGGCCATTTTGGAAACATCGAATTCGGCGTCAGTCGGCTAATAACATCCAGCCCGTGCAGTTGCGTGTGCTCGCGGGCCACCAAAACTTTACTTTAAAAATGTAGACCGACCGACAGAAAAGTGTAAATAAAGAACGGTTCAGCGTAACAAGGCTCGTGAGCCAAAATACAACAAAATTATTAAAAGTGTGTTTAAACCAGGTGATAACAGTAGTGAAACGACAGTGAGATCGCAAACAACCACCAGTAATCAAAATTTTAATCAGTGCGAACGTTTTCGGACTACAACAAGTGACTAAAAAATATAATCAGTGCAATACGTGGGTCTGCTGGGACGCCTACAGAGAAGTAACAGTAAAATATAAACTAACAAAATATGACCATTTGAATTAAAAGCGCAAAATCTAAATTTAAAAGGGGCTAAAAGATGTGAGTGTGTGTGTGTGTGTGAGTAAAATGCTGGGTTGCCTTTAATTAAATAATTTAATTTAATTATAAGAAGTAAGAGATAAGTTTGTTGTTTTGGTCGGATGGGGTCGTTACCTCAGTATTTGATTTTGTTTAATTGAAATGTTAGAGAATAGAGCAGGAGAAGGCAGGTTTTTAATTGATTCATAAAAAAGAGAATAATAAATGAAGTTGAAATAGTTAACAGTAAATGAGAGTAATTATTATGACATTAACCCTAAATCACGTTTATAGGCTACGAGTTTGTGTGTAGGATCCTGGAATCCGAGAAGGTAAGATGTGTTTTTTTTTTATTAATTATTATGTTGTAGGTAATTATACGATTACAATTGGCGCCCAAACAGGGACAGTTTGTGCAAATAAATTTGATACAAACCACACCTATGTGAGGATATAAGCGTGATTTGAGAGGTTAAGCAGTAATACGTATAAATTACGTACATAAAACGATGTTAGGTTAAGTGAGTAGTAAAACAATAGTAAGTGTGAGTTTTGTTAGTATACAAAAATTCCATGAAATATGGAGAATAAAATAAATGAGATAGACGTAATTGTCGGCGATGAAGCCGAAAATAAATCGATGTTTGAAAGTAAAGAAAGTGTGTCAACTGAGTCGGCTAATAGAAGTGACTCAGGAATTCAAACAAATGCAATGATAACAAGTGAATGTAATTTTACCGAGTCAAAAATAATGAGTGAAATTGAAATTCATTCAGCGCCAGTTTCAAGGAGTCAAAATAAGAAATCTGATGCCAATGATATGTTGAAACGTTTGTATATTATGATAGAGACAAAATTTTGTGAAGTAAACAGTCATTTTGATGTTAGTGATATTAACATGAATGAACAAAAAAGCGAAAATAAAGAAATAAAAAGTAATTTTAATGATAAATTTAATGAACAAAATAATAAGTTTAATGCTAGATTTGATGAACAAAATAATGAGATTAAGAATAATTTTAGTGAAAAGTTGAGTGAGATCAGAGATGAGATAAAACAGCAAAATTTTAATATTAGTAAGCAAATGAATGAAATTAATACACGTGCTAGTATGAAAGAACAGATAATAGAATCAATAAGTAACAATTGCAAGGAGAAGATTAACGAAATGAATAAAAGGTTAGACAGGACATTAAATCAGATAATGAATAAGAAGGTAAGTAACAGTGTTAGAGATATGACAAATAATAATAATAATGATAAAATAGTGGAAGTGGTAGAGTTAGAGAATAAAATATTGAATAGTGACGAGAATTATGAGATTATAGTGGGGGTAGAAAGTGGTGAAGAGACCGATCAAGTAAACGAGAATAAAGACGATCAGGTAACACATAATACGGTAAGTAAGGGTGAGAAAAATGATGATATAATTAAAAATGTGGTGTTAAGAGAGTAAGGTTGTAGATAATGAGAGTGCTGATGAAATTTTAGCTGAAGTAGAGTGTAATAATGGAATGTTAGTGAGTGTTGATAAGTTAGAGAGAGAGAGAGTAGAGAGAGTTTACAGATAAGGGGGTTGCAGAGGGTAAATTTTTCCCGTGGTGTTGTGGGAGGTGAAGAAAGGTCTTCACGAGTGTATTTGGGAGACGTATGGTCTACAAATAATTGTCCCTTGATTTTTTTGTGCATCTGGTAGAGCCAGATGGTGTAGTAACAAAGCAGTGCCCTCTGCATGGAGTAAGAGAGAAAGTGTGAGATGGCGTTATGATGAGAGATATTTGGAGAGAGAGTTGTGTGTTGATAGAGAGATAGAGTTATTTGAGATAAGTAGAAGTTATAAAGAGTTGATAGAGAGGTTAAATTTTGAGAAAATAGATGATATAAAATACTTACCGGTAGAAATTTAAATAAATGTCAGCAAGCAAACCAGACAGCTTTGAAGGTGTTTTCAAATACAAACCTATACAATGAAGGTTAACGACTTTATCTCAGATAGCAATATAATAACTCTGAAGTCTGATCCTACACACATTTACGTTAAAAATTTAAATAAGGAAATTAATAAATGCGTAAATCTATTCAATGAACGTATACGTTGCTACCTAAAACCCTGCAATGCTAAAGCACCGATGTTTACAAGTCTCCCCAAAATTCATAAATGCAACGTACCAATTAGACCCCTTGTTAATTTTACTACAGCACCAGGATTTCGTACAACCAAAAAACTTGTAAAAATCATTAGGGACAGTATAGATATAAAAAACAACCATACTATTGTCAATCTCACTGACTTTATAAATAAGGTTAAGAACGTTAAGTTACCCCCTAATTATAAATTGGCCTCCTTTGACATTATCAACTTATATATTAACATACCAGTTAGGGAAACGCTGCAGATTTTAAGGAATAATTTGTTTGAAAGTAACAAATTAAACGCCCAAATGATAGAGGAGCTAATGAGCCTACTTGAAGTCATTTTGGGTCAAAATTATTTTACTTTCAATGACCAATTTTACAGTCAACGTGATGGCTTGGCAATGGGCTCGCCGCTGTCTGGTTTGCTTGCTGACATTTATTTAAATTTCTATGAAAACACATTTATGCTTTCTAACAGCATTTACAAACATAACGTCATATTTTATGCACGTTATGTTGATGACACATTTATAATATATAAAGGTACTCTACAACAGATCGAGAATTTTAAAAACTTTATGAATAATATAAGTGAGAACATTCAGTTCACTCTTGAGACGGAAACAAATAATAAATTATAAACTTTTTAGACTTAACAGTCACTAAACACTTTGATAAACTGAAATTTAATATATATAGGAAACCAACCACCACCGATGTAACCATACCTGTCGACTCACATCACCTCTTTTTGCAAAAAATGGCAGCCTTTAATTACTTTATACACAGACTTTTAACAGTACCTCTTGACGACGAGGATTTTAATGATGAACTTAACACAATAAAATACATCGCTCAAGCCAATGGCTACAATAGTTCCTTGATTGATAACCTCCTTAGGAAACAAAAGCATAAACTATCTAAACCTCACATAGAAATAGACACTAAAACCATTTTTATCTCAACGACATATACCCAAATAATGCTAAAAATTTTAACTAGTGTGTTAAATAATCATAATAGTACCGTAACATTTAAAACTAACAATAATCTTTTGAACACACTCCGCAATAAAATAACTATCCCTGTAGAAAAGAAAACAGGGGTGTACAAATTATCGTGCGACGACTGTAAGTGCTTCTATATCGGCCAGACGGGGCGAGGTTTCCAAAAACGTTTTATTGAACATATACCTAAGCACAATCTGAAGGGTCAGACAACATCATCAAACATAAATTCCAACTATGCACGGCACTTGATAAAAAGCTTTGTTTCCAACTTGAAAGCCCTGCATTTTTGTAATAAAGGCACTTATATGAACGCCTTGGAAGAATTTGAGATATATAGGGCATACAATGATGTACACAGTCATGACTTCGTGTTGAACGACCATTTAAATTTTAAATCAAACCCACTTTATGATACTGCAATAAACCTGTCTACGCGGTAGCTACTGTTAATCAGTGTCCGATCGGTCCGCATCGAGTGCGCACTCAAGTAAAGCAGGCATGTGTGTAATCGTTTTTAAATATTTGTATTTTAATGTATAACGACCTCGTAAGAGTGAATTTTTATTTTATCTTCTGATGATGGGACACATGTCTCGAAATGCGTAAAGTAAAAAACGCACAATGAAGTCACACGACAGAATAAGGTAAATATTATACAGAAAAAAATATTGTGATAAAATCAATCTGTTTTTAAAATCTCATAAATCTTATCGCAGTTTCAAGTGACTTATACTACCTCCACACAATCATTAATTTGAATATGTATTAAAGTATCAACAAAAATATAAAAGTTCATAGTACACAATAAAATTAACAAAAATTAATACTATGCGTGATATAGGTTTCACATATTTTTAGCATAAATAACATGTTTAAAAAGTTTTTCAAATTCCTATATACATGCAAATATAATTTATTAAAAGTTAACATGATTCTTAGGGAAACTATTGAAATAAAAGGGGTAAAATGTGTAACGGTACAGAATTGTGTGTCAGAGACAGTAAAGAGATAAATCAGTTTTAATTTGAAAGCAGCCAGTATTCACCTGTGAGGTGCCCCATTGTAACCAGCAACATACACTGTTATCATAAACTGTTGATGTCTAGACTGCCCAGCCCAGACGTATTATGTAACAACCTGCCAGCAGCCTTTGTGTGTGAATCACAGTAAGCAGTTTGTCACCATAGTGTTTGCATCAGACAGTGGCAGCATGTAGTCGTCTATAAGTAAAACTTTATATCAGTGCCTCGGAAATTTCGGTAGATCGAAGCGGAAAGAGTAGCCTAGACCTACCAAAATGTATTGAAACACCAAGGAAGTATATTATAAAGAAACAGTGAATGTGATACAATGAACTCTTAAAGTAAAGCAGTGAGGGCAGGGTAAGTGTGGTTAAAGTGAAAGTGCAAGTGAAGATGGCAGACTAAGTGGAATAGCCAGAAAGGTTAAGTACAGTAAATACATTGGCCAGTAAGTTTTTAAAACAGTAAAGCGCTTGGTAAAAGGGGGATAAAAAATATATGGAGCGATTGTAAAGAATGAGAGAGTGTATGCGAGTAAAAAGGGGAGTAATAATTAAAGTACTGGTTCATAGCGAAGTGTAGTTGTTCAAAGAATTCTAATTAAATAGATTTGTTTATAATCGTTGAGTAAAGAGGGAATATGATATGGTCAATAAAATAAGATTTGTCTCAATATAAAACATGTGTTAGATTAAGTTATTACGCCATAACCATTTCCTATTCTGTGCTGAAAACCTCGTCTAACGTTCTTTGGGATTTTCTGAGTTTTAAGGGTGGTCAGATAGCGGGATTTTTATAAGGGCAAGAGTGTGAAGGTTTCGATATTAAACCTCAAAATATTGTGGTGAACTGGGTCAAATATATCGTGGCCGTCGTAGGTAAAATTCTGGCAGCAGTGAGTTTTAGTAATAATATTATTGTATTATATTATTTTGGAATCTTCTGATAAAATCAATACCTTTACATTGGCGACTTGCTGCCAGGATGTTCGTATAATATTATATGAACTAGACCTGTTTTGAGGCACAGAAAATAGGTTGTGGTAATGGCGTATGTGTGAATAATTATTGTAGTTTTTATATAAAGGGTATTACAATAAAAAAGTGTGTTTAACATGGCCGGGACGCGATCCGTAGTAATTAGTGAGACGGGAGCAAAATCCACTCCCGTGGTAACAAAAATAAAAGAAAAAGGGTTGTCAATGGATGACCTGTATAACCTAATGAGAACAATGTCTGAGAATATAAATAGTAATTTCAATGAAAAGTTTAAAGAACAAGATGGTAAAAATGAAAGTAGATTCAAGGAGTTGAAAGAACAAAATAAAAATAATTTGAATGAACAGAATAATAAAGTTGATAAATTAAGTAGTGATGTAAATACAAAATTTAATGAATTAATTAAACGTCTTGACAAAAGTGACGAAAAATGGGAGAAGTTGATAGATTCAACAAAACGAATGAACAATGGTTATAATATTGAGAATGTAGGGGTGACAGAAAACGGTAATTATGATGGTAAGTTATGTGCTAATGATAATAGAAACAAGGAAGTAACAATAAACAAGGTGAGTAGTACTGTTAGTTATAATGACGTTAACAAGAGTGATATATTATTGAATGAAAATAATAATGATAAATTGAGTAATAGGGGTAGTGATATGGAGAGTAGAAAATTAGTTGAGGTTAGAGGATTGTTAGTTAGTGATCGTAATGATTCAGAAAGGGAGTATAGAGGTAGTTTAAATGTAGAGTATGAACAGAGGGCAAATTTTTCTTGTGGTATAGGTGAAGGAAAGGCTTCGCCAATGTTGTTGGAGGACAAAGGTTCCTCAAGAGTTTTTGTGGGAGGCAAATGGTCTCCGAAATGTCCCGTAATTTTTTGTGGTTTATCTGGTAAATCCAGATGGAATTATAATAAAGTGGTATTGTCCTCTGTGTTGAGTGAGAATGTGAGATTGGATTGGGAGAGTGATAATAATGAGAGAGACAGAGAGTTAAAGTGTTTTAAGCTAAATAGAGGTTATGGAGAGTTGATAGAGAAGATGAATATTAAGAGAATTATGATAAATAATGTAGACTTACCTTGTGCAGTACTAGACGATTATAATATCAACAATAATGATAAATATGTACCTGTTGGGAGAGTTAGTGTACTCGTAGTAGCAGACAATTGTGATAATGATGTAATTGTAACAATAAATACCAATGGAGACGGGACAAATAATACTAATGTAGACATGATTTATGATAAAATTATAATGGGGGGTAACCCTATGCCTTATTATTATGGTACAATTGAAAAAACAAATTTTTATGGTTATTACACAAATGATAGCTATATGATGTGTATAAATAAAATTGAACAATGTTATGTGAAGATAAGACTAATTTTTGACGACGGGGGGTAGATAAAAATTCAATGTATGGACATTTTAAATATTTTAGTTTATGGTAATTACCTGGCTGATTTAGATATTGAAGTGTGGTAAATAATAAAAAACTATGACAAAAATTTGTAAATAAATGTGTTAGTGTTAAATGTATTGTGTCAAGGCTATATTGTCGGAAGGTAGATTATAGTTTATGTAACAATGTTTGTAGTATGCTATAATAATATTTTATTTTACTAAAATAATTTACAGAAGGTCCGAAGGAATTTTGTTTTGTATTGTGTGTTTAAATTAAAAGTGTTTTAAATAACGTATTTTTTCAAAATGTATTGAGTTGAAATGAAACCAATTTAAAAATGTGAATTTTATTAATATGTCAACACTAAAAGAGTTGTCTAAATTGAAAACTGAAGGAAGCGTTGCTGGTGATGTAATTTGGAATGTTGAGACTGAGTCTGTTTATAAAACAAGTCTTGCAGACCATTGTTGATGTAAACAGGTATAGTGTATGTTTTGACTAATGTTTACAGCCATGTGTTGAAGTTGATAACTGTTTTATTCTGCTGAATCATTACCAGTAGTAAAATCTTATTATGAAACCAAAGAAATGAAGTCAACTTTTTGTGAATAATATAATAATGAGGTAATTACCGTAATGTAGGGTTTTGAGAAATTAAATTAAATTAAATTGGTAATTTAAGAAGTAAACTACCTTCAAAATGTGAATGTCAGTAAAATTTATTTTGATTTGAACTTTGATTTAAATTGTTAGAATATTTGTAAAAAAAAAAAAAAAAAAAAATTGTTTGTAGTATGTATCCTATAATAAGTTTGTTAGTATAAGAAAGATTTGTATTTTATGTAATTTGTGTATGATTTTGGTGGGTAACGCATACTGTATTGTAGAACTAAATGGAAAGCCAGTACTTTGTATATAAATGAATCAGTACTTTGCCAATAATGAACCAGTACAAATAAGAGGAAATGAATCAGTTGGGGATATGGAGTAATGGAAGGTCGTTTGTTAATCTTGTAATTGAATGTTATAGAGTCAGTCGATACTGTGGCAGGCACCTATCTGATTTTATGGTGTTGGGATCTCAAACAGAGAAGTCCAGTAAGATCGGAGGGGTGCGGCCACAGTCATCGGACTAGGGGGGTAAGTTCCCATGATTTTAGTAAGAACTTAAGGCGGGTTGCGGCGCCATATCCTCACTGATCCTCTTAGGTTTAGGCAATGAGAGTTTTTATGCCTCGGCACAAAACCTCTCATTTGGGGGGGGGTATTGTAATGGTACAGAATTGTGTGTCAGAGAAGTAAAGAGATAAATCAGTTTTAATTTGAAAGCAGCCAGTATTCACCTGTGAGGTGCCCCATTGTAACCAGCAACATACACTGTTATCATAAACTGTTGATGTCTAGACTGCCCAGCCCAGACGTATTACGTAACAGCCTGCCAGCAGTCTTTGTGTGTGAATCACAGTAAGCAGATTGTCACCATAGTGTTTGCATCAGACAGTGGCAACATATAGTCGTCTATAAGTAAAACTTTATATCAGTGGCCTCGGAAATTTCGGTAGGTCGAAGCGGAAAGAGTAGCCTAGACCTACCGAAACGTATTGAAACAGCAAGGAAGTATATTATAAAGAAACAGTGAACGTGATACAATGAACTCTTAAAGTATAAAGCAGTGAGGGCAGGGTAAGTGTGGTTAAAGTGAAAGTGCAAGTGAAGATGGCAGACTAAGTGGAATAGCCAGAAAGGTTAAGTACAGTAAATACATTGGCCAGTAAGTTTTTAAAACAGTAAAGCGCTTGGTAAAAGGGGGATAAAAAATATATGTAGCGATTGTAAAGAATGAGAGAGTGTATGCGAGTAAAAAGGGGAGTAATAATTAAAGTACTGGTACATAGCGAAGTGTAGTTGTTCAAAGAATTCTAATTAAATAGATTTGTTTATAATCGTTGAGTAAAGAAGTAAAGAGGGAATATGATATGGTCAATAAAATAAGATTTGTCTCAATATAAAACGTGTTAGATTAAGTTATTACGCCATAACCATTTCCTATTCTGTGCTGAAAACCTCGTCTAACGTTCTTTGGGATTTTCTGAGTTTTAAGGGTGGTCAGATAGCGGGATTTTTATAAGGGCAAGAGTGTGAAGTTTCGATATTAAACCTCAAAATATTGTGGTGAACTGGGTCAAATATATCGTGGCCGTCGTAGGTAAAATTCTGGCAGTAGTGAGTTTTAGTAATAATATTATTGTATTATATTATTTTGGAATCTTCTGATAAAGTCAATACCTTTACAAATGCAAGTAGGCCTGTTTAATTATTTTTTGGCTGTACGCTTGTTAATTAAATGGGAAAATAATTGATGCGCCAAAGTGTGCACAATTTCAAATTTTCATAATTTTGCAAAATTGACAATTTTCTTGATTTTTTTTATTAAAATTGATTTTACATTTTCATCAATGGATTATTGTATTGTTGTCATCTGAGATACATAAGTGTGCAAAATTTTAAATTTTCACAATTTTGCAAAATTCACAATTTTCAGTTTTTTCAATGGATTATTGTATTGTCATCGGAGATACATAAGTGTTCCAAATTTCAAAGCTCTAGCTAGTCTGGAAGGTAGTTAAAAATCAATCGCAAGATTCCACCTGGACAGACAGACACCACAGCGAGTGGAGAAAATACTTGAATCCATGCGCCCCAAGTTTTTCATTGTATTAGCTGTTATTTGGTCTCAGTTGTTTCAAGTATTACCATGTATTCAAGTATTTTCATGAATGACTTCTATTTTCAAACTCATACCTCTGAATATATTATTAGAGAAACAATTACTGAATTCCATTAAACCTTATGATATGAGTAACGATCGTATTTTCTGAAATACGCGCCACGTTTTTCATTGTAGCTGATATTTGGTCTCAGGTGTTTTAAGTATTTCCAAAATATAATTATTATGATATTTTTAGTCCATTAGAAAAAGGTTTTTTTTTAAACGTTTTTCTCCACTCGCTGTGGTGTCTGTCTGTCCGGGTGGAATCTTGCGATTGATTTTTAACTACTTGCCAGACTAGCTAGAGCTTTGAAATTTGGCACACTTATGTATCTCCGATGACAATACAATAATCCATTGCAAAAAATTGTGAATTTTGCAAAATTGTGAAAATTTAAAATTTTGCACACTTATGTATCTCAGATGACAACAGTACAATAATCCATTGATGAAAATGTAAAATCAATTTTAATAAAAAAAATCAAGAAAATTGTCAATTTTGCAAAATTATGAAAATTTGAAATTGTGCACACTTTGGCATTTTGAAACCACTTTCAACAAAGTATCAATCTACTCACTGAAAACACAATTCAAAATGTAATATAAAACTTCACACATCAAAACATTAACAGTAAACAATATTTCTGCAGTAGTACACGTTTTTCAGCTGTTTAACAAGTGTACCAACATTGGAAAGAAACATTATAGAGGTATAAATAAGCGTGAATGTATAAAAGACACTATTTACATTTTGCGTTACTATGGAAACAAAAATCAACGCTATATTGAGTCAAACAAAAAAATATTAAAAATACATATAGTTATCCGATTTTCATGATTTTTATACCATTTTATTCAGAAAAGTGTAAAGAAAAATATAAAAAAAAAACGCAATTTGCTAGCATATAAAAACAAAAGTGTATGCTAGTGTTTGTTAAGTGAAACAAAAGTGTATGTTAGTGTAATATTAACGTATTCTGAAAGATGCCTAACTCGCGTGTTTGTGCACTTGTGTGGTTACAAAGGACAGTTGTGCTTTAAGTACTTCTTTGTAAGAGCCGCTTCTTTGTAATGATGAAGGAGACGGCGACTCAAAAGAAGCGACAATTGGAGAAGAAGCGACAACATTATCGGCTCAAGCATTCGCAAGAAACGGCTGAAGTTAAATTAAAGCAACTTGTAAATCGTAAAAAACGCGTGTCACAAGCTTGTGCTATTGAAACTGACAACCAACACGCTTATCGTCTTGCTAAAGATCGAGATACACTTCTCAAGCTCGTGCGATGGAAAATGACAATCAACGCGCTTCTCGATGCGAAAGAGATAGAGTATACACCTCTCAAGCGCGACTCTATGAGACAGAACAAAAGCGTAAGGATATACAGCAATGTTGCCGCGATGCTCGTGCTCAGCATGCTGCTGATGCGCAAGAGTTCCATAAGGAAATCAACAACTTCTGCAATAGGACATGTGATATCTGCACAAAACAGTGTTACGCTAATCAAGTGGTAAAATATCATATGATTGCTGCCAAATCATATCTACCTCCGGAACTCACGAACAAAAATGTATTGGAAGTTTGCCATCGATGTCATTGTCATTTGAAAAACAATCGCAAGACTAAACATCCATCAAAGGCGTACTGGAATAATATGGAGCCCGGTGACATTCCAAGTGAAATTAAAGTTCGCACTCAGTTTGAGCAAAAACTCTTGTCTCGCATGATACCTTACGTTAAAATAGTCAAATTCGACGGCAGATATGGCCAATATGGATTCAAAGGCCAGGCCACGCTGTTCGCACTTGACATTTTCGAGGTAAGCGAGAAGCTGCCTTCTATGTTGCCTCGCGATAGTGATAATGCGGGAATGGTTGTAGTCACAGAGACTCTCGAAAATTTAAATATCTCTCGTAAATACACAATTTCACGCGAACGGGTGTATGCTGCACTTAGCTGGCTCTTGGCAAACAATCCGCTTTATAAGGACGTGACAATCAGCGAATTTGCAAGACTTGACCGACAAGACATGATTCACGTTGTTCCAGCTGAGCCACAACAGAAGCAAGCTTATTGCAGTGAGGCTCATAGCAACGATAATTTTGCCAATGATGATCAGTTGCAAAGTGCATATATGCCAATTTGTGACGCTTCAAGGATTGTTCGCGCTTCCTGGCATCAGGGTCGGAGTGACATTTTCAATTCCAGTTATGCTGGTTCGCAGTGCTTTGCTATGGTCACAGCAAATATTATTAGAGCCACCACTCTTCCTCCTGGTCGATGGACCACTAATACCTTGAACCAGAATATGATTGAAGCGGATGGTTTTTGTGCGTTAATTCACTTTGAGACTGAAACAAGAGGTGGGGAGGCGTTTCCTATACCTCCTGATGGCTACCTGCAACTACACAATCTGGAAATTCGTTCGAGCTCGTTTATGATGACAACTGGCTATGACAGGGCAGCTTGATGGATCGCATGAATGATGGAATCATCGGCCGAACTTTGCAAAATGCTATTAGTCATTTGTTTGCAGAACATCAAGCTGGCTTTCTTGTTGTTGCGTCAAAGTCATTAGGCCTCATGCACTTCAATGACAAGTATTACTTTACCGACTCGCATGCTTGCGGCATCAAAGGTGCAAGCGCACGATGTGGGGACGGTAAAGTATGCATCATTGAATGCTACACGATTGAGGAATTTGTTCGCATTTGTCGACGCACCGTTCACTCGAAAAATGAACCTTTTGTGATTTACTTCATCGACGTGCGTGTAAAGGGCGTTGTCGTTCTGATGGATGAATGTATGCGACATCAGCATGATATACCACAAGCAACTCATGATGATCCCGTGGTTGATGTGCATCCTATGGTTGATACACATCCCACACCCGAAAAGCATATTCATGTTCAGACATCAGTCATGGCTCCTATCGATGTCGCTCAGCCAGATGTTGACGAAGTATTAGATGATGCATTTGTTGATGGCGAAAATTTAAACAAAATTAAACGTAAGACGAAGGACAATATTGTTAACATAAATCACGAATTAAGAGCAGAAGAGTATTCGTGGTGGATGCTTTTTCCGTATGGAAACAATGGTTTGAAGGAGAACTGTGAAGTGATTATTACGCCATTAGATTACTTTCAGTCGAGAATCCTTGGTCGCGATACACGGTTCCAGCGCAATGACTATCTTCTATGCACTTTCGATGAATGAATATCTCAAAATTCAGTCCACTATTTCTGCTTGCTGCAAGAAGGTAAGAGGACAAGAGGGAGCTGTCGAAGATCTTCACCTCTACATGCGAAACTTACGTGGGTCTGCAGCATACTGGCGAATGGTGCATAACGATTTGATAGCACAAATTCGTTGCCTTGGACCACCAACTTGGTTCTTAACATTGAGCTGCAATGACATCAACTGGCTAGACCTGCGAAGAGCTCTCTTGATTGCTGACAAACGATCGAATGAGGACCCAACAAATATCAGTGTTGATGAATCGCAGCGTCTTATTGAACAATACCCGGTTGTAGTCAGCCGTCATTTCATGAGGAGATTTAATGCCTTCATGAAATATATTAATAACAACGCGAAGATTTTAGGTGGCAAAGTTTGAGATTACTGGTGGCATGTGGAATTTCAAAATCAAGGCAGTCTGCACATCCACATGGTTGTTTGGATTGAGAATGCACCTTCATTCGAGACCGAAGAAGGAATTGAACTAATCGATGCAGTAATCTCATGCCGACTCCCATCTGAATCTGAAGATCCTGATATGCACAATTTGGTTAAGCGCAATCAAACGCATCACCACACTCATACATGTTACAAAAACAACTCTCAAACATGTCGCTTCGCCTGTCCACGTAAGTCGTGTCAGCACACTCGCATTGTTGCTCAAACTTCAGACGAGTTCATAAGAAATGGTGGACGGTTCTGCATTCTGAAGCGACGAACTGAGGAACAATTGATAAATAACTACTGCTCCGCGATCCTTCAATTGTGGGATGGCAACATTGACATTCAGCCATGTGGAACGAACGAGGCAATCACCCATTACGTTGCAAAATATATCGCAAAGTCTGAGCCCGCAAACTTGAATCAGGGTATTGCAGAGGCGATCAGACGAATTCGTCAAGAAGATTCAAATGTTGCTCGCAAGTTGTTTAAAATATGCATGAGAATTATGAAGGAGCGTCAAATTTCTGCATGCGAATGTGTATTCCGGTTGTGTCACCTTCCATTCCGCGGAAGTTCGAGAAAGTGCGACTTCTTGAACACGCGTAAGCCTGAACAACGATATCACGTCCTGAAGTTTGATGGGAATCATGCAATGTGAGTGTGCTCCAACATCTTTGAGCGATACAAGAAGCGCCCTACAAATCATTCAGAATACAACTTCAAGGATATGAGTTTGGTTGAGTTTGCAATGCAATTTGAGCCATACTACACCAACAAAGGCGAAAGCTCATTACTCTCACAGACAGATCAAAAATTTTTTGTACGAAATTTCCCAGCGGTCGTACGAGTGCCATTCTTCATGATGCACACGGATCCCGAGACTACTTCTATAGCCTTCTTCTTCAATATCAGCCTTACGTATCTGAGAGTGCTCTGCTCGGAGAGTTTGATAATGCGCGAAATGCATTCCTTGCCCGTGAACAAGAATTGAAGGAGAAGAGCAAACACATGGAGGCTTTCCGCAAAATAGATCGCTTTCAACCTATCTCATGCATTCGATATTCTGCAGCGATCCCAAGAGTTTGTTGAATAAGAGCTCGAGGAAGAAATTCCCGACCAAGGTATGACTGATGAACAATTCCAATCGGCTTGTGCTGCGATGAACATCAAGCAGCGAGAGCTCTTCTCTGCAGTCACTCGCAGCATTCAGGAGCAGCTGAGCGGAAGCAAACAACGCCTCAGGCTGTTTGTGACTGGCGGAGCTGGAGTCGGCAAGACCTTCACTTTTAATGCACTGAAAAATCAAGTCAATCGCTGCTTCGGCAAAAATGCAGTGAAAGTAGCAGCTTTAACGGGTGTAGCTGCAAGACTAGCCGGTGGATCAACTCTACATACTATGGTCAAGTTACCGGTTCAAAAGGATGGCTTCATTGTCTCCAACATGCCGATGTTGACGGGAAATTATTTAAAGATTATGCGAAAGCAGTGGAAGGACATTGAATACATCTTCATTGATGAAATTTCGATGGTCCTTTACGAGATGCTTTGCATGATAGACTTGCGATTAAGACAGCTCAAGAATAAGGATGATGAAGCATTTGGAGGTCTCAACATCATGCTGTTTGGTGACTGATGCAGATTCCACCCGTTAAAGGAGCTCAGGTTTTTGAACAACCAGTACGATTCTTGCCAGCACCACACCTCTGGCGCTACTTCAGATTGGTTGAGCTTACTGAGAATATGCGCCAGCAGGGCGACACGTGTTTTTCCGATCTGCTCAATGCTCTTCGAATTGGTGAGCTCAAGGGTCCCTACTTTGACTTGCTGCTGTCGAAGACGGTGGTGGATGCAACAGGCGTATTCGCCTTGAACAAGGCGATTCGCATCTATCCATTGAGAGCGCAAGTAGATGCCCACAATAATGCTGTTCTTGAGTACTACCGATCACAGGGAGATAGAATATACAAAATAAAGGCGCAAGATCATGTAGCCGATGCTATGCGCAATGTCGAAAATGTCAACTTGGACAATATCATTCCAGCTGACATCAACAAGACTGGGGGGCTTGCCCAAGGATTTGGAGATATTTATCGGTGCAAAAGTAATGTTACGATCCAACATCAATGTCGAGAAGGGTCTTGTGAATGGTGCAATTGGCAATATCACCGAGATAATTTGGCCATATTTCCATCGTGACCAGATATACGACACAGATGTTCCCTCTGTTCGCATAGACTTCGGTAGGGATGGCATTCATCTGATTGAACCTCAATCTATTCAGTTTCCTGCTAAATTCAACTATGGAACGATCGAGAGACGAATGCTACCCATTGTCTTGTGTTGGGCTTACACAGTTCATAAGATGCAAGGCTGCACCGTCGATTATGCAGTCGTGTACCTTGGAAAATGCTTATTCCAAAAGGGACAAGCATATGTCGCTTTAAGTAGAGTGAGATCGCTGGATGGAGTGCGAATCGTGGATATGGAGTGCAGTAAGCTCTCGGGAAAGATACCCTGCAACGAAAAAGCCATTAAGGAGATGGAGAGACTGCGAAAATATAATCCTACAGATCCTCAACCAAGTTGAAGGAATTGTACTCAGAAGTAATTTCGAGAGATTGTTTAAATTATAATTACTCTGCTCTTTAATCTTGCTTTTGTTTATAACTGATGTACTGTTGCGCTACTCATTCTATGTAATTATGTTAAATTTTGTATACTTCTGCATTAGCCCTATGGGGTAAATCCCCACGGGTAAATATATAGTCTATCTATCTATCTCTCTCTCGTTCCAGCACTCCAGAACATATTTGTCGACCACATTTGCAGGACTCGGAGACTAAAAATGATAAAATAATGTACAGTATAGTTAAAAAAAATACGCATAGTGTTCAAGAATACGCACTTTCTCGAACTTCCGCGGAATGGAAGGTGACACAACCGGAATACACATTCGCATACAGAAATTTGACGCTCCTTCATAATTCTCATGCATATTTTAAACAACTTGTGAGCAACATTTGAATCTTCTTGGCGAATTCGTCTTATCACCTCTGCAATACCCTGATTCAAGTTTGCGGGCTCAGACTTTGCGATATATTTTGCAACGTAATGGGTGATTGCCTCGTTCGTTCCACATGGCTGAATGTCAATGTTGCCATCCCACAATTGAAGGATCGCGGAGCAGTAGTTATTTATCAATTTTTCCTCAGTTCGTCGCTTCAGAATGCAGAACCGTCCACCATTTCTTATGAACTCATCTGAAGTTTGAGCAACAATGCGAGTGTGCTGACACGGCTTACGCGGACAGGCGAAGCGACATGTTTGAGAGTTGTTTTTGTAACATGTATGAGTGTGGTGATGCGTTTGATTGCGCTTAACCAAATTGTGCATATCAGGATCTTCAGATTCAGATGGGAGTCGGCATGAGATTACTGCATCGATTAGTTCAATTCCTTCTTCGGTCTCGAATGAAGGTGCATTCTCAATCCAAACAACCATGTGGATGTGCAGACTGCCTCGATTTTGAAATTCCACACGCCACCAGTAATCTCTAACTTTACCACCTAAAATCTTCGCGTTGTTATTAATATATTTCATGAAGGCATTAAATCTCCTCATGAAATGACGGCTGACTACAACCGGGTATTGTTCAATAAGACGCTGCGATTCGTCAACACTGATATTTGTTGGGTCCTCATTCGATCGTTTGTCAGCAATCAAGAGAGCTCTTCACATGTCTGGCCAGTTGATGTCATTGCAGCTCAATGTTAAGAACCAAGTTGGTGGTCCAAGGCAACGAATTTGCGCTATGAAATCGTTATGCGCCATTCGCCAGTATGTTGCAGACCCACGTAAGTTTCGCATGTAGAGGTGAAGATCTTCGACAGCTCCTCTTGTCCTCTTACCTTCTTGCAGCAAGCAGAAATAGTGGACTGAATTTTGAGATATTCATTCATCGAAAGTGCATAGAAGATAGTCATTGCGCTGGAACCGTGTATCGCGACCAAGGATTCTCGACTGAAAGTAATCTAATGGCGTAATAATCACTTCACAGTTCTCCTTCAAACCATTGTTTCCATACGGAAAAAGCATCCACCACGAATACTCTTCTGCTCTTAATTCGTGATTTATGTTAACAATATTGTCCTTCGTCTTACGTTTAATTTTGTTTAAATTTTCGCCATCAACAAATGCATCATCTAATACTTCGTCAACATCTGGCTGAGCGACATCGATAGGAGCCATGACTGATGTCTGAACATGAATATGCTTTTCGGGTGTGGGATGTGTATCAACCATAGGATGCACATCAACCACGGGATCATCATGAGTTGCTTGTGGTATATCATGCTGATGTTGTCGCATACATTCATCCATCAGAACGACAACGCCCTTTACACGCACGTCGATGAAGTAAATCACAAAAGGTTCATTTTTCGAGTGAACGGTGCGTCGACAAATGCGAACAAATTCCTCAATCGTGTAGCATTCAATGATGCATACTTTACCGTCCCCACATCGTGCGCTTGCACCTTTGATGCCGCAAGCATGCGAGTCGGTAAAGTAATACTTGTCATTGAAGTGCATGAGGCCTAATGACTTTGACGCAACAACAAGAAAGCCAGCTTGATGTTCTGCAAACAAATGACTAATAGCATTTTGCAAAGTTCGGCCGATGATTCCATCATTCATGCGATCCATCAAGCTGCCCTGTCATAGCCAGTTGTCATCATAAACGAGCTCGAACGAATTTCCAGATTGTGTAGTTGCAGGTAGCCATCAGGAGGTATAGGAAACGCCTCCCCACCTCTTGTTTCAGTCTCAAAGTGAATTAACGCACAAAAACCATCCGCTTCAATCATATTCTGGTTCAAGGTATTAGTGGTCCATCGACCAGGAGGAAGAGTGGTGGCTCTAATAATATTTGCTGTGACCATAGCAAAGCACTGCGAACCAGCGTAACTGGAATTGAAAACGTCACTCTGACCCTGATGCCAGGAAGCGCGAACAATCCTTGAAGCGTCACAAATTGGCATATATGCACTTTGCAACTGATCATCATTGGCAAAATTATCGTTGCTATGAGCCTCATTGCAATAAGCTTGCTTCTGTTGTGGCTCAGCTGGAACAACGTGAATCATGTCTTGTCGGTCAAGTCTTGCAAATTCGCTGATTGTCACGTCCTTATAAAGCGGATTGTTTGCCAAGAGCCAGCTAAGTGCAGCATACACCCGTTCACGTGAAATTGTGTATTTACGAGAGATATTTAAATTTTCGAGAGTCTCTGTGACTACAACCATTCCCGCATTATCACTGTCGCGAGGCAACATAGAAGGCAGCTTCTCGCTTACCTCGGAAATGTCAAGTGCGAACAGCGTGGCCTGGCCTTTGAATCCGTATTGGCCATATCTGTCATCGAATTTGACTATTTTAACGTAAGGTATCATGCGAGACAAGAGTTTTTGCTCAAACTGAGTGAGAACTTTAATTTCACTTGGAATGTCACCGGGCTCCATATTATTCCAGTACGCCTTTGATGGATGTTTAGTCTTGCGATTGTTTTTCAAATGACAATGACATCGATGGCAAACTTCCAATACATTATTGTTCGTGAGTTCCGGAGGTAGATATGATTTGGCAGCAATCATATGATATTTTACCACTTGATTAGCGTAACTCTGCTTTGTGCAGATATCACATGTCCTATCGCAGAAGTTGTTGATTTCCTTATGGAACTCTTGCGCATCAGCAGCACGCTGAGCACGAGCATCGCGGCAACATTGCTGTATATCCTTACGCTTTTGTTCTGTCTCATAGAGTCGTGCTTGAGAGGTGTATACTCTAACTGTTTCACGTCGAGAAGCGCGTTGATCGTCATTTTCCATCGCACGAGCTTAAGAAGTGTATTCTCGATCTTTAGCAAGACGATAAGCGTGTTGGTCGTCGGTTTCAATAGCACGAGCTTGTGACACGCGTTTTTTACGATTTACTAGTCACTTTAATTTAACTTCAGCCGTTTCTTGCGAACGCTTGAGCCGATAGTGTTGTTGCTTCTTCTCCAATCGTCGCTTCTTTTGAGTCGCCGTCTCCTTCATCATTACAAAGAAGCGGCTCTTACAAAGAAGTACTTAAAGCACAACTATCCTTTGTAACCACACAAGTGCACGAACACGCGAGTTAGGCATCTTTCAGAATACGTTAATATTACACTAGCATACACTTTTTTTTTACTTAACAAACACTAGCATACACTTTTGTTTTTATATGCTAGCAAATTGCGTTTTTATTTTTATATTTTTCTTTACACTTTTCTGAATAAAATGGTATAAAAATCATGAAAATCGGATAACTATATGTATTTTTAATATTTTTTTTGTTTGACTCAATATAGCGTTGATTTTTGTTTCCATAGTAACGCAAAATGTAAATAGTGTCTTTTATACATTCACGCTTATTTATACCTCTATAATGTGCGAAGCTAGTGATTTATTATAAAAAAATTATTAAAAATAATATACACTCCTCACAATTCTTACCTTTCTCGGGTCCAAAGTTCTTAGCACGAAGTTGTGAAGAATAAGCGTGACTTAGGTTAACATTATTCAAGAAATCATACTCTCAATTATATTCAGAAATAGCTGTACTTATTTAGTCATTCTTTGACATTAAATTCTATTGTTGTACTCTTTCATTTAATCTCAAAACCTAACATTGATCTTTTTTATCATTTTCAAAAAAAAAAAGTATGTCCACCAAACATAGTAGTTTATCTATTCTGATATACTGTGAAGATTCATTATTTTTGAATTGTCTTTCTCCGAGAGTTATTTTCCAAACGATATAAATAAATGCTACATATTCTCTAATATTATTCTTTACTGAAAAAAAATATAAAGTTCTTAAAGTATTACTTAAATTCTAATTTTGAGACGACCCAGCAATGCTCACACTCGACACTCACGCATTTTTTTAATTCCTCATTTTAATTATTTATAACCCCTTTATAAAATGACAATTATATTGATCGAGGATTACCCAACCGGCATCGTTCCTCTCGTCATCATGCGTCGCGTTGTACGTATATGTCCGAAAGTTTGTCTTTTTCCCTTCACCACATTTTATTTTAGATTCGTTCACTTCACTGGTTCCGTTCTGATTTACCGCTTCACTTTTTTATACAATTGTTACGGGGTCTCACACTGGTTAGGTCGGCCGACACTAGTTACACTCAAGCAAAATGTTTATATGACCGCGCGTTATTGTTTACATACTTTATTAATATTTGTTTTAAATATTAATATCACTTTATTAGATAGGCCGAATTTGTTTTAACGGCCTATCTTGTAAACCCGAGGCCACTGTTTTTAAAATTCACAAACTTTATGCTGCTTCCTGCTGCTGGCTAATATTACAACTGGTGACAGACTGCCTACTGTGTCACAAGGACTGCTGCTTACTGGGTGGTTACGCAACACGTCTGTGCAATTGTTTTGGCTAACAATGTGCATTGCTGGTTACTGGGGTACCTCACAGGTGAAAGTTAACAATTTGATACTGGAACTGAATTAATATAAAGTAAAATTAAAACTGTGGTCACCTACAATTTGGTACCGTTACAATACCCCCCCCCCCCCCAATAAGAGGTTGAAGGCCGAAGCGTTCAAACTCTTATTGCCTATACCTAAGGGGATCAGTGAGGATATGGTGCCAACAACCCCCGATTTGTTCTTATATCTCATGGGTAAACGACCCCCCTGGCTCGGCGACTATGGACGCATCTGAACGAGATCACTGGACTTCTCTGTAAGAGATCCCAACACCGAAAAATCGACCAGACACGCACCACAGCGCACCTCACCTTCTATCATACTATCCCAAAAATCCTACATCCCTGGCTTAGATCATGCCAGATCCTCAACCGATGTTTCCCCTTATATGCAAACTGGGTCGCCTTTAGCAAATACTGGGCGCATACATACACCTATAATATTTTCCATAGAAACTCATCATTTAAAATCACAAAATATTCATCTTTAAATTCGCTATTCTTATAAGTTCAAAATCAGATTGTATCAAAACAAAAAAATCTCTTATCTGAATAGATTAATTCTCTTTGTTATTATTACTGATAAAAAAAACAAATAAATTGAATATTTAATTAAAACATGGACTGCCTTATCCTAACATTTGATTATACATATATCCTAAACAATATAATCCAATAACACTATTAATATACACAAACAATAATATTATCAGAATTTAAAACGTGAATTTGCTGGCAGGCACCAAAATTATATATTTTTTTTTCTACTACCCCCTTTTAATCCCTTAGCCCCTGATACCCGTTACATATTAATGTGTTCTGCGCTAGGCTTCTTGGCCTTTTCCAGCCTCATCCTAGCCGTAAACCACATCTCCCTCGTGACCTGTAACTGAGTCACCGCCCATCCACACTCACTATTTCCCCCCCTGGACTGTGGCGTCTAGTTGCTTTCACAAGGACTGATGCAGAAGGGGTGGACATTTTTTTCTTTTATTCCACCCCCATCCTTGCTTCGGCGTTACAATAAAAATTTGGTATTATACCTACTATTCTTGATTTATACACCCCTAATGGACTACCACCCCTATCTGGGTGAAAATAGCCATGTTCCAAAATGAGGTAGATTCCCCAAAAAATAACCCCCCTACTAAGTCTAACAAACCACCGGGTTGACAAAATAAAACAAACCACAAGCCGGTTATATCAAGTAAAATTTATGATTTGTCACAATTAACTACTTTCACGGTCATGGTCCGGTGAGGTCATGGCCGCACTTAAGTGGGGAATCTACAGTTACAAACATAAAACCTAGGTTGTCATTGATACAAGTTACTTGGGCAGTAATATACACATCTTATTTTCCAAACACCGTATCAGCTGAAACATTTCCTTCAATTTTCAATTTTAAATGCATATTTTAATCATTATTTACATCAATTAGCATTTACTTTATATTCCAGTTAACTTACAGTTAAGTTCATTATTAAAAATCATCTCAATTATTTAATTATCAGATTAATTTAATTGTATTTAATTTCTCAAACTCTAAGTTGCAATAATTACCTCATTATTATTTTGTCTGTAAAAAATTTAACTTCAATTCTTTTGTTTCACAATAAGATTTTGCTCAATATACTGATTCAGCAGACTACAACATTTTTTGTTATGGTCACCAAGCATGACTGTAGACGTTAGTCACAACATACAACACACCTGTTTACATAAACAGGCGTCTGCCAGACTGTTGTTATAAACACTCTCAGTTTCAATGTTCAAGGTTACGTCATATACTGACACATGTACTTCCTACAAATTTTTTGTTTCTATAAATCTTTTAATGTTAACATATTTGTCAAAATCTATTTATTACAGTTCAAACCAAATATAATTTTAATTCACCCTTTTAGTTATTATTACTTTTTGAATTACAGTTTTCATTTAATACCATTATCCCAATTCATTTTTATTATTGAATTAAACTCTTTTCACACCTGTAAGCATGTTATTCTATCTGATTGGTATTATGAACTTTATACTTACAGTACATTATCCACCTATTGACCTGAACACAAAAAACACACCACACACACACACACACACACCAATATCTCCACGTGACCTCTGAAACATTTAACAACAATGTTATTTCATCCCAAACAATTTAACATTTATTTATTAATTAATATCAAATCTCATAAAACAATTTAAATCCATTAAAAAATTCAATTATACAGCATTTAAATCAATCAGAATATTTAAACCTCTCAAATTATTTAATTAAATCAATTATTGAAAACACAACATTTTAATTACTTTCACCCATTGCAATAACTACAACTCATTCATTATCTTCTTCCAAATTATTTTTGTTATTTATTTAAGCTGCAAAATATTAATATTATTATTACAACAATTACCTACATACACATTGTTTACCTAACATTTTACCATATACCGTCAAATACACTATACATATATTTACAAATCGTCATCATTCAGGTATCTCACACTTCAATGTCCAAAGTTGCGAGGTCAAAAAGCATAAAACAAAACATTTATAATGGTCCATTAATTGTTTTATTGTCTACCCTCCATCGTCAAAAATTAATCTTTGTTTTATATAGCACTTTTCAATTTTACTGACACACACATTGATACTTTGTGTGTCATAACCACAAAAATCAAATTTGTCCGTTTTATCCAAATAATCATGAAACAAGTCAACATTAAGTATTTCTGTTAAGTCTCCATTAGTAGTTATAGTCATTATCAAGTCAGTTATTTTTTCATCATAAAGTAAATTATTATTATTTAAACATGTATCATCAACATAATCTTCACTCTCTATTTTAACAAGTAAGTGCTTCAAATCATTTAACATCTCTTTCAACTCATTATAATCTCTCTTTAGTTTATATAATTCTATCTCTTTATCAACACACAACTCTCCATCTAAATCTTTCTCATCAAAACACCATCTCGCACTTTCAACCCCATTCCACACAGAGGGTACTAATTTATACAAAAAAGGGATATAATTCAAATCTTTCACTAATAAGGGTCTCTTGCCCTCCAATAATAACATTTTTGAACACCTTGGTTCATCACGAATACGGGGAAAATTTACCCTCTGCCCTACACATTTAGCTACTCTTTCTTTCCATTCTTTTTCTAATTCATCAACACTAATTACTACTTCGTTACAATATATAACGCTCTCTCTATCACTCTCTGATACCGCCCTTTCAGTCACATTACCACTTTCAATATCATTGTTAACATTTGTTATCTTACTCTCTACTACCACATTTTTAATTATATTCTCATTTTCAACATTATTGTCATTTGTTAATTTTTTATTATCATTATTATTTTTACTTTTACTCTGTTCTCCTACTGACTCTACTATTCTCTCAATATCTTGTTTCAATTCGTTACAACTATTTTCGCATTTTATTTTTACTTCATCAATGCCAAATTTAAGTACATCAAATTTACAATTAAATTCGCTTTTAATTTCATCAAAACGATTATTTAATTCGTTAAATTTGTTATTCTGTGCATCTAATTTCTCACTAAAATCACTACTTTGTCTGTCAAATTTGTCATTCATTTTATTATATTTAACATTGGAATCACTTTGTTGTTCATCGAACTTATTATTCATGCTACACATCATGCTATATAAACGTGTTAACATCTCATCTGTATCAGATTTTTTGCTTTGGACTGGCGTTGAATGAATTCCTTCATCCATAATTTTTGACTCAGTCCCACTCAATTCAATATTCATGTGGCTTTCGTTTTCAATGTCTGTTAAGCTGACATTCTCATTATTATTTGCCATATCTATATTGTAAATTTACTACTTTTATTATACTATATTTTAACACTTCTTATCTTACATACCTTAAGTATTCCTTAATTATTACTTACGTATAACCTCTCACTTTTCGTACTTTTTTACGTACTCCTAACCCACGCTTATATTCACATTTAGGTGCGGTTTATTCAAAATTACATTTATAAACTCGAGTCCCTGTTCGGGCGCCATTGAGAAGCTAGTGATTTATTATAAAAAAATTATTAAAAATAATATACACTCCTCACAATTCTTACCTTTCTCGGGTCCAAAGTTCTTAGCACAAAGTTGTGAAGAATAAGCGTGACTTAGGTTAACATTATTCAAGAAATCATACTCTCAATTATATTCAGAAATAGCTGTACTTATTTAGTCATTCTTTGACATTAAATTCTATTGTTGTACTCTTTCATTTAATCTCAAAACCTAACATTGATCTTTTTTATCATTTTCAAAAAAAAAAAGTATGTCCACCAAACATAGTAGTTTATCTATTCTGATATACTGTGAAGATTCATTATTTTTGAATTGTCTTTCTCCGAGAGTTATTTTCCAAACAATATAAATAAATGCTACATATTCTCTAATATTATTCTTTACTGAAAAAAAATATAAAGTTCTTAAAGTATTACTTAAATTCTAATTTTGAGACGACCCAGCAATGCTCACACTCGACACTCACGCATTTTTTTAATTCCTCATTTTAATTATTTATAACCCCTTTATAAAATGACAATTATATTGATCGAGGATTACCCAACCGGCGTCGTTCCTCTCGTCATCATGCGTCGCGTTGTACGTATATGTCCGAAAGTTTGTCTTTTTCCCTTCACCACATTTTATTTTAGATTCGTTGACTTCACTGGTTCCGTTCTGATTTACCGCTTCACTTTTTTATACAATTGTTACGGGGTCTCACACTGGTTAGGTCGGCTGACACTAGTTACGCTCAAGCAAAATGTTTATATGACCGCGCATTATTGTTTACATACTTTATTAATATTTGTTTTAAATATTAATATCACTTTATTAGATAGGCCGAATTTGTTTTAACGGCCTATCTTGTAAACCAGAGGCCACTGTTTTTAAAATTCACAAACTTCATGCTGCTTCCTGCTGCTGGCTAATATTACAACTGGTGACAGACTGCCTACTGTGTCACAAGGACTGCTGCTTACTGGGTGGTTACGCAACACGTCTGTGCAATTGTTTTGGCTAACAATGTGCATTGCTGGTTACTGGGGTACCTCACAGGTGAAAGTTAACAATTTGATACTGGAACTGAATTAATATAAAGTAAAATTAAAACTGTGGTCGCCTACAATTTGGTACCGTTACAAATGTTTCTTTCCAATGTTGGTACACTTGTTAAACAGCTGAAAAACATGTGTACTACTGCAGAAATATTGTTTACTGTTATTGTTTTGATGTGTGGAGTTTTATATTACATTTTGAATTGTGTTTTCAGTGAGTAGATTGATACTTTGTTGAAAGTGGTTTCAAAATGCCGAAGTGTGCACAATTTCAAATTCTCATAATTTTGCAAAATTGACAATTTTCTTGATTTTTTTATTAAAATTGATTTTACATTTTCATCAATGGATTATTGTATTGTTGTCATCTGAGTTACATAAGTGTGCAAAATTTTAAATTTTCACGATTTTGCAAAATTCGCAATTTTCACAATTTTTTCAATGGATTATTGTATTGTCATCGGAGATACATAAGTGTGCCAAATTTCAAAGCTCTAGCTAGTCTGGAAGGTAGTTAAAAATCAATCGCAAGATTCCACCCGGACAGACAGACACCACAGCGAGTGGAGAAAAACGTTTTAATAATATACATTATTTATACACACCACTACTTATTGGACATACACTGTGGCATGAAGGACTACTAAAATTGGTAATGGAAGGAACAATAGAAGGTAAAGGCTATAAGGGAAGACCAAGGCTGCAGGCTGCAAATTAAAGCAAATTATGGATTATGTAAATTGTGAGGAAATGAAGAGAAAAGCACAAGATCGATCACAGTGTAAGACTGCTGCAAACCAATCTTAGGATTGAAGACTTCAATTTATTTGCTCACTCCAGTGGCCCCACCCTGGAATTGAATTTTCTTGTTATATTCGAAATGTAATACAATAATTTAATATATTTGAAGTTCTTTCTTTTCGGTAAGTTATGTTTTTGGTACCAGTTTTCATGTTACCAAAATAAATTGTTTGAGTTAGTGTTTTAAAGTTTAATTCCATTAACTATGATTGTGTACACAAACACTACTTAAGTGTTTATTTTACATTATTTACATGCAGGAATGCCACTCGTTTGATAATCACATATTTGATAATGTTTGAATTACACAGTGCTTTAAAACTGGTGCCAAGCACGTGCATCATACCATCCTAGTATTATGTGATCTGATCCGCCTCCAATCAGATAAAATATTTTTTTAAACGTTAAATAGAAACAGTACAATAATTTAATGTTATTGTCTCCAGAGTTAATGTATTAAAGAAGTTTGTTTAATGAATTCTGTAGAAGTTCAGTGTGTCAGTGAAGTATTGTATTTAATTTATAGAGTGGTGTATCCAAACAAGATGACTCAGGCAATAGAAATTGATGCACTGCAGAAGTTGGTGGTAAAGTTCACTCTGAAGGACAAAGCAAGTGGTAAAACATTGAATGTTCACCAAGCCTTCCTCAGGTTTAGCAACGCTGCCACTGATCAAGAGATCATATTTGTCGCTGATCCAGATTCAAACAATAACTACAGATTTGAACTGGTAAATATTTTATGTTCTTTACTTTGTACTTAATTGAACTTATTGTACCTCTTTGTATTGTGTGTACTTTAGACGTTTCATCTGTACTACATGAGGTGTGTGTGACATTAATATCAATTCCAGAACTGAAAAAAAAAATAATTTGTAGAACTAAAATAAGGAAACATCAAATATATATATAAATATATATATATATATTAAAAATGTTTAAACTCAGCTTCATCATACCTAATGAAAAGACAGTGGAATGTTGGAAGAAAATGTAACACATGAAGATGAATCCGAAGGTGGAATGAACTCTTTACTAAAACACTTCCTACATTTATTTTTACATCTTCTGTTTCCTTGTTTTTTATTAAATCACCTGTCACTTCACAAGACCATCTTTCATTAAATTTTCACTGTAATCTTCACAAATTCAATATGTGACGGTACAAAAGTCCATCAAAGGATTTATTGATACATTGTGACGATTTCATTAAAAAAAAAAAAAAAAGGTGTTAGTTAATTAAGTTGATAATGTATAGGTTGATAAATTTTAAGTGTTTAATAAAATCTCACATTTTTACCTAAAGCTTATTGTAATCATTAAATAATAATAATATTTAAATGAAAGTCTAATAATATATTAAAAGGAATACGAGTGTACAGAAAGGGTAAAGCTTGTTAATTAATCCTGCAGAAACAGGCGCTAACCAGAATCAACTTGTTTTCCGACCCCTTAACTAACTAAAAATAATTGTAAATTGATTATTATTTAAATAATTAACCTAGATCACTATAATGTACTTTGATAGCAATTGTAACTAAGAATCTCTCTACTTAATTATTTAATCTAATTTTAGTCCTTTAAATAAAAAAGAAACTTGGAACTATTTTTATGTTGAGTTGAACTGTCGCGAGATTACTACTCTTACCCCTAACTATTTTCGCCCACTTGCTATGGAGCGGTCAAACAGTAAGCTGTGTACTGCCGATATGTGTAACGTTAAAAATAGTTTATTACAAAATGTAATGAATCCGTCAGTTAAGACACAGAGGCATTCTTTTTACTATTAAACAATGTGTTGCGTTAATGTAGTTGAACCGCGACTCATATAAATATGGTGTAAACGAGTGAGAATGAATAACTAAAATTTAGCGCCGGTGACATCTCTTCAAAAATCTTAAAATATAATACTTATGTAATTAAAACTGTGGTAATCCCATGAAGTGAAGTGCTACAATCAAACTATCATGTGAAGTGGATACAGGTGAATGAAACTTTCTGTTAATCATTCAGATCAACGAGCTATTACTATCAGTTAGCCAAGAGCTGAGAACCAGGAGACACCATGATCTAAAAGACTTCAGGACTACACCATTCCCGGATACGAAGATAATGAGAGATACCTGACCTACTTCAAACATGCTGCAACCGAGAACCTATGACTGGAATAACGCAGAGCTGGAAGACATCCAAAAAGGTGACACGGAGGCAAGCCTTCCGTGCTTATGAAATACTAAATATTATATTCAACAAAAGACAATTAATTTAACCACATTAAGACATTTTAAGTAATTGTATAACAGTAATTGTATACTCATAACTTGTATACTTATTCCTAGTAAAAGAGTTATAGCTCTAAACTGTAAAGCCTTATTGTTTAAAAGATTAATAAAGACCATTCTTCAAATGGCAAAATTTTAAAGCTTTATATGGCGAGGTAACCATTCTTAACGTATTAGAGGAAATCCCGGATCCGGAGAATTAATTAAATTCATGTACATCTTATTTTGAGGGGCCTTGTAAAGAATAAAATATAATCATCATGTAAACTGTAAGCTATTGAAGCATATGTGTCGAGAATTTTAAGTAGAGAAAATAATACAATATGTAATAAAGAGATGTCATCAGGAGTACATACTATACTGAGTGCATAAATCAACAGTCTCCCCTTCCCTGAATCCTTGTATATTTATTGTTTGTTGTTCTGATTAATTTTCAGCTCGGTAAGGCAGCCTGAATAATTGGCAGAACCAATTATTGCGGGTTCCCTAAGTTATAACACAGGAGAAGATGTTATAACATGAGGAATAAATTTATTGTATTTGATATATTTAAATATGGTTAGGTCGACTTTCCCTAATGTATAACGCACAACGCAGTTCGTCTGTACAATTCGACATCGAGGTCATGGCGTACGTGCTTCTTGGCAGATACTTAAACAAAGCAAATTGTGAACTAATATTGAAACGTCACCAAATATGCAAAAAACGTAACGATTGTGACGCAGAACAATGGCGTCATACGTTTGAAACAATAGAATGATGACGATATAACCCTACCACTTGCATGAATTGCGCTGGTTATTCGCTCTCAGTCTTCAAGCTACGTTCGATGCAGTAACACACAACAAAATTAGCTGGCAAAGTATAGCCAGCCCAGTGTTTTTAAAAGTATCCAAGATGTAATTAATAGTGAACAGTTATCAGTATTTAACCAGAGAAGAAGCAAACTGTAATTTAAATTCAGTGAACCAAGGAACAGACAGACTGTAAAGTTCGGCCGAACATCTGCCCCCAACAATGGAAAATATCTGAGGAGAAGCAACTACCCCAGCATTTCAGGAAAGTTGAAAATTCTAAATTCTATCAATTATTCTGAGCTCAAAAATTTATTAATTAAACATGTAACAGTAATTAATGTATGGGTATAGAGAGAGAGAGAGAGAGAGAGAGAGAGAGAGAGAGAGAGTGCATGCGTGTGAGAGAATGCCGGCAATTATGACTGTACAAGAAGGCATTGGTTTATGAATAATATGATCTAAACAGAATAAGTAAATTCAAAGAAACTGCAAATTAGCGAAAAATGCTCTTGCTACAAATTAAGTACGAGAAAGAAGCAATTAAAATAATGAGTAACTAATATGGGCGGAAGTAGCTATAGACGCCATTTTGTTTTGGTCTTATAAGATGCCATTTTTTGGTTTCTGTAAATGTAAATTATGCAAATTTAGATATATTAAACAGAGCTTTTATATCACACAATTGTTGTCAGAACCGTTATTTCGCAAAATCCCAACTATTTCTGTACTCTCGCTTAACGACACCTTGGACCCTAGTGATAAAACCAATCTTGGTTATGGAACCATGTGCACGAACCGGAAGTATGGTGAACCACGCGGTAAGTAAAGATATTTTATTTATTTATGTAAATACTACTACCAAAATTATAAATTATGTGTATTATGTTTACAAATAATGAATTTTGCTCTTCCACATATTCCAATTACAATATTTAGATAATTACAGCAAAGAAAGACAAGTCACTTGATTTTTAACATATTTAAGGTCATTAACATCAGTAACAGCGGCATGGGATGGGTTGAAACTAGGGGAAGTACAACATGACTTCCTTTTTCATGTGGGACCAAACAATATTTAATCATGGAAAGATTAACCTCGAGTTTATTCGTTGCATCTGTAATGTTGAATAGATGCCAATATTGTGTAAAATCTCTATCTTATTACTTGTAGTTTAGCTGCTACTTCTTTAACTTTTGATTATGAAGACAACAACTTCAGTTGTTCAGTTGATTATATACAACTTCAGTTTCCATTATGGTGAATAAAAGGACTAGTGTAGTGTTAACGTTACAATTTGCAGAGTGGCCACTTCCACTATGGAATGATATAATCCCTTAGTATACACTATTTAATTCCCAGTAATAAAAAAGGGCATAACCGTATTATTATTATTTCCCAATACAGGGTTCCCACAGACCTGGAAAGTCAGGGAAATTCACTATTTTACATAGGGAGGGCCCTATCTGTTAGGGAAGGCCTTGTAAATCTGCTAAAAGTCAGGGAAAACAATAAAATGGTGAAAAGTCGGGGGAATTTCATAAACCATAAAAAATACTGTAATTGTTTATAGTTTTATACATTGTGGAAATTCACATAGAAATATCGGTATGGAGAACCATACATGACTTCTATATTCTAAGATTTATTTTTAAAATCATTTTCGAAATGAAATATTACCATAGAAACTACTTCTTTCTACTTACTGCTTCAGCCTTAACCACAGTACTGTGGTCACTAACATATACCACCTCACGTTATCGCACTCGCGATTTTCACTGATGATGGAAGTCAATGGCATTGCCGAAACGTCTGGTTTTGTAGAAAACATTAGACTACGGCCAAATATCCCGGGAAGGAATTTTAACAAAAACTACTTCTTTGTTGCCGATAACGTTGTACACATATATATAAAAAATATGCATAAAATTAATGGCTTGTATAAGTTAATGATTGATCTCCATTAAGTAGTGCTCAAGTTTCCATAGTTTTAATATTATGATGTCCGTAATTACAACATCAGAGCAGGTTTAGTGTGTATGAGGGTTCACCGTGGACAAAAATTTTCAACATTTCCTATTGAGCGTTGCTTAGAATAAATCTGTGAATCTACAGTGTACGTTTCACAGAACAAACACGCGGAAAAGAAGGAGCGCTCCGAAGTCACTCATGGACCCTGAGCATCTTGCAGAGGGTTCATTCCCTAAAGACGAAAAGTCTGTGTATGAATCGTTCCTCTGTAAACACGTGCAGTTACACTGCCCAGCGATCCACAGGAAGCAAATCGCTATCCACGCTGGACACTTTTTCGGCTTGCATGCGTTATGTTGGTATGGGTTCGGCACTTTCCATTTAAAAAGCCTGCAAATATAAGAAAATAAACATGAATGAGGCCAGAAATAACGCGAATTGTGTGTGTGTGTGTGTGTGTGTGTGTCTTCCCTGCCTTTTTATTGCGGTAGTGATAATAATAAAATGGAAATGTAAACAGTACATAACTGAGATATGCTTGCCTGCCACGCACGATATATTTTCTCTTATACATGACTAGCAGAATACCTGTGCTTCGCTACGGAGTTTCACGTTGTACATAATGAAAATGTTAGTTTAATTAATAAAGTTTAATTAAAGTAGGCTTCTTAAAAATAAATAGCTGTTGCCCACAACTTTGTTCGCGTGGTCTTCAATTTAATGCGATAATATATTTAGAACAGAATCTATTCTATTGGGTTGCCATAGTAACCAGATCTAATAGTTTTTTAAGACCGCAAAGGACCCCCCAGAGGATCGTATCGAAAAAAACACCTGTCCTATGTTGGTTCTCCCGTTGTGTAAAATATTTGTGCCAAGTTTGGTTAAAATCGGTCCAATGGTTTAGGTGGAGACATGGAAGACCCCAAAGGATCGTATCGAAAAAAACACTTGTCCTATGTTGGTTCTCCCTTTGCATAAAATATTTGTGCCAAGTTTGGTTGAAATCGGTCCAGTGGTTTAGGAGGCGATGTGGAAGACCCCAAAGAACCCCCAAAAGGACCCCATCGTAAAAACACCTATCCTGTGTTGGTTCTCCCGTTGCTTAAAATATTTGTGCCAAGTTTGGTTGAAATCGGTACAGTGGTTTAGGAGGAGATGTGGAAGAAACCTTCGCGGACGTGCGCACAACAACTCACCGAAGTTTCATCGCAATCGGATGAGTGGTGTAGGAACGCATACGGGACAAACAAAGAAACATTCATTTTACTTCCATATTCCTTAAGGAATGGAAGTATGGTGATGGCCAAAAAAATCGTGTTCGAGATTATTGCAGATTCTGATTGTACTACACTCAAAACATGAAAAAAAGTCGTTTTCCGAAAAGTGTCTGTCTGTCTGTGTGTCTGTAGATTTTTTTTCTATGGCAAACGATAACTGCCGCAAATTCAAACAAAATCAAATAATTTTTTGCATACAGCCCTGATTTGTAGAGGACTCGCGACCTATTGTTTTTGGTGAAGATCGGTTGAGGGAAAGGGGTAGTTTACCTGCAACGGTTTTTTTTATCAAGGGAAATTTTTTTTTTGGCAAACGATAACAGCTGCAAATTCAAACAGAATCAAATAATGTTTCGCATACAGCCCTGAATTGTAGAGTTCTCAAGACCTATTGTTTTTGGTGAAGATCGGTTAAGGGAAAGGGGTAGTTTACCTACAACGTTTTATGTTTTAACAAGGGTATTTCCTATGGCAAACGATAACAGCCGCAAATTCAAACAGAATCAAAAGATTATTTGCATACAGCCCTAAATTGTAGAGTTCTCAAGACCTGTTGTTTTTGGTGAAGATCGGTTAAGGGAAAGGGGTAGTTTACCTACAACGTTTTTTTAACAAGGGTATTTTCTATGGCAAACGATAACAGCCGCAAATTCAAACAGAATCAAATAATTTTCTGCATACAGCCCTAATTTGTAGAGTACTCAAGACCTATTGTTTTTGGTGAAGATCGGTTGAGGGGAAGGGGTAGTTTACCTGCAACGTTTTTTATCAAGCGTTTATTTTCTATGGCAAACGACAACTGCCGCAAATTCAAACAGAATCAAATAATTTTTTGCATACAGCCCTGATTTGTAGAGTACTCGCGACCTATTGTTTTTGGTGAAGATCGGTTGAGGGGAAGGGGTAGTTTACCTGCAACGGTTTTTTTTATCAAGGGAAATTTTTTTTTTTTGGCAAACGATAACAGCCGCAAATTCAAACAGAATCAAATAATGTTTCGCATACAGCCCTGAATTGTAGAGTTCTCAAGACCTATTGTTTTTGGTGAAGATCGGTTAAGGGGAAGGGGTAGTTTACCTGCAACGTTTTTTTTTTCAAGCGTATTTTCTATGGCAAACGATAACAGCCGCAAATTCAAACAGAATCAAATAATTTTTTGCATACGTCCCTGAATTGTAGAGGTCTCAATGACTTTCGATTTTGGTGAAGATCGGTTAAGGGGAAGGGGTAGTTTACCTGCAACCTTTTACGTTTTAACAAGAGTAAAGTACTTGAAAATTTATTTAAACTTTTTGAAACAATGGTAATTGTTAAAAATAAAATAATTTTGTTGCCAGGCAATAAAATTATATTTTTTTCATTTTAATGTAATATAATATTTTTCATTTAATACAGCAATAAAAAGGCAGGTAAGACACAGCCTGGCTGTTTGGCTGAAAATGATTTTAAATATAAATCTTAGAATATGGAAGTCATGTATGGTTCTCCATACCGATATTTTATATATAAGATGTAAACTATACCACTTACTTGACATAAACCGTGATAGCTAAGCTAATGTACAACATATATGTATTAATTATACACATAAATGTTCCTCGATAGACACTCTATCTATTGGCGAAAACTTGAATAAAATCCGTTCAGTACTTCCTGAGATTAGCGATTTCAAACACAGAGAGAAAACGGACCGACTTTACTTTATACTATGTACAGATTTACATTAAAATGAAAAAATTATAATTTTATTGCCTGGCAACAAAATTATTTTATTTTTAACAAATACCATTGTTTGAAAAAGTTTAAATGAATTTTCAAGTACTTTACTCTTGTTAAAACGTAAAAGGTTGCAGGTAAACTACCCCTTCCCCTTAACCGATCTTCACCAAAATCAAAAGGCCTTGAGTCCTCTGCAATTCAGTGACGTATACAAAAAATTATTTGATTCTGTTGAATTTGCGGCAGTTATCGTTTGCCATAGAAAATACGCTTGATAAAAAACGTTGCAGGTAAACTACCCCTTCCCCTCAACCGATCTTCACCAAAAACAATAGGTCTTGAGTACTCTACAAATCACGGCTGTATGCAAAAAATTATTTGATTCTGTTTGAATTTGCGGCTGTTATCGTTTGCCATAGAAAATACACTTGATAAAGAAACGCTGCAGGTAAACTACCCCTTTCCCTCAACCGATCTTCACCAGAAACAATAGGTCTTGAGAACTCTGCAATTTAGGGCTGTATGCAAATAATCTTTTGATTCTGTTTGAATTTGCGGCTGTTATCGTTTGCCATAGGAAATACCCTTGTTAAAACATAAAACATTACAGGTAAACTACCCCTTTCCCTTAACCGATCTTCACCAAAACAATAGGTCTTGAGAACTCTACAATTCAGGGCTGTATGCGAAACATTATTTGATTCTGTTTGAATTTGCGGCTGTTATCGTTTGCCAAAAAAAAAAATTTCCCCTGATAAAAAAAAACCGTTGCAGGTAAACTACCCCTTCGCTCAACCGATCTTCACCAAAAACAATAGGTCGTGAGTACTCTACAAATCAGGGCTGTATGCAAAAAATTATTTGATTCTGTTTGAATTTGCGGCAGTTATCGTTTGCCATAGAACAAAAATCTACAGACACACACACAGACACTTTTCGGAAAACGACTTTTTTTCATGTTTTGAGTGTAGTAGAATCAGAATCTGCAATAATCTCGAACACGATTTTTTTTGCCATCACCTTTCCATTCCATAAGATTTATTTTTAAAATAATTTTCGAAATGAAATATTACCATAGAAACTACTTCTTTCTACTTACTGCTTCAGCCTTAACCACAGTACTGTGGTCACTAACATATACCACCTCACGTTATCGCACTCGATTTTCACTGATGATGGAAGTCAATGTCATTGCCGAAACGTCTGGTTTTGTAGAAAACATTGGACTACGGCCAAATATCCCGGGAAGGAATTTTAACAAAAACTACTTCTTTGTTGCCGATAACGTTGTACACATATATATAAAAAATATGTATAAAATTAATGGCTTGTATAAGTTAATGATTGATCTCCATTAAGTAGTGCTCAAGTTTCCAAAGTTTTAATATTATGATGTCCGTAATTAAAACATCAGAGCAGGTTTAGTGTGTATGAGGGTTCACCATGGACAAAAATTTTCGACATTTCCTATTGAGCGTTGCTTAGAATAAATCTGCGAATCTACAGTGTACGTTTCACAGAACAAACACGCGGAAAAGAAGGAGCGCTCCGAAGTCACTCATGGACCCTGAGCATCTTGCAGAGGGTTCATTCCCTAAAGACGAAAAGTCTGTGTATGAATCGTTCCTCTGTAAACACGTGCAGTTACACTGCCCAGCGATCCACTGGAAGCAAATCGCTATCCACGCTGGACACTTTTTCGGCTTGCATGCGTTATGTTGGTATCGGTTCGGCTCTTTCCATTTAAAAACCGTGCAAATGTAAGAAAATAAACATGAATGAGGCCAGAAATAACGCGAATTGTGTGTGTGTGTGTGTGTGTGTGTGTGTGTGTGTGTGTGTGTGTGTGTGTGTGTGTGTGTGTGTGTGTGTGTGTGTGTGTGTGTGTGTGTTCCCTGCCTTTTTATTGCGGTAGTGATAATAATAAAATGGAAACGTAAACAGTACATAACTGAGATATGCTTGCCTGCCACGCACGATATATTTTCTCTTATACATGACTAGCAGAATACCCGTGCTTCGCTACGGAGTTTCACGTTGTACGTAATGAAAATGTTAGTTTAATTAATAAAGTTTAATTAAAGTAGGCTTCTTAAAAATAAATAGCTGTTGCCCACAACTTCGTTCGCGTGGTCTTCAATTTAATGCGATAATATATTTAGAACAGAATCTATTCTATTGGGTTGCCATAGTAACCAGATCTAATAGTTTTTTAAGACCGCAAAGGACCCCCCAGAGGATCGTATCGAAAAAACACCTGTCCTATGTTGGTTCTCCCGTTGCGTAAAATATTTGTGCCAAGTTTGGTTGAAATCGGTCCAGTGGTTTAGGTGGAGACGTGGAAGTCCCCAAAGGATCATATCGAAAAAAAACACTTGTCCTATGTTGGTTCTCCCTTTGCGTAAAATATTTGTGCCAAATTTGGTTGAAATCGGTCCAGTGGTTTAGGAGGCGATGTGGAAGACCCCAAAGAACCCCGAAAAGGACCCCATCGAAAAAACACCTATCCTATGTTGGTTCTCGCGTTGCGTAAAATATTTGTGCCAAGTTTGGTTGAAATCGGTACAGTGGTTTAGGAGGAGATGTGGAAACCTTCGTGGACGTGCGCACAACAACTCACCGAAGTTTCATCGCAAGCGGATGAATGATATAGGAACGCATACGGGACAAACAAAGAAACATTGATTTTTATATATAAGATGTAAACTATACCACTTACTTGACATAAACCGTGATAGCTAAGCTAATGTACAACATATATGTATTAATTATACACATAAATGTTCCTCGATAGACACTCTATCTATTGGCGAAAACTTGAATAAAATCCGTTCAGTACTTCCTGAGAGTAGCGATTCCAAACACAGAGAGAAAATGGACCGACTTTACTTTATACTATGTACAGATTTACATTAAAATGAAAAAATTATAATTTTATTGCCTGGCAACAAAATTATTTTATATTTAACAATTACCATTGTTTCAAAAAGTTTAAATAAATTTTCAAGTACTTTACTCTTGTTAAAACGTAAAAGGTTGCAGGTAAACTACCCCTTCCCCTTAACCGATCTTCACCAAAATCGAAAGTCCTTGAGTCCTCTACAATTCAGGGACGTATGCAAAAAATTATTTGATTCTGTTTGAATTTGCGGCTGTTATCGTTTGCCATAGAAAATACGCTTGATAAAAAAACGTTGCAGGTAAACTACCCCTTTCCCTTAACCGATCTTCACCAAAAACAATAGGTCTTGAGTACTCTACAAATCAGGGCTAAATGCAAAACATTATTTGATTCTGTTTGAATTTGCGGCTGTTATCGTTTGCCATAGAAAATACCCTTGTTAAAAAAACGCTGCAGGTAAACTACCCCTTTCCCTCAACCGGTCTTCACCAAAAACAATAGGTCTTGAGAACTCTACAATTTAGGGCTGTATGCAAATAATCGTTTGATTCTGTTTGAATTTGCGGCTGTTATCGTTGCCATAGGAAATACCCTTGTTAAAACATAAAACGTTACTGGTAAACTACCCCTTTCCCTTAACCGATCTTCACCAAAAACAATAGGTCTTGAGAACTCTACAATTCAGGGCTGTATACGAAACATTATTTAATTCTGTTTGAATTTGCGGCTGTTATCGTTTGCCAAAAAAAAAAAATTTCCCTTGATAAAAAAAAAACCGTTGCAGGTAAACTACCCCTTTCCCTCAACCGATCTTCACCAAAAACAATAGGTCGTGAGTACTCTACAAATCAGGGCTGTATGCAAAAAATTATTTGATTCTGTTTGAATTTGCGGCAGTTATCGTTTGCCATAGAAAAAAATCTACAGACACACACACAGACACTTTTCGGGAAACGACTTTTTTTCATGTTTTGAGTGTAGTAGAATCAGAATCTGCAATAGTCTCGAACACGATTTTTTTTGCCATCACCATACTTCCATTCCTTAAGGAATATGGAAGTAAAAAGGGTTATAAACTGGGAAACAAACTTTATTTTTTAATGTAATATACATACATTATGTTAGTGTATTACATTTTATATGTAAGGTATTTGAACATATTTGAATTTCACTCTTTTGTCAGTTGCTTTACTGTGTCACTAGGTTGGCAGTAATGTAGTGTCCCTCCTTCCTTCATATGTTTCCCTTCAGATTAGTTAGTTGCTTTCTTGTGAGTGTGAGCCATTCTTGAGAAGATTTCAAAGTTCATTGCCACTTGGGCCACATCTGTATTCAAATTTACTTGATTTAATGAGAAGGTTAATGGCTCGTTCTGTCAAATCCCATTGCTTACAGCCAGCAGATACTGGCAGTAAACTTGTTTCCATTGACTTGAATGACTTTGAGAATTTAATAGAAACCAAGAAAATTGATATAGGATTTGAAACATCTAAATTGTTAAAAGAGGTTAAAGGAGTGACTGAGCTAGATATTATGAAATTTAAGAAGGAATTCCTAACATTTCTTATTAAGACTATTGAAATATCGGTATGGAGAACCATACATGACTTCCATATTCTAAGATTTATATTTAAAATCATTTTCAAAATGAAATATTACCATAGAAACTACTTCTTTCTACGTACTGCTTCAGCCTTAGCCACAGTACTGTGGTCACTAATGTATACCACCTCACGTTATCGCACTCGATTTTCACTGATGATGGAAGTCGATGGCATTGCCGAAATGTCTGGTTTTGTAGAAAACATTGGACTACGGCCAAATATCCCGGGAAGGAATTTTAACAAAAACTACTTCTTTGTTGCCGATAACGTTGTACACATATATATCAGTGGCGAAGTTACATGGAGGCAATTGAGGCAATGCCTACCCTAAAAAATTCTGTAGAATAAAAATTATAAATACGTATGAACTACATAACGTAAAGATTATACATTGTTACTGCGACTGTCAAATTTATTAAACCGAAACGTGCTTTATTGAGCGACCGCTAGATGGTGACAGGTGAGATTCGGCATAGTTCGTTTAAAGCGAATGAGGCAACCTGAACTTGCCTCAGCGTTTTTTGTATACATCGTATGTAAGCAATGTAGTGGTGTGATAGGGAAGTTTAGGGAGGGGGGATTGTCCCGCACTGTACACATAGAGCGTTGAGGCATGCCTCACTTCTGTGGTCCAAACAGTTAAGTTAAAGCGCCTGTGTTGTTTCTAAGTGTTTATTTTATGCAGTTATTAAAAGTGTCACTGTTATTCCGCTGAACTAACAGATGATCAAGATTGTTATTTGAATTATTTGTTACATTAAACATATATATAGAAACTAATCAAGTTTAAAAATTTGAAGTTCAATCTGTTGTATTATTGTGTATGACTAATACAAGGATTGTTCAATAGACACACGTATAGAGCCGTAAAGCATTTTTTATTCAGCGATTTTAAACGAAGTCTCCAATAACATTAAGACATGAGTTCCACTGTTGCGCTAACCTGTAGATTCCCTGCTAGTAAAATTCTTACGGCTGTTTGTGGAACCATTCGGTTACAGCAAACTCTACCTCAGTGTCCGATTTGAACCACCGTCCTTTTAGTGATTCCTTAAAAAAAATTTAAGATAAGATTTTTGCCTACCCATTCATTAACTACTAGCTTCGCCAGTAAGCAAATTGATGTCCATTTTTTCGGCTTGCACGCGTTATGTTGGTGTGGGTTTCGGCACTTTCCATTTAAAAAGCGTGCAAACGTAAGAAAATAAACATGAGTGAGGCCAGAAATAACGTGAATTGTGTGTGTGTGTGTGTGTGTGTGTGTGTGTGTCTTACCTGCCTTTTTATTGCCGTATTAAATGAAAAATATCGGTATGGAGAACCATACATGACTTCCATATTCTAAGATTTATTTTTAAAATCATTTTCGAAATGAAATATTACCATAGAAACTACTTCTTTCTACTTACTGCTTCAGCCTTAACCACAGTACTGTGGTCACTAACATATACCACCTCACGTTATCGCACTCGATATTCACTGATGATGGAAGTCGATGGCATTGCCGAAACATCTGGTTTTGTAGAAAACATTGGACTACGGCCAAATATCCCGAGAAGGAATTTTAACAAAAACTACTGTTTTGTTGCCGATAACGTTGTACACATATATATAAAAAATATGCATAAAATTAATGGCTTGTATAAGTTAATGATTGATCTCCATTAAGTAGTGCTCACGTTTCCAAAGTTTTAATATTATGATTTCCGTAATTAAAACATCAGAGCAGGTTTAGTGTGAATGAGGGTACACTGTGGACAAAAATTTTCAACATTTCCTATTGAGCGTTGCTTAGAGTAAAGCTGCGAATCTACAGTGTATGTTTCACAGAACAAACACGCGAAAAAGAAGGAGCCCTCCGAAGTCACTCATGGACCCTCAGCATCTTGCAGAGGGTTCATTCCCTAAAGATGAAAAGTCTGTCGTTCCTCTGTAAACACGTGCAGTTACATTGCCCAGCGATCCACAGGAAGCAAATTGATGTCCATTTTTTCGGCTTGCACGCGTTATGTTGGTGTGGGTTTCGGCACTTTCCATTTAAAAAACGTGCAAATGTAAGAAAATAAACATGAGTGAGGCCAGAAATAACGTGAATTGTGTGTGTGTGTGTGTGTGTGTGTGTGTGTGTGTGTGTGTGTGTGTGTGTGTGTGTGTGTGTGTGTGTGTGTGTGTGTGTGTGTGTGTGTGTGTGTGTGTGTGTGTCTTACCTGCCTTTTTATTGCTGTAGGCATAATAATAAAATGGAAACGTAAACATTACATAACTGAGATATGCTTACCTGCCACGAACGATATATTATTTTATACATGGAGGAGTTCAGTGACATACACACGTACAGAAGTCATCTTCAAAAATACTAGAAGTCGTCCATGCTTTTATGTTGGCAGTGTAACTTACAGGAAGTTTTTTGATGTTTTTAAAACATCTAGGATGCAAACTTTTCCCGATAACTAAAAGTTTCCTTTTTTCGGTTCCCGTCATGTTCGCACAAACAAAAACTGTAACTCTTTGTTTAGAGCTTCCCACCAACGCACTTTTCATTTTTAAATTTGAAAGTCTTATCTGGAGTTAATTTATAAAAAATTCCAGCTTCATGTCCATTAAAGATGTCTTCATCTTTATATGATCGTCTAATTTCTGGCCAAGTGTTACGCACCCAATCGCCTGTAACGTTCAGATCTACGCATTTTGCCTCACCACAAATTTTTGCAAAGGAAATCGAGTGTCGGGCCTTAAATCGATCTAGCCATCCATTGGAGCACGTAAAATGGCTGGCGCCGGCAGTCCTATTACAGTGCTTATTGCTTGCATACAAAGTATGTCTGTAGCCATGGGCTAGCGCGCGCGTGCACATATATACGTTTATATGAAATTTAGAGTAAAATATCTGAGAAATATTTGACGCTATAACAGAGTAGTACAATATTTAGTGACGTTAAAACCGGGAATTTTTATAATGTTAAAGATATCAGTTTGACCGGACTTATGACAAAATAACGCTACACCCGAGTTGACGTAACAGCCGAGGCCGTAATAACCAAGTTCCACTGTATATATAAAGATATTAACTCAAACATAATTTACATTAAAATGAAAAAATGTTAATTTTATTGCCTGGCAACAAAATTATTTTATTTTTAACAATTACCATTGTTTCAAAAAGTTTAAATAAAATTTTCAAGTACTTTACTCTTGTTAAAACGTAAAAGGTTGCAGGTAAACTACCCCTTCCCCTTAACCGATCTTCACCAAAATCTAAAGGCCTTGATTCCTCAACAATTCACTGACGTATGCAAATAATTATTTGATTCTGTTTGAATTTGCGGCAGTTATCGTTTGCCATAGAAAATACGCTTGATAAAAAACGTTGCAGGTAAACTACCCTTCCCCTCAACCGATCCTCACAAAAACAATAGGTCTTGAGTACTCTACAATACAGTGCTGTATGCAAAAAATTATTAGATTCTGTTTGAATTTGCGGCTGTTATCGTTTGCCATAGAAAATACCCTTGTTAAAAAAACGTTGTAGGTAAACTACCCCTTTCCCTTAACCGATCTTCACCAAAAACAACAGGTCTTGAGAACTCTACAATTTAGGGCTGTATGCAAATAATCTTTTGATTCTGTTTGAATTTGCAGCTGTTATCGTTTGCCATAGGAAATACCCTTGTTAAAACATAAAACGTTACAGGTAAACTACCCCTTTCCCTTAACCGATCTTCACCAAAAACAATAGGTCTTGAGAACTCTACAATTTAGGGCTGTATGCAAATAATCTTTTGATTCTGTTTGAATTTGCGGCTGTTATCGTTTGCCAAAAAAAAAAATTTCCCTTGATAAAAAAACCGTTGCAGGTAAACTACCCCTTTCCCTCAACCGATCTTCACCAAAAACAATAGGTCGTGAGTACTCTACAAATCAGGGCTGTATGCAAAAAATTATTTGATTCTGTTTGAATTTGCGGCAGTTATCGTTTGCCATAGAAAAAAAATCTACAGACACACACACACACACACAGACACTTTTCGGAAAACGACTTTTTTTCATGTTTTGAGTGTAGTAGAATCAGAATCTGCAATAATCTCGAACACGATTTTTTTTGCCATCACCATACTTCCATTCCTTAAGGAATATGGAAGTAAAAAATATTATATTACATTAAAATGAAAAAATTTTAATTTTATTGCCTGGCAACAAAATTATTTTATTTTGAACAATTACCATTGTTTCAAAAAGTTTAAATAAATTTTCAAGTACTTTACTCTTGTTAAAACGTAAAAGGTTGCAGGTAAACTACCCCTTCCCCTTAACCGATCTTCACCAAAATCGAAAGTCCTTGAGACCTCTACAATTCAGGGACGTATGCAAAAAATTATTTGATTCTGTTTGAATTTGCGGCTGTTATCGTTTGCCATAGAAAATACGCTTGACAAAAAAACGTTGCTGGTAAACTACCCCTTCCCCTCAACCGATCTTCACCAAAAACAATAGGTCTTGAGTACTCTACAAATCAGGGCTGTATGCAAAACATTATTTGATTCTGTTTGAATTTGCGGCTGTTATCGTTTGCCATAGAAAATACCCTTGTTAAAAAAACGTTGTAGGTAAACTACCCCTTTCCCTTTACCGATCTTCACCAAAAACAATAGGTCTTGAGAACTCTACAATTTAGGGCTGTATGCAAATAATCTTTTGATTCTGTTTGAATTTGCGGCTGTTATCGTTTGCCATAGGAAATACCCTTGTTAAAACATAAAACGTTACAGGTAAACTACCCCTTTCCCTTAACCGATCTTCACCAAAAACAATAGGTCTTGAGAACTCTACAATTCAGGGCTGTATACGAAACATTATTTAATTCTGTTTGAATTTGCGGCTGTTATCGTTTGCCAAAAAAAAAATTTTCCTTGATACAAAAAAAACCGTTGCAGGTAAAACTACCCCTTTCCCTCAACCGATCTTCACCATAAACAATAGGTCGCGAGTACTCTACAAATCAGGGCTGTATGCAAAAAATTATTTGATTCTGTTTGAATTTGCGGCAGTTATCGTTTGCCATAGAAAAAAAATCTACAGACAGACACACACAGAACTTTTCGGAAAACGACTTTTTCATGTTTTGAGTGTAGTAGAATCAGAATCTGCAATAATCTCGAACACCATTTTTTTTGCCATCACCATACTTCCATTCCTTAAGGAATATGGAAGTAAAAAATCAAGGAAAGAAGTCCATTAAAATACAAAGCTGTTAGAGGTCTGGCGTCATTTGATAAATGACCTGTAATTATAAGTAATTGGTCAAGTATTGGAAAGAACAGAATCAATGTTTTATTTGAAGTTCTGTATAAGAAAACAATATTACTGAAGTGCTTGCTGAAAAGGCTAAACAGTAGTATTCTGTGCTCTGTAGTGAGGCCATTGGTGTTTAAAAGACACTTTGGATTCTTTTAATGACTGTAGGGCCATTCCATGCCAAATCATCCAGGGGCCGACACCCACTGCCACAGATTTTAATGAAAATTTGTTCACATTATGTGAATACAAAAATAAGAAAAAATCCAAAATTTCGTCCAATTCTAACAAGTAGTTTCAGAATTATGGTCGTTTAAAGTTTTAAGAGATTTGAACTTCGGAGGACAATTTGAGCGGGAAACCAGCTTGTATGTATTTGGGCTTTTCTATGTAAAATCAATATTTATTGAGCTAGAGGCTTCAAAATTTATTCATTTGCCCTAAATTTTATGGAGAATCAGATAATACTATAAGTATTGGCATTATGATTTTTCATCATGGATAAAATTATTCTTAAATATAAAAATAAATATTCTTTCAAAGTTGTGACGCATATATCGAAAAATATCTGTGGCTAAAATCTCTCTCCAGATACCCTAATACAACCATATATTACTGAAAAGAGCATGAAATTCCCTTTCAAATGATGAAATAATATTGGTGGTTTTTTAAGTTTAAAGAGTTTTATTACAATGTAAATCTAATAATTTTTTTGCGTGTTGCGGAAATGGTATGTTCAACAAAGACAAAGTTTGTATTAAAAAAATTAAGAGAGTGAAAGAGTTCTTAAATATAGCACTATAGAGCTAAAATATATTGAAAATACAACTTACAAGGTACATTTGCATTTACTTTGTACATATATACTAGTTGCGGCATACTTCAAGTGATTAATTTTTTATGGTATGATGTCTCTTTGTAATGAGGAAGAAATTTTTGGATTCCCTTAAACAAGAGATCAGTTAAACATATACAAGTAAACATTCCCACTTATTTGAAAAGAGGACAACATTATTTTTACTTCCATATTCCTTAAGGAATGGAAGTATGGTGATGGCAAAAAAAATCGTGTTCGAGATTATTGCAGATTCTGATTGTACTACACTTCAAAACATGAAAAAAAGTCGTTTTCCGAAAAGTGTCTGTGTGTGTGTGTCTGTAGATTTTTTTTTCTATGGCAAACGATAACTGCCGCAAATTCAAACAGAATCAAATAATTTTTTGCATACAGCTCTGATTTGTAGAGTACTCACGACCTATTGTTTTTGGTGAAGATCGGTTGAGGGAAAGGGGTAGTTTACCTGCAACGTTTTTTTTTTATCAAGGGAAATTTTTTTTTTGGCAAACGATAACAGCCGCAAATTCAAACAGAATCAAATAATGTTTCGCATACAGCCCTAAATTGTAGAGTTCTCAAGACCTATTGTTTTTGGTGAAGATCGGTTAAGGGAAAGGGGTAGTTTACCTGCACCGTTTTATGTCTTAACAAGGGTATTTCCTATGGCAAACGATAACAGCCGCAAATTCAAACAGAATCAAACGATTATTTGCATACAGCCCTAAATTGTAGAGTTCTCAAGACCTATTGTTTTTGGTGAAGGTCGGTTGAGGGAAAGGGGTAGTTTACCTGCAACGTTTTTTTAACAAGGATATTTTCTATGGCAAACGATAACAGCCGCAAATTCAAACAGAATCAAATAATGTTTTGCATACAGCCCTGATTTGTAGAGTACTCAAGACCTATTGTTTTTGGTGAAGATCGGTTAAGGGGAAGGGGTAGTTTACCAGCAACGTTTTTTTATCAAGCGTATTTTCTATGGCAAACAATAACAGCCGCAAATTCAAACAGAATCAAATAATTTTTTGCATACGTCCCTGAATTGTAGAGGTCTCAAGGACTTTCGATTTTGGTGAAGATCGGTTAAGGGGAAGGGGTAGTTTACCTGCAACCTTTTACGTTTTAACAAGAGTAAAGTACTTGAAAATTTATTTAAACGTTTTGAAACAATGGTAATTGTTAAAAATAAAATAATTTTGTTGCCAGGCAATAAAATTAAAATTTTTTCATTTTAATGTAAATTATGTTTGAGTTAATATCTTTATATATACAGTGGAACTTGGTTATTACGGCCTCGGCTGTTACGTCAACTCGGGTGTAGCGTTATTTTGTCATAAGTCCGGTCAAACTGATATCTTTAACATTATAAAAATTCCCGGTTTTAATGTCACTAAATATTGTACTACTCTGTTATAGCGTCAAATATTTCTCAGATATTTTACTCTAAATTCAATATAAACGTATATATGTGCGCGCGCGCGCTAGCCCATGGCTACAGACATACATTGTATGCAAGCGATAAGCACTGTAACAGGACTGCCGGCGCCAGCCATTTTACGTGCTCCAACGGATGGCTAGATCGATTTAAGGCCCGACACTCGATTTCCTTTGCAAAAATTTGTGGTGAGGCAAAATGCGTAGATCTGAACGTTACAGGCGATTGGGTGCGTAACACTTGGCCAGAAATTAGACGATCATATAAAGATGAAGACATCTTTAATGGACATGAAGCCGGAATTTTTTATAAATTAACTCCAGATAAGACTTTCAAATTTAAAAATGAAAAGTGCATTGGTGGGAAGCTCTAAACAAAGAGTTACAGTTTTTGTTTGTGGGAAAATGACGGGAACCGAAAAAAGGAAACTTTTAGTTATTGGGAAAAGTTTGCATCCTAGATGTTTTAAAAACATCAAAAAACTTCCTGTAAGTTACACTGCCAACATAAAAGCGTGGACGACTTCTAGTATTTTTGAAGATGACTTCTGTACGTGTGTATGTCACTGAACTCCTCCATGTATAAAATAATATATCGTTCGTGGCAGGTAAGCATATCTCAGTTATGTAATGTTTACGTTTCCATTTTATTATTATGCCTACAGCAATAAAAAGGCAGGTAAGACACACACACACACACAATTCACATTATTTCTGGCCTCACTCATGTTTATTTTCTTACATTTGCACGCTTTTTAAATGGAAAGTGCCGAAACCCATACCAACATAACGCGTGCAAGCCGAAAAAATGGACATCAATTTGCTTCCTGTGGATCGCTGGGCAATGTAACTGCACGTGTTTATAGAGGAACGATTCATAGACAGACTTTTCGTCTTTAGGGAATGAACCCTCTGCAAGATGCTGAGGGTCCATGAGTGACTTCGGAGCGCTCCTTCTTTTTCGCGTGTTTGTTCTGTGAAACATACACTGTAGATTCGCAGCTTTACTCTAAGCAACGCTCAATAGGAATTGTTGAAAATTTTTGTCCACAGTGTACCCTCATTCACACTAAACCTGCTCTGATGTTTTAATTACGGACATCATAATATTAAAACTTTGGAAACTTGAGCACTACTTAATGGAGATCAATCATTAACTTATACAAGCCATTAATTTTATGCATATATTTTATATATATGTGTACAACTTTATCGGCAACAAAGAAGTAGTTTTTGTTAAAATCCTTCCCGGGATATTTGGCCGTAGTCCAATGTTTTCTACAAAACCAGACGTTTCGGCAATGACATTGACTTCCATCATCAGTGAAAATCGAGTGCGATAACGTGAGGTGGTATATGTTAGTGACCACAGTACTGTGGTTAAGGCTGAAGCAGTAAGTAGAAAGAAGTAGTTTCTATGGTAATATTTCATTTCGAAAATGATTTTAAATATAAATCTTAGAATATGGAAGTCATGTATGGTTCTCCATACCGATATTTTATTTTAACTGTATCAAATAAATCAAAGCATTAAAATATATTTTTTAGCTATAAGGAGGAACTTTAAGTTATGTAATTATTAAGCATTCTAAAGACATAATCTGAAGTTTATTACAGTTAAGAAAAACAAAACTCAGTTTGTAGGGACACACTGGTCATGTGCACACTGGTGTGTCTTACTCCTGTTATGACATGAAATGAAAAGTCTGAACATGAATCCTCCTCCATCTCCAAAATCCCTTGCAGCCATATTTCAGTATACAGCTTGCTCTGGTCTAGTTAACATCATTTGCTTTATTCACAATAATATAGGTTTCTTAATGTTATAGGTTGCATAATGTTTTAAGTGTCTAATATATTTCTCAGTTTTATTTACTTTAAATAAGTAAAAATCATATCATTGTAATGACATCATGTGTGATATGTGATGTGTTGTAGTGTGTTGTGGAGTGATTTTAGTACATACCCTAACAGTTTATTGTTTTTTCTTAACCATGGAAGTTATGGCGTGTAGTAGTGAATATAGACCGAGTTTTATATGTACTGTGGGTACTTTATTAAACTCTTCCTGTGAAAATACATCATTAACAAAGAACAGGAATATTTATGTGATTTCTGATGAATTGTCTGAAGAAGATGTAGAACTTTTGAGTTGGTGTACAAACAATCAGTACTGTGAAAAAGACACAATTTGTTCTCACCATTTGTGCTATTTTTAAAAATATTTTCAAAAAAACCAAAAAGCCTGTTGTGATCCATTTCAAAGACATTCTGTTCCCTTGACAAAGAAAAATAATCTTAGGGTAATTACATTACAAAAAGCAAAGGATGTTAAGGAAAATAAAAACATCATCTTGGTCCCTGGAAAGCTGCTGTGCAGTAACTGTAGAAAATCAATTTAATTATTCATTTATATCCTAGGCTACTTTTGAACTTAAGTGACTTGATTTGTTTTAAAAGATAAAGACTTTGAACACATAACATCACCAAGATATATCATGTTATATAAAAAGAAGAGTTTATGGCACCTAAATATGAATATGTAGTAAGTAAAAGTTAACCATAAGTGTGACTTGTAAATATTATATTTTCACTATATTTTACATCCCGGTTGTTATATGTAAGTCAACTCAATACACTATCAACTATGAGGTCAAAAAGTAGCACATGGCCCAGGCCGTTGAACATAACATCTTTTCTTTATGTAAAAATAATGTATTAGATTTACATTGTAATAAAACTCCTAAAACTCAAAAACCCACCAATATTATTTCATCATTTGAAAGGAAATCCCATGCTCTTTTCAGTAATATATGGTTGTATTAGGGTATCTGTAGAGAGATTTTAGCCATGTTTACTTGTATATGTAACTTGTGAATTTAACTAATCTCTTGTTTAAGGCAATCCAAAAATTTCTTACTCATTACAAAGAGACATCATACCATAAAAAATTAATCATTTGAAGTATGCCGCAACTAGTATATATGTACAAAGTAAATGCAAATGGACCTTGTAATTTGTATTTTCAATATATTTTAGCTCTGTAGTGCTATATTTAAGAAGAACTTTTTCACTCTCTAATTTTTTTAATACAAACTTTGTCTTTATTGAACATACCATTTCTGCAACACGCAAAAAGAATTATTAGATTTACATTGTAATAAAACTCTTTAAACTCAAAAAACCACCAATATTATTTCATCATTTGAAAGGGAATTTCATGCTCTTTTCAGTAATATATGGTTGTATTAGGGTATCTGGAGAGAGATTTTAGCCACAGATATTTTTCTATATATGAGTCACAGCTTTGAAATAATATTTATTTTTATATTTAAGAATAATTTTATCCATGATGAAAAATCATAATGCCATTACTTATAGTATCATCTGATTCTCCATAAAATTTAGGGCAAAGGAATAAATTTTGAAACCTCTAGCTCAATAAATATTGATTTTACATAGAAAAGCCCAAATACATACAAGCTGGTTTCCCGCTCAAATTGTCCTCCGAAGTTCAAATCTCTTAAAACTTTAAACGACCATAATTCTGAAACTACTTGTTAGAATTGGACGAAATTTTGGATTTTTTCTTATTTTTGTATTCACATAATGTGAACAAATTTTCATTAAAATCTGAGAACCTTGGGTGTCAAATTGAACTTTGGCTGGATGATTTGGCATGGAATGGCCTTGTATCAATGACAAAGAGTAAAGTGAAATTAGATTGTACGATTTCTATTCATCTTTTTTATACAAAAGCCCAAGTATTATGAACTGTGGGAAGTTGTTAAATTGGCTCTAATTGTTTCACATGGTAACATGGCTCTAATTCTTTCACATAGGAACATGGCTCTAGTTGTTTCCCATGGTAATGCCTCTGTTGAGTCAGGGTTTTCAGTAAACAAATGCCTATTAACAGAAAATGGAAAAGAGGATAGTGCAGTAGTTCTCGGTTATTAGATATTTAAAATTGTTATTTATCAAATTAAATTGTCCCTGTTCAGGAGTCGTTTACTGTAGTACTCTCCAATTAAATGATTAAAAGTATTTAAATTTGAGTTACTTTACCTTGTTCGGACGTAGAAGTTAACCAAGATGTCATCTAGTGTAATCGGCAGAGAAAAATAGGTCAGTCCAAATAAACAAGTACATAGTTATAATTCATATAAAACACTACTTTATTGTATTTTCATCTAACATTCTTTTTTATCATTCCTTTTTTTTATGAATCAATTAAAAAACATGTCTTCTCTTTCTCTATTCGCTAACATTTCACTTACACACAATTATATATTGAAGTGACAACCCCATCTGATTAAAATAACAACCTTATCTCTTATTTCTTATAATTAAATTAACTTATTTATTAAATTTTTTAATTAAAAGCAACCCAGCATTTCGCTCACACACACACACACACACTCATATCTTTTAAACCCCTTTATTTAAATTTAGCGCTTTTATGAATTTAAATATATTGATTGGTTTAAGTTTTTTCTGTTACTTGACTGGCGCCGTCCCTGCAGACCACGTGTCACTCTTATTACATTTTTGTTCACTGGTTGCGTCCAAAAGATGTTGCACTGATTAAATTTGGTTCATTTGCGGTTATTTGCTCTCTCACTTTTGAAGATTTCACTGTTTACTGTTACTTTATATCATGCCAATTTTATAGTTTAAATCACATTTTCACTTTTAAACAAATTTTCGGCTCGCGAGCCTTGTTACACTGAACCGGCCAGAGCCGCAGCTATAGGACGACAGAGTTTGTTCTATGCGCACTAGGTGAGAAGGAATTTATACGGATGTGACATTTTCGTGGGAAAGCTGGCCGACCTGTGTGCGCGTATGCGTGAATGAGCCACCCTTGCTGATAACTTTTACATTCCCAGACTCTTTAATTGCTTTTGTGCAACACGTACGGCTTGGTACCGCACTGACTGCAAGGTGTTCAAAAATGTCAAGCGTTTGTGATCAAAACGTTGTTCAGCTTGAGTTGCTACTACTTTTTACAATTATTAAAGAATAAAATAAATCCCAACAGTTTGTCCCGTTACAATAGTGTTGTTGTCAGTGCATTGTATATGATGCTCTCAAGTATTATGGTGGCTTCAGAAATGTTAAAATCACTCAAAAAGTGCTTACTGCTGTACAATCTGCCAGTGTCAAGAGAAAGTAAAAGAGAATAAGAAATACCAAGAAAACAATGGCATAGACCTTCTAAAAATTAAAAATTAAATTAGAAAGTTTCAAGATCAGAGAAAAGTTTCTCGAATGAAACAGCAAATAGAAGAAGAAATCAGTTTGAAAATTAGGAGCTTAGAAGATTCTCAACTAAAAAATAACTAGTGCTTCTGTAAGTAACAATTACATATTAATTTGTTTCTCTGCATATGTATATGTTTCCATGTTAATAATACTCTAATTGTGTTTTTTGTCTTACAGTTAATATGAGTGTATTGTAGGGCTAATTAATAAAAACTAATTATTTTAAAAATGTGTGTAATCTTTTCTGAACTTTCCGCATGTCAGGGAAAAATCTTGAAACCGTCAGGGAAATTAATTTTGAAAATTTTGTGGAAACCCTGCAGTAATAATAAACATAATAAAATTTCCCAGTAATTTGCGAAGTGCAAATTTCTCAAATTGAATATTCAGGTAAGAGCAGAGTGTGACAGCGCTCACAGATTTGTTAACAGATTGCCATTCCTGAGAACATTTACTGCTGTATGACAAATAGGCATGCGCTGGCTGGATCATATAGCCAGCCAAACCATAAGTAATGTAACGGTACAGAATTGTGAGCTACCCCAGTTTAATTTTATATTGCATCAATTCAATCACTTTTCAAATTGCCAGACTTTCACCTGTGAGGAGCCCCAGTACAGCAATGCACGCAGTTAGCCCAAACAATTGCCCAGACGTATTGCGTAACCGCCCAGCAGCAGGTTTTTTGTGAATTACAGTATGCAGTCTATCACCAGTTGTTGCATCAGCCAGTAGCAGATAGCAGTCTTCAACCAGAGCGGTCGTAAGTTAAATAGTGGCCTCGGGCGCAAGATAGGCCGAAAATAATCTAATCGGCCTATCAAGTAAAGTGTTAACGCGCAGTTTGCCAAAAAAATGTGCTTGCGAACAATGTAAGCCGACCGATTGAAAAGAATAGTGATGTTATTTGTGAAACAGCCTTAAAATTTGTGATTGAGAAACTAATCCAAGTTAAACAGTATAAAATCAGTTTTCGGAGTGTTCTACAAACAAAAAGTGCGTAACACGTGGTGGCGGAAATTGTGGATTGCATTGACCAGATGAGTAGCAAACTAAAGAACATAACCAATTGAATAAAATTAAACACCATTTTTAGTAATTTCCTTTGTTATGTATAATGTATTAATTTTCAAATGAGATCTCTAAGGGAAAAAATTTACTACTGGTTCATAATAGTTTGTCATAGGCTAGTTGATTAAGAAATGTTTATTTATTAATTCATAAAATTTCACTTTAAAATAAATTCAGATTTTATTTAATATAAAGTATGTGTTAGAGTAAGTTATTACGCCATAACCATTTCCTATTCTGTGCTGACAACTTGTCTAACGAAATCGGGGGTTTTCTGAGATTTTATTACAGTCAGATAGCGGGATTTTATAAGGGCTAGAGTGTAGAAGGTTTCGATATTTAACCTTTAATAAAAATATCGTGGCGACCTAGGCAGTTTCAAAACGTAAGTTTTACAGGGACAATGACGGTAAGTAAAATTCTGGCAGCGGTAAGTATTATTTTATGATGAGTGTAGTATTTAGTTAAAAAGGTAAGAAGGCGAGTACCTTTACAACGACGCCCCTGCCAGGATGTTCGTATAAATATTATAGGAACTAGACCTGTTTTAAAGCACAGAAAGAAGGAATTGGTAACGGCGTATTTGTAAAAAATTATCATACATAATTACGTTAAATAAGGTTATGTTTGGGTAGAGCTATTGTGTGTTTACTTTTACGTATTGCTAACTGTTTTATGTGTGGGGTATTTTGATTTAAGTAACAGTGGTAGAAAATAAGGCAGTAAATATGCCTAGTGATAATGATGATAGTATAATGGGAGTAGAAAGTGGTGAAGAGATAGACCAATTTAACAGAAATAAAGTCGATCAGGTGGCGGGTAATGAGGTTAGTAATGATATGGTGAATTTCATGCTCAAGGAGATTTATCAAAGTTTGGTTAAACAAAACGCAATGTTAGATGAAATGATTAATAACACGAAAGAACGATATAAAAAGGGGAAATTGGAGTCGAATAAATTAAAAGAGAGTACAGAAGTTAAATCAAAACAGGTAAGTGATAGTAATGTTGTTAATGATAGTGAGGGAATAATTAACCAGGTGAGTGATAACGATAATTCCAATAATGAATTAATAAATAACAGTGACAAAATAGTGGGAGAGGTAGTGTTGACTAGTGAATATAATGATGGTGATTACAATTCTGAGGTAAGTGGGAGTAATACAAGTAATTATAATGATGAAATAACATTAAATAAGAATAATGATCATATAGCTGAAAATGGGGTATCTAAGAATGATACGGTAAGTAACAGTGGTGAAATTAAAAACGTGGTGTTAAGAGTGTAAGGTTGTGAGCAGAGAAAGTGTTAATGAGGTTATAAGAGTGTGTGTAGAGAGGTTAAATGGGCAAAGGGCAGATGTTCCCCAAGTTTATGGTGAAACAGAGTTTTCACAGGTGTTTAATGAGGACAGAGTTTCCTCCTGTATTTGTATGGAAGACAAGGTGTCTTCAGATGGTCCCTGTATTTTTTGTGATTTAACTGGTAAAGCCAGTAGAGGTAATAAATATTTAATGGTGCCCTTTGCATGGAATGGGAGAGTTCAGGATGGTTATGAGAGGTGTTGTGATGAAAGAGAGAGAGAGAAATAAAAATTTTTGAGATTAATAGAGGTTATGAAATGTTGGTGCAGGTGTTAGATATTGAGAGAGAGGAAGAAAGTGAATTGCATTATGAAAAGGAGAGAGAGGAATATTTGAATAAAACTGTTATAAATGATAAAATAACTGACTTGATGTTGAGAAAAAATACTTACGGAGACTGGACAAAAATAATTGATAGTGATAAGTTTTATGACATAATAAAAGGGATAATGAATGATATAGAGGTAATGGTTTATAATAATAATAATAATAATAAATTGGATGTAAATAGAAATGATTTATGCTATAAATATGTTAGGTATATACATGACGATGGAGGCTGAAGTAAAAAGCAGTGTATGGACATTTTAAATACTTTAGTATATGGTAACGACTTGGCTGAATCAGGTATTAAAGTGTGACAAATAATAATTGGATATGACGAAAATTTGTAAATAAATGTATTGTGTTAATATTATTTTGCTGCAATGTACAGTATAGCTTATAGGTAACGTATGTTTGTAATAAGAACAAATGGCATAATAATATTTAAGTCTATTTTGTATGATGTGTGTATATTAAAAATGTTTTAAATAATATAATTACAGCTAAACTGTTTTGAGTGGAGGTTATTAAATAATTGTCAAGTTAAACAAATAATTTAAAAAGGTTAATTTTATTAATGAATTAAAATTATATTTGGTTTGAACTGTAATAAATAGATTTTGACAAATATGTTAACATTAAAAGATTTATAGAAATCAGAAGTACAGGTATTAGGGTGATGTAATTTTGGGTGTTCAGACAGAGTGTTTACAACACCAGTCTGGCAGACGACTGTTTATGTAAACAGGTGTGTTGTATGTTGTGACTAATGTCTACAGACATACTTGGTGACAATAACAAAAATGTTGTAGTCTGCTGAATCATTGCCAGTAGGAAAATCCTATTATGAAATAAAAAGAAATACCAGATGTAAAGAAATGAAAGTAAATTTTTTGAATAATACAGGTAATATTTTTATGTTGAATCATTTTGAAAAATGTAACTAATTTTGAAATTGTTAATTAAGACAATATGAATTAAATTTAATGAAAGGTAATTAAATAAATTGAAAAGATAATTTTTAATGTGACTTTAAATCTAGTTTGATTGGAATCTTGATTGTAATGGTAAAATACTAGTTTTGTTAATACTAGTTTCTAGGGTTAAGAGATATTTTAAAATAAAAAATGAGCCAGTGCTTTGTCAATGAACCAGTATGGCTAAGGGGAAACAAATCAGTTGTGGGATATGGAGTGATGGAAGGCCGTTTGTCGATTTTTTAATTGAATGTTTCAATGTCAGGCGATACTGGGGCGGGTATCTGTTCGATTTTTCGGTGTTGGGATCTCAAACAGAGAAGTCCAGTAAGGTCGGAGGGGTGCTGTCACAGTCGCCAGACTAGGGGGGTAAGAACCCAGGCTTTTAGTAGAGTGCTCAGGGGGGTTGCGGCGCCATGTCCTCACTGACCCTCTTAGGTTTAGGCAAAAGAGTTTGAACGCTTCGGCCTTCAATCTCTTATTGGGGGGGTATTGTAACGGTACAGAATTGTGAGCTACCCCAGTTTAATTTTATATTGCATCAATTCAATCACTTTTCAAATTGCCAGACTTTCACCTGTGAGGAGCCCCAGTACAGCAATGCACACAGTTAGCCCAAACAATTGCCCAGACGTATTGCGTAACCGCCCAGCAGCAGGTTTTTTGTGAATTACAGTATGCAGTCTATCACCAGTTGTTGCATCAGCCAGTAGCAGATAGCAGTCTTCAACCAGAGCGGTCGTAAGTTAAATAGTGGCCTCGGGCGCAAGATAGGCCGAAAATAATCTAATCGGCCTATCAAGTAAAGTGTTAACGCGCAGTTTGCCAAAAAATGTGCTTGCGAACAATGTAAGCTGACCGATTGAAAAGAATAGTGATGTTATTTGTGAAACAGCCTTAAAATTTGTGATTGAGAAACTAATCCAAGTTAAACAGTATAAAATCAGTTTTCGGAGTGTTCTACAAACAAAAAGTGCGTAACACGTGGTGGCGGAAATTGTGGATTGCATTGACCAGATGAGTAGCAAACTAAAGAACATAATCAATTGAATAAAATTAAACACCATTTTTAGTAATTTCCTTTGTTATGTATAATGTATTAAATTTCAAATGAGATCTCTAAGGGAAAAAATTTACTACTGGGTCATAATAGTTTGTCATAGGCTAGTTGATTAAGAAATGTTTATTTTATTAATTCATAAAATTTCACCTTAAAATAAATTCAGATTTTATTTAATATAAAGTATGTGTTAGAGTAAGTTATTACGACATAACCATTTCCTATTCTGTGCTGACAACTCGTCTAACGAAATCGGGGGTTTTCTGAGATTGTATTACAGTCAGATAGCGGGATTTTATAAGGGCTAGAGTGTAGAAGGTTTCGATATTTAACCTTTAATAAAAATATCGTGGCGACCTAGGCAGTTTCAAAAGGTAAGTTTTACGGGGACAATAACGGTAAGTAAAATTCTGGCAGTGGTAAGTATTATTTTATGATGAGTGTAGTATTTAGTTAAAAAGGTAAGAAGGCGAGTACCTTTACAGTAATTTACATTTTGACTTGTCTTCACTGCTTTCTCATTGTGTCATTGAATATTCTGATAACATATTGTTAAATTATTTTCAATTATATTTCAATAGAAACTTTCCAAAAAAAATAAGAGGTGCTTCCAATGCCAACATTTGATGCTACATCACTGCAGCAACAATCCTAAACGTGAGTCAGTTTCAGTGTAGTGGAATATATGGATTGCTTATTAACAAATGAAAACTATGTGCTTCCATAAAGTAACAATTGTTGAGATGTAGATGTGCAAAATGTACCAAAGAAACTTAGGTCTGATATTACTTCTCTTTTATAGGATGTGTATGTGGGGGGGGGGGATATAAAGTAGTAATTCACTACTTTGCTGATTTGCTTTTGACAATATTGCAAACTCAGTTTACTCTGTATTTTTTCAAGGAGTTTACTCTGAATAATAAATGTTTTAATTCAATACAGTTATGTTAATTAGTGACTTATTGTCATTGTTAATTACTTATCCTTATCAGACACACTGAACAGTTTAATTAATTTTTTAAGGATGTAGGCTCTAAGGCAGCCGACTTTGGACAGCTTTCTGGCCTGTATTCTCTGCAGCTCGTTGTAGGAGACGTTATTCTTTCAAACTCGTTTGCGTGGGACGTGGCTAATGTTCAGCTTAAATTGGCTTTGGACCCATCGCAGGCACCTAAACAAGATTCTATGTACAAACCTAAACCAGAAATCAAGGTAACTCAATATATTTAAGCATTCAACATAATGATAAAATTAAGTTTGTGAGCTGCTTGCTTTACAGTCTATGGACTTGATGTAAGAGAATTGTCTGTCCAAATATAATAGCATATTTTTATAAACTCTGCATTTAAATAAAGGTTGTTAGTAACAATAATTACTATTATTTGTTGTCGTATACATTTTAACACTTCTAGGACCAACAACCATTGTATCAAATGTAATTTTAAAATTGCTACTATTAATAATATGTAGTACTATTAATGTAATAAATTTCTTCTGCTATCTATATGTCAGATGTTATACCAACAATTTTTAGTACACAACCAACTATAAGATAGCAAAATAAAAAAATAATTATGAGAACAACTTGACATTATGTTAGCAGTGTTGAACTAAAATGAACTGTTCCATGTTTGTGTAGTTTTCGCTCTATTTCATGTTCATTGAAAGTGTCCTGTAATAGAAAATGTTTGTAACTAGTCTTTTGTTTTATTTAAAAGTATTTTTATACAAATAAATAAACAATATTGAATGTTCTGTGTACACAAAAAAGCAAACAAGTGGACTAATCATGTGGTTGTTGTCTTTTTATGATATAGATGTTTTTGTTTATATTGTTATGACGGTCTACTGATCGTTGTATGGTACAGTCTAAAATAAAATACAAGACACCAATGAAGTCACTAATCACCAGCTTTAATTATCACAATTAAACAGTTTGTAATCAAGATAGTCTCTTACAACAAATCAAATAAAAATTGTTCACATGCAATAAAAATGTCAACTACTAGAGTCTCGCACAATTGTAAAACACATAACACTTCGCCACAATACTTCAAACCGCACTGGAATAAATCACCACTAAAACTAAACCTAAGCGCCGCTGAATGCCAATATTTATACCCTTCTGAAATTCCAGAATCGTCCATACTGCGTGTCAGCGCTACACTAGAGTGTAATTGTTTGTGGCCTTGACACAGTGCGCGTGGCCGGCGAAGTCTGGAACTGTCTGCCTAACGTGTGTTGAGATCACGTACGCACACAACATTATAGCCGGGCTCTGCTAGAATAGCCGAGAAATATGTAGCTTGTTCTGTAATGTCATAACAATATGTATAGTTTTTTATTAATTATAATGTAAGAAGAAAAGATTTCTTATCAATTTTCTGCTAACTTGTGGCTACCAGTAACCTAGAAAACAGCTTATTTTGAGTGCTATATGTTTATAGCACTAGAAAACAGCTGTATGAGTGCAAATAATGTTTAAAAACTTTCCTTTTGTTAAAAGTACAGCCATGAGGATTGTACTGAGGATAATAATATGCTAAGATATTGACTGGGGTAAATAGAGGGCAAAAAAATGTTATAATTCAGGACCAGGTGAATACAGTATTTCGAAATGTAATGCTGTTAACAAGTAAAATGTAACAGTTTGCTGACAAGTGTGTGTGTGTGTGTGTGTACGTGCGCATGTGCACATGCATATGTATGTGTGAAAGTAATTTCACAAAATTGTTTACTGTTTTTTGAAGCCATAAGTTATAAGTTAATAGGAAAAAAAACAATCCCCAGTATTTTTATCATATAGATGACAGCAGCAGAAGCATTTTTACATCAATGAAAAAGTGACAAAACACACTGTCTTTTATGCTGGTCTCCTAATAGTGTTTAAGATTAATTTTGTGAAAGTTAACAAAGGAGTAAAGTTCATTGAATTGTACTTTTCTTTTCTCACAGCACCTATTCAGGGAACCTGAAAGAAGACCACCAGTGATTGTTTCCAATCTATTTACTGGTTTGATTGCTATTCCTTTCATAGTACTTCTTGTTCTGGTAAGTGATGTAATAATTTGACTGTCTGTAAAGTACTGTATTTTCAGTTACATTGAATCTTAACACTTTGAGTACCATGGAATTTATACACAGACCACCCCCTGTGACTAGCAAAATGTTTTCAAAAAGCAAATACTCAACTATTTTCTCCAATTTATTACTAAACAATAATTACAGCAAAAAGCTTTAACCGGACATTCCTCTTATGAATATATTCTTTATATTCTTATTATCTTTTTTGTATATCTCAAGTAAAGGTATATAAAAATAGGAATTCTTGTACAATTAGAGAAAAAATTCTTTGAATTCACATTATTCAAACTTCACGTACAAGTAAATGAGACAAGTACATTAGACTAGAGTTTACTCATATTATTTTGTTTATAACTCAGTTTCTGTTTGTACTAATGAAGAAGTATGTGAAGCTTATAAAATTATACATTATAACATGTTTTAGAGTGATAAAATTTGAAGCCTGGATGGACATGCAAACTTTCTGAGCAGTGGGAACTATTGAGCCAGAATTTATATCCAAACATAATTAAGTATTTTGTAGAATGTTGGTGTTAATGATTGTCTATAATTAGTTTAGATGAAAATGAAATATTTTAGAAAAATGTCGGAAGTGACTAAAAAAAAGTTTAAATAGCATGTACAATGTACTACATAGTGTTACGACTGTATAGTTATTTATTTGTAGGTTATCAGTGAGTTGAAAGGATAAAATTTATAATATATCAATTTTAAAATAAATAATATCCTTAATATACTAAATAATACATTAACAATTATACAATAGCACTCTGAAGGATCATGAAATAACTTCTAAGTACTCGTAAACATAAACGTAACTCACATATTGAACACGTAGAATGTAAATAAACTAATAGTACTTGCCGACTGCTTACAGTATTTCATAAACTCTTCTGCAGTTAGTTCTACAATCTGAAAGCAGTAACAAGAACCTTAATGCTTGATAAACCTTCTGAATTAATTCTGTGGCGTAATAGGACGCAACGCATTTTAAAGCATTGAAAAGTGAGTGGGTTAATATTATGCCGCCTGTTGAAATACCAAGTCCACTTGTGGCAGTAATATTACTCCGTTGATTCTCAGAGTGTTAATGTGTCAGTTACTGTAATTTGTATTTACTTCTCGTTACTGTTATAATAGTGAACAACAGACATTATAGTTACAGGCATTCCAGTATAACCAGACACTTATATTGCCTACTTGAATTTATCCATAACAAAAAAATTAAACTGTTGAAACTGTCAAACTTTCTGGATGTTAGGTAGTTAAACTCTTAATTTTTTAAATTCTTATTTTAGAAAAACTTACAAAGCATCTTCCAACATTCTGTTCCATAACTGCTATTAACTACACAGCTTATGTGTATATAACTCATACAACTAAACTATCATTTTATTAAAAACGACTGGGCTGTTGGGCTGTGGTCAGTTGCCCAACAGCCTGGTAATTATTAATTTTAATAATGTTCGCTCCAACCGTGACAGCCTTTGCAGTAGATTTAAACTATCATTACTTGTCTAATGACTTCTGTATATTTCAAGTTTACTGTTTTTCTAGTTGGATATGTATTCTTGTCACATTTAAGGTATTGTGTTATAAATTCATACAAATTTTGAATACAGAAAATTTGTATTTATAAGTTTAAGCAAGCATCTTTCTTGAATTAGATTTATATGACACTGTCCTAGATAAACGAATTTACCTTTTGTTGTGTACATCTTGATATCCATTTTGAGACATGTCATATCATCATTTTATATATTGTAACTCATAGATTCGGTCGTCTCTGTAAAAATGTATATGTTGTGTGTTCGCCTCACACGGGTGTCGTTATATCTATGTGTTGCGCTAACGATGTCCGTTGCGATCCTTCAATTACCAGTACAACACGAGTGGAAACCTTACCTGTTATTCAATAGGGGTTTATAAATCCCGGGTGGCGCCAAATTGTTTATTTAAAACAATTAAATTAATAGATAGTGTGGTAAACGGTGTTCTTAACTATGACGGCCTGGAGCATTCAAATTTTGCTCCCGCCTTCGTTCAACCTTCTTAATCGAGCAGTTAGTTCACTAGATTTGCAACGTGAGCGTTGCCATCATTCTCGTTCTCTTTGCTGTACAATACACAATTTATACAATACACTTCCCTATGAAATAAAAACAATGGTTACACTCTGTACTAGTTTCTTTAATTATTGTATGGTAATTATTCTGTTTGACAATCTAATTATTCTTGGTTATTAACAATTTTGCACCGACAATTAATATGAGTCTGATATCTCTAGGGGTTCGGCGAAGTCGATTTTGAACGAGCAATTTAGTAAAGTATGGCGACAGTGTTGTCTGTTTACATTTATTATCGTTCAGAATCTGGGTCCTTGTGATTACAAGAAAAATATTAATAATGATTACAATAAAAAGTACACTACCTTACATTATTTGTACTTAAATAATATCATGTGTAGCTACAATTTGTTCCTGCAGTGTAGTAAAATGTGTTTCAAAAGTTCGCAATCTAATACTAGGTTATTTCCTTAGTTAATACATTTTCAGTGTTTGTTTATTTTACTTAATCTTTGAAAGAAATTATATTCAGTTTATAGTGAGAGTTCAGATAACTGTGAGATATATTTAAAGTGAGTTTATTTCTGGAATATGGGTAATTTAATGATACTTAACACATCAGTAGGCTTGAGATAAACTGTTGTTCAGGTAAAATGGAATTGGGCTGCAATCGTATTCAATTTTCAATTGTCTGGGACTTCAGGCATCTTTTTCAAGTTAGTTGTATCAATTTCTTCATTTAATTTTGATTTAAATTGGTCCTTGGCATCAGTTAAATGTTATTGTTCATCTTCTGCTGCTTACTGGTTCTGCTTTTTGAATTTTGGTTACTTTTCATACATTTTAAATTAAAATTTAGGTCATTCAGGATCTGGCGGAAAATTCGTATCCAACGGTCTGTTGTCATGGTTACGAATAAATTCTGATTGGTTGATCATGACTTATAACCATTGTTATCAATTTTGAATTATTATTCAAAAGATTGTTTTGATATCCCATAAGGTTGGGTTCTATAAAATATTAATGTTTGTACAATTATGTTAATATTTGTTAATTACATTTCTCTTTTAATTTAAGTCCTTTTTCGTACATTTTTCTTTTAATATGATTTACAAATTATCCTTGGCTAGTTACTCGCCTTGGATTTGTTAATTTCCTTGTTGATTTTATACAATTTGTAGTTATTTGTTTTTGACAGTTAGGTATTTCATAGGCCTAAGTAGCCATTGATTATATTTACTTATTTTATACAAATTATATCTCATTTTACTTTAATGTGTTTTGTTTTGTTATTATAATTGGTTGGTTTATTTGTTGATGTGTTTTGGAACTGATTTTATACTAGTTGTAGGTTTCTATTATTTTCTATAACATGGCTTGTTAATTATTTCCTAACTGATTTTCCAGTGTAATGGTATCTGTATTGATTCACCTTCTTATTTATCTATTTAGCCCTTGTTAACAATATGGGTATTACTTACTATTAAAACATAACATCTAGGCCTATGGTCTGTACAATTCCTTCAGCCATATCCTATTCATAAATTTAATTAAACAATTTTTTAACAGTTATTAGGTAATGTTTGTTTACAATTGATTTCATTCCTTATTATTTTTTGGGTGATAAACATCATCACACCTTTTAAACTTACTTAATTGATTATCCCTTATAACCTGGGGTGTTTATTAATTTCATTTTTAATTTCTTATTTCTTAAATAATCTCTACCTTCTATCCATGGTAACACCAACTATTTACCTTTCTTGGGATTCTCCCTTTTAAATACTATTGTATACTATTAAACTTAATTTTATTAACAATACGATTCCTTTTTTAAATAATAATGTCACCATCAATATTCAGTGTTCATTACAGGTTATTATCTGTTTACTTCTAATACTATCATTAACAATATTCTTAATTATTAATATGGTTCACCATTAATCATTTAGTGTTGATTATAGATTATTGAGTGTTTATTCCTATTAATATTGTTTCTAATTATTTTGGGGTCTTACACTTTCACTTTTGCACTCCTTAAATGTTTATATTAAGTGTTTATTAGTGGGTAATCCCTATAATTACTTTTTCTTTGTCACTTAGTTGATTTTATATTCTCACCATCTCACTATCTCTCTCATTACAAATATTATTTATACTATTAATAAGTTTTTGTCTTTATAGAGTTTTTTATCACATCTAACTCTAATTCTTGGTTAGTGTACTTTTGTTTTTTCACATTACTTTATTGAGTTTTATTAAATCATTTACATTTATCTTTCAATCGATAATAATAATTATTTTGTACATTGGTTAGTTATTGGTTTCGTTTCCAGTATTACATTTGAGTGTACCATTTCTCCTTTTCATATTCTATATTATTTGTCTGTTTTCTCATTCGGTTTCACTTTATTTTTTTTATACTTGGTTAGTTTCATGTTCATTTTCCTTCTTCACTTTCATCTTATTTTGTTTTATTTTATTTTAGTGTTCTCCTTCTCATTTGGTTGTATGGAGTCATCCACTTCCTTCAGTTGGTTTCATTCTTGTTTGGTTTCGTCTTTCCCTTCTCCTTTTGTTTCTTTTTATTTGGTCAATCACTTTCTTATTTGGTTTCGGTTTTCCCTTCTCCTTTTGTTTCTTTTCATTTGGTCAATCACTTGGGTTAGGTCATGTCGTCGTTTGTCGTGTCATTGTCATTTTATTTTCATTATATTAAACATTTTATTTTATACGAATTATTTTTTATATTGTTGATTCATCTTTTTTATCCCTGGTATTGGGGTGGCTTATTTGTGTTGTAACATAATGCCTCTCCTTCAAAATTGATCATTTTGGTAAAACACTAGCATAGTTTTTTATGAAATTATCAGTTATATATTATTGTTTCCTTTTCTTTCTTGTTTATTTCTTCCTCCTTTTCCTATTCTTACTGGTTCCATTCCTTTTTATTTAGATCTGTTTTTACTTATTTCCATTAGTGTGTTCTCCCTTTTATATAATTTTTTCCCTAACTTTTAGTAGCTAGTTTCTTCCATTACTACTCATTTTTCTGAGACCAGAGGAACATCATCTCTGCTCAGTTGATTTGATTGCTGGACCTATTCTCAGTCAATCTTAAATACCTTTTTTGTCATCTTGTGACTTTCATTAATAATAATAATATTTTTTGGGATTGTCCACTTCGTGGTTTTTTGGATCATTTTAACCTTTTACCTTCCGCTGTACCTTTGCTATATACTGTTATTTACTCATACAGTTGATTGTTTTTTATTTATTTAGTTGTTAATTTCATTATTTCTAACTTTTCATTAGTTTGTTTTTCTTTTCCTCTTGTGATCATTTTAAATATCTTAGACATCTTTTTTTCCTTTTCTTGGTTGATTACCATTATTTTGCTTTAGCCATTTGTTGTATATTTGCTTGATACACAATATTTTTTTTCGTTTTTTTTATACCAGTTCAGTTTTCGTTTTTTTTTTTTTCTTTGAATACTCTGAATTCATTATAATTTTAGGTATTTGTCTTAGTAGTTCTTGCTTGATTTCATTTTTGTTTATTTTGTTTTGTTTTAAATATTATTCTGAATAATTTTTGTAAGTTTGTTGTTCTTACATTATTAGGAATGTTTGTACTTATTCATTATACATTTTACACCGTTTTTTTTTTTTTTTTTTACGTTATTGTAAGGTGATCTTACTTTGTAGGAATTTTTGTAACTTATTCCTTCTTTTAATATTTTATATTATGCCTCATAGGTCATCAATATATTGTTGTAAGCTGATCTTACTTCTTTTGAATTTGGTAATTCTTTATTTTCTCTTTTCCATTGGTTTGCATGGTCGGTAATTCGAAGATCAGTCCCATTTCTCGGCATGTATCTTCACTTAGTTTACCCATGGTCCATCATTTCCTCTGCACTTGTGGTTCGGATAACCTTGGTGTGTAGCACTACTTCCGTCCTGTGAAATAGGTTTCTTCTCCCTAATTGTTCAAATTGCAATACATTCTACATAGGCCAGACAGGACGTAGCTTCAAACAGAGATACATTGAACACACAAAAGCACTCCACACCACTACAGAATCTACCTTCGCAAACCACCTCATTGAAGCAAACCACACATATAAAAACATCGACAATAACATGAACATACTACACGTACACACAAAAGGCCGAAAACTAGACACTCTAGAACAATTAGAAATATACAAACACACAAAAACAAAAACGACATCCTAAACGAACAGACACAATTCAAATCGCACGCATTATTCGAACACATCTCACCACACACACACAGCTTCGATCTTTCGAAAAACTATCTCGTCGCCAACAACAAGACGAACAACGCTACCTACGACAGCCTCTGATGAAGCCTTCTATAGGTGAAAGCCGGTTTAGGCTGTAAGGTAAAAGTTTACGTTTTTACTTATAAAAAACTTAGTGTTCCGAGTCGTCAATATTATAGTGATATTTAGGTTTCTTCTGTCTTGTACCACAATTCTTCTAATATCATATGTTCATTTGTCTCCATGCCTACATCGTTCACTATATTATGTTGTTTATTAATCAAAGAAGTTAATTGTACCTCCCTCATTAATGTTATCATTGATTTTTTATTCAGTATTTCCATTGCTGGTAATTTCCATTTAACTATAGAATTGCTGAAGTTTTCATCCGTTGGTTTGATGTGAATTCCCTCTATAATTTCTTTTAAGGTCCTCCTACAATCTTTATATTTCATTAATTTGCTTTGCTCAGTAATTGGTAAATTAAACACCTCAATCAGTCCATTCTTCATCATTTCTAATTCTTCTCTGGTATTGATTAGTCTCTTTTTATATATTTTTCCTATATCTTTTGTTTTCTTAATCTTCTTAATTATTCGATTCTTCTTTACTCGTCTACGGTTAATTTCTATGTGCTTGATTTTCTTTTTGTTTTTGTTATCTTTATTCTCTTTTATTTCCTGATTCACCGTTTCCTTGTTCTTATTCAAAGTTTCTTTGATACCTTCAGAATTGCTTTCTAGTGTTTCATTCAATTGTTTGAAATCACTATTTAATGTTTCATTAGGTTGATCTGCTTGGTAATTTGTCTCTTCCCATTTCTTATTCATCCCCGTTTTTGTCTGCTTGACTTCTTCACGATGCCCTATTAGTATGTATCTTAATTCTTCCTTCAGTTCTTCATGACTTTTTTGGATATCCTCCGTCAATCGGTGTTGTAGAGTTTCTTGGTTTTTTCTTAAGGTGTTACTGTGTTCCTCCATTTTCTCGTTTATCTGCTGCTTCAGTGTTTCATTATTTCCTTCAATTTTGTTGTTTAGTGTCTCCATATCTTCCCTTAATTGTTTCTTTAAGTTTTCACTTAGAATCTCATTTTGCCTCCTTGAATTTTCATTGATTTTTTCTTCCATTTTTTCAATTCTTCGCCGTTTTGGTCTATTTTTTCATTCGTTTTCTTTGAAGTTTCGTTCATACTATTCATTAATTCCATTAATTTCAGTATGTTAGGGTCTCCTCTAACTTCTCCCTTGTCACCCGCCTGTTGTTCCATTTCTTTGTCTGGGGTTGGGTTTTCCGGTTGGTCCCCTTGGGTATCCTCTTCGATCATTTCCTCGATTATTTCTTCCATCATTTCCATTTCTTCTCCCTTGTTATCTTCAGTTCCCTGCTTAGCTTTATATCTTGTAACCATAGAATGCTGCATATTTTCCCGTAATCGCCGCTAGTCTTCTTTTCTAGCCTCACCAGTTGGTCGCCAATCTGTAACGCGTAGATTCGGTCGTCTCTGTAAAAATCTATATGTTGTGTGTTTACCTCACACGGGTGTCGTTACATCTATGTGTTGCGCTAACGATGTCCGTTGCGATCCTTCAATTACCAGTACAACATGAGTGGAAACCTTACCTGTTATTCAATAGGGGTTTATAAATCCCGGGTGGCGCCAAATTGTTTATTTAAAACAATTAAATTAATAGATAGTGTGGTAAACGGTGTTCTTAACTATGACGGCCTGGAGCATTCAAATTTTGCTCCCGCCTTCGTTCAACCTTCTTAATCGAGCAGTTAGTTCACTAGATTTGCAACGTGAGCGCTTGCCGTCATTCTCGTTCTCTTTGCTATACAATACACAATTTATACAATACACTTCCCTATGAAATAAAAACAATGGTTACACTCTGTACTAGTTTCTTTAATTGTTGTATGGTAATTATTCTGTTTGACAATCTAATTATTCTTGGTTATTAACAATATTCCACCGACAATTAATATGAGTCTGATATCTCTAGGGGTTCGGCGAAGTCGATTTTGAACGAGCAATTTAGTAAAGTATGGTGACAGTGTTGTCTGTTTACATTTATTATCGTTCAAAATCTGGGTCCTTGTGATTACAAGAAAAATATTAATAATGATTACAATAAAAAGTACACTACCTTACATTATTTGTACTTAAATAATATCATGTGTAGCTACAATTTGTTCCTGCAGTGTAGTAAAATGTGTTTCAAAAGTTCGCAATCTAATACTAGGTTATTTCCTTAGTTAATACATTTTCAGTGTTTGTTTATTTTACTTAATCTTTGAAAGAAATTATATTCAGTTTATAGTGAGAGTTCAGATAACTGTGAGATATATTTAAAGTGAGTTTATTTCTGGAATATGGGTAATTTAATGATACTTAACACATCAGTAGGCTTGAGATAAACTGTTGTTCAGGTAAAATGGAATTGGGCTGCAATCGTATTCAATTTTCAATTGTCTGGGACTTCAGGCATCTTTTTCAAGTTAGTTGTATCAATTTCTTCATTTAATTTTGATTTAAATTGGTCCTTGGCATCAGTTAAATGTTATTGTTCATCTTCTGCTGCTTACTGGTTCTGCTTTTTGAATTTTGGTTACTTTTCATACATTTTAAATTAAAATTTAGGTCATTCAGGATCTGGCGGAAAATTCGTATCCAACGGTCTGTTGTCATGGTTACGAATAAATTTTGATTGGTTGATCATGACTTATAACCATTGTTATCAATTTTGAATTATTATTCAAAAGATTGTTTTGATATCCCATAAGGTTGGGTTCTATAAAATATTAATGTTTGTACAATTATGTTAATATTTGTTAATTACATTTCTCTTTTAATTTAAGTCCTTTTTCGTACATTTTTCTTTTAATATGATTTACAAATTATCCTTGGCTAGTTACTCACCTTGGATTTGTTAATTTCCTTGTTGATTTTATACAATTTGTAGTTATTTGTTTTTGACAGTTAGGTATTTCATAGGCCTAAGTAGCCATTGATTATATTTACTTATTTTATACAAATTATATCTCATTTTACTTTAATGTGTTTTGTTTTGTTATTATAATTGGTTGGTTTATTTGTTGATGTGTTTTGGAACTGATTTTATACTAGTTGTAGGTTTCTATTATTTTCTATAACATGGCTTGTTAATTATTTCCTAACTGATTTTCCAGTGTAATGGTATCTGTATTGATTCACCTTCTTATTTATCTATTTAGCCCTTGTTAACAATATGGGTATTACTTACTATTAAAACATAACATCTAGGCCTATGGTCTGTACAATTCCTTCAGCCATATCCTATTCATAAATTTAATTAAACAATTTTTTAACAGTTATTAGGTAATGTTTGTTTACAATTGATTTCATTCCTTATTATTTTTTGGGTGATAAACATCATCACACCTTTTAAACTTACTTAATTGATTATCCCTTATAACCTGGGGTGTTTATTAATTTCATTTTTAATTTCTTATTTCTTAAATAATCTCTACCTTCTATCCATGGTAACACCAACTATTTACCTTTCTTGGGATTCTCCCTTTTAAATACTATTGTATACTATTAAACTTAATTTTATTAACAATACGATTCCTTTTTTAAATAATAATGTCACCATCAATATTCAGTGTTCATTACAGGTTATTATCTGTTTACTTCTAATACTATCATTAACAATATTCTTAATTATTAATATGGTTCACCATTAATCATTTAGTGTTGATTATAGATTATTGAGTGTTTATTCCTATTAATATTGTTTCTAATTATTTTGGGGTCTTACACTTTCACTTTTGCACTCCTTAAATATTTATATTAAGTGTTTATTAGTGGGTAACCCCTATAATTACTTTTTCTTTGTCACTTAGTTGATTTTATATTCTCACCATCTCACTATCTCTCTCATTACAAATATTATTTATACTATTAATAAGTTTTTGTCTTTATAGAGTTTTTTATCACATCTAACTCTAATTCTTGGTTAGTGTACTTTTGTTTTTTCACATTACTTTATTGAGTTTTATTAAATCATTTACATTTATCTTTCAATCGATAATAATAATTATTTTGTACATTGGTTAGTTATTGGTTTCGTTTCCAATATTACATTTGAGTGTACCATTTCTCCTTTTCATATTCTATATTATTTGTCTGTGTTTTCTCATTCGGTTTCACTTTATTTCCTTTATACTTGGTTAGTTTCATGTTCATTTTCCTTCTTCACTTTCATCTTATTTTGTTTTATTTTATTTTAGTGTTCTCCTTCTCATTTGGTTGTATGGAGTCATCCACTTCCTTCAGTTGGTTTCATTCTTGTTTGGTTTCGTCTTTCCCTTCCGTTTTGTTTCTTTTTATTTGGTCAATCACTTTCTTATTTGGTTTCGGTTTTCCCTTCTCCTTTTGTTTCTTTTCATTTGGTCAATCACTTGGGTTAGGTCATGTTGTCGTTTGTCGTGTCATTGTCATTTTATTTTCATTATATTAAACATTTTATTTTATACGAATTATTTTTTATATTGTTGATTCATCTTTTTTTCCCTGGTATTGGGGTGGCTTATTTGTGTTGTAACATAATATATATTTTGTTACAACACAAATAAGCCAACCCAATACCAGGGATGAACAAAACAATATTGAATTTAAAATAATACTTCATGTTAAATAAAAATGATTAATTTAAATAAAATATGAAAACTATGACTTGACAAACGATGACATGATCTAACCCAAGTGATTGACCCAACAAAAGGAAACAAAAGAAGAAGGGAACCACGAAAAACAAACGAGAATAAAACCAAAGAAGAGAAGAAAGTGATTGATGAAATCAAAGGAAGAAGGGAAAAAACCAAAACCCAAACAAAAATGAAACAAGTTCATGGAATTAAATGACTCAATGTAACACGTTGAAATGTACCCAAAGGAGAAGGTGGAAAAACCAAGGTATTAACCAAATAAAATGAAAATGAAGAAGGAGGGAAATGGATAGAAATGAAAACCAATAATGATACACAAACAAGTAATAAAGCATAGGAGAAGGAGAAATAATGCACTCAAAAATAATATTGGAACCAAGACCAATAATTAACCTATATGAAAGGAAAAAGTAAATGTCATTATCCTTTAATGGACAATAATAATTTAGGGAAGAAACCCTCTTAAACAATGTTAAAGATAAAAATGATAAAAAAGCAAACTAAACCCCAATTTAGAATTAGATGTAAGAATAGTATTGTAAGGACATAAAATTGTTAATAGTATTAAGGAAATATTGTAATGAAAGAGAAAAACGAGTAGTGAGATAATAATTAGAGGGATTACCCATCCAGAAACACTTAAAAAACAAAAACATTTGTAAAGTGCAAAATGAAAGTGTAAAACCCCCAGAGTGTAGTGATACAGAAGGTACACTAATTAAATTATAATTAACTATAAATAATTTAAGAGTGAAGGTGATGATTGAATGAAAATAGTGTAAGATTCCATAATGCTCTTCATGTCAACGCTGTCTGTGACTTTGTCCGGTTCTTGTCTATCTCCTTGGTCCTCTCTTATTATTACTTCTACTTCCTCGACCGGTGTTGCTCGTTTGCGCAATACCTCTCGCTTCCTCATTTTTGTTTATTTTTTGGTTTAATTATAAATTATAATTTAATATATAATTTAATTTATTATAAATTAAACGCCTCACACGTTGGTTCGCCAATTTGCAACACGTAACTTGTGTTACTCATGTTATTTAACTGTTATGTTGTGTGCACTTAAATTACATACGCCGCCCGTTGGAAGCGTCAATTTGTAACACGTAAATAATGTGTCTCTCTTTACTTTCTGCCCCACCGAAGGGTTCGTCGATCTGTAACAAATATATAAATGTAGCGACTTATTTCGCCTCGCACTGGAGTCGTCAATTTGTAATTATTAATACGTTATGTTGAACGGCAAATGATTTTGTAATCTGCCGCTCGCTCCCACTATACGTACCGTTTCCGTGACGTCACTCACCGTTGCCAACCGTCGTGGTGTCCGCTGTGCTCTGTGAACTTATTTTCTAAATGTAACAGCAATAATAACGACGCAAATATAACATCAAACATATATCCTTATAGAAATCATTTATTCAGTAAAGCATTGGTTAATTGTTTCTTAAATCTGATTATGATAATCACAATTGTGGCGCAAATTATACGTCTTCTTTTTACCAGTTGGTACAGTAGTAGCAGACATTATTCCGTATTTAGACAGACCAAAAGAATGCATTGGTTATTGTTTCCATTACAAATAAAATATCTCAGGGCGTATCTGGTTCGGGGATTACATTTAAACAAAATATTATTCTATAAATCGAAATACAAGTTTTACAGTTCAAGGATATTACAAGGTTTAGAGTGTAATGTGCACACAGGCAGTCGGACAGTGATTACTAGTTATTATAGGTTATGTCCAGTTTAGGTGTTTAATAATTATTATCAAAATCAAAGGTTCTTGTGTTGTTTGAAAAGGTGTCAATCTCAAATCGTGTTATTAGTGAGTGTTCTTAGTGTTGGTGTGATATGGTGTCTGTAGTTTTAGTTGATTAATACTTAAAAAGTCGTGCATACAAAAGTTGGTGTTGATACATAATATAATAAAATGTCAAAGTCACCAAATCCTCTTCTTTGTATGGTTTGTGGTCGAAGATAGGGCCCACGTCTGCTTCGGTCCTTCTCCCTGGTTCTTGATTCTTCTATTTCAAATACTGTATGTTCCTCACTTAGTTGTAATAGTTCGTGTTATGTATCTCTATCTGTATTAATATGTCTGGAACGTGTTTTCACAGTTTATTTTTAATTATGTTAGACGTTTTACAAACGCGTCTGTACGCTATCATCGTTGTTAAAGAAGTCTCATTTTATTTATCCGAAATTTCTGGTTGCTAAGGGTAAACTTGGAATCTGGTTGGTTGATTCGGATATACATTGTCATATACTTTCATTATTTCAAAATCTAAATTTGTTCAAAACCTTTAAATTAGTATAACTTTTCTGTACTGATTGGGAATTTAAAACTATTAGCAGCATTATTTTGATGATCTTTACATTTGTGACATATAGACACTAAACATGCCTACTTTTACTTAAGAAATACAGATGTTACAATTTTGTTATTTGAATTTTTCTTAAAGACCTTAAGATGGATTATTTTGTTTCTAGATTCGTTGTGTATACTATTAACTATAAATCTATTTATCCTTCCACATTTGTTTTACGAAATCCCTAACATTATTATCTAAAATTTACAAAAGTTGGTTTTACATGGCCTATGTACTGGTGTTATCTTCATCGCCATGTTTATAAACATTTTACCTTAATGTCATTTTCCATGACTGATATCTTAGTAAACCTTTAACAGTTAAATTAACTTTTAACAACCATAAAAACTGTTTAACATATAACACTATCTTAACAAAACAAAAGGATATACTATCCTATTAGTTTAATCTCATGCCCACATGGCTATGATTCTACTGAACATTTGAACAAATAAACTGCTTTTTACTTAATCTATACAATTGTTTAACACTTAGCAATAACATCTTTTTTTAGTCTACTTTGCTTTGTTAATTAATTGATCACTGTTTAGTACCATAATTACTGGTATCCCTTTCCCCTTTAACATAGTCATATTCCTTAGGTTTAAGGAATTGGGAATATAAACAAATATTCTCCCAATTGTTATCTTGGTATATACTTAATTTTAGCACTTGACTGGTGATACTTGTTCAAAAAACACTTGGTTTATTATTTTATCACTGGTTAGTATTGCACTGTTTGGATTCTATTTGTCACACTTATAAATAATTAATCTATCTAGTTTTGACTGTTTGATTAATTATTTGTTACCTTCTCATATAAGTATTATTTCCACTTTTATCATGTAATCTTACATATAGTATTTTCTTAAAATTAATGTACATTAGTTTATTTATTAACTGTATTGTACTTCAGTCTCATTTTAGGATGGTTTTGTTTTTATATTTATTCTTATTGGTTTTTATGGGTTTTTACATTTTATTGTCATTAAAAGAACTTCACTCTTGTTATAAAATGTTACTGTGAACAAGTTATTATTTGTTGTTTTCTGGACAATCTTATGATCACTATTTATTACAATTAGTTGTATGGTTCATGTATCTATAATAAGGTTTGTTATATTTTCATTACATCATTTAAATTAATCACTTACTAATATTTCTTTTTACATAGTATTACATGTTTGGGCCTATTATCCCTCAATTTGTATTTTGATTATCTTGATATTATGATACATTGAATGAAACCATTTGCTTCCTTATAGTACTGGTTCATAAGCCGTCTGTCTTTATAATTATTTATTTTGTCATTATTGAAAGTTCATGTCATAATCGGGGTTGAATGTATTTTGCATCACTTTGCCTAAATCATTAATTTGGGTACGGTCAGTTGTATTACTAGTCAGTCTAAAATGGTTAGTCGTTCCTCTTCACTATCATCTTGGAAGATATTGTTCTTCTTGTTTAGCTTCTTGTCCAAAGTCTTCCTTAAATCAGGTACGATATTAAGTTGTTCCAAATGTAATGTTACAATATCCATATCCACAACTGATATGTTTCCTCTTAGTACGTTGGTTTGCGTTTTGGGGCATTGGTTTGCTTAATTCTACAAGTTTCAAACAATGTATCATAAGAATTAAGATAGAAAATTCCTTCTCCTTTTAATAACCCGGTATTTAGTACACCTTTCTGACTCCTGTCAATTATACTCACTCTCTTTATCACATGAAAACAATTGTTCTTAAACTAAACAAAATACATTTTACTGCTCTAGCAACAACCATTAACTCTAATATTTTACTTCATATAATCTTACAATATCTATATATCATGGCAAACAACTTTAAAGCTTTATAATTTCTTTACGATCTTTTCTTATGTTTAATTTTCTTTATTGCCGAATCATTACTACAGAATTGACAACCCTCACAAAATTTTAACATTATTATCGTTACTATCCTGGTAGTAACCTCCTGACCTATCGTAACACCAACATATTAAAACATAATAAAACATTGTATATTAAACACTAACATTGAACAATTCACATTAAACAATTTACATTTACATAACTTGTAGCAAAACTTTAATAAGGCATTACTATCAACAATTCTCTATTAACTTTTAATCATTTAACATTCATTTAGATTCTATACAAAACAATTTCAAATTTATCATTTACCTTTCTGTTACATTACCTTCCTACCATGAATTTTCCTTTTCTAACCTTTTTATCCTTACTAGGTTGGGTGACTCTCTATTATTCACTATTTTCTATATCTTATTTTGGCATTTGTCAACCTAACCTTACTCACCTCTTTTTTCTACTAACAACCGCTTCTAACCATTAATATAATATGACACCAATATCTCAATAATAACCCCCTTCACAAATCCCATTTAAAACCTCTGGCACCGCTCATTTTGTCTTTTATATAAGGATGTATGTTACTTAACTGGCCCTATCCATTCCTAACCATTTGCCCTCCACCAATATCGGCAAACACTCTAACCCGAAATTGCTCCGCCTGCCACAACGCTGCACGCTGGTCCCTTGCCACGTCGCTCGTTGATCACTCCTTAACACCGGATCCTTACTACAAAATATCATCCACAACAACTATAAAATTACCATTCACATTACTCACCTCTACATATAATCACTAACCTACTGTGTCCCTAAAATATCTAACACCTCTTTATATATTATCTGTATCTCAACACTTTATTTTCACTAACTCCCATTAACTTTGTTTAACTAACTCCAATGCCCTTATTTATCACTATCCCCAAACTCTCTACAACATTTCACCTTAATATACCACTAGAAAATTCATCACTTATCTACTAACAACAATACCTCTCAATATCCAAATATATCACCTGCTTCATCATTTATTATTCATTATACTCTGAATTCCATAATTGTTTAAATTCCTTATCACTTATTTAAAATTCCACAGTACATAGTTTACACACAAAAATACACAACAGCAAAGTACACAAATACATTGACATTAATATACACAAAAATATACAATCCACATAATCATTAAATCATTTACCAAAACTCAGTCATAAACAGTCCATCTTAAAAAACACTGTTCACATAATTAAACGTTCATAAACACAATAAGAACAGCTAACCTCCATCGTCAAATAATAATCGAATCTTAAAACTATATACATGGTTTAATATTAGATATTTTATACTAACACCCTTATACATGCACCAACTATTCAAATTTTTATCCGTTTCCCCAAATTCATATAACTCCTGATCGGGTATGTTTCTGTCGCCTTTGGTAAAATCAGTCATAATTAAGTATTTCGTCAAGTCATTATTCTCATTTTCTCCTACTACTTCAGTTTTATTATAAGGTAAGTACTTGTTATTATTTTCACTTCTCTCTCCACCTAACCTTTCTATAAACTCTTCATAATTTCTACATATCTTAAAAATTTCTACTTCTCTGTTTCTCTCACAATACCTCTCACTTTTAAAACATCTCTCATAATAATACCTCTCCCAACAACACTTCTCTCTCTCAATATATCTCTCTTTACACCCTCTCTTTAATCCTTCAAAACACACTATCATTCCCTTATTATCATATTCTATTCCCCATAAAACCTCATTATTAATACCAACCTCCACACTATTATCTCCTATTACTATATTTTTATTTATTTTATCGTCATTTCCACTACTACTTACCTTGTCATCTTTGTCTGTCTCTAACTTGTCTACTTTGTCAATATTACAATTTTGTCTCTGTATTTCATTTTTTAATTCTTCTAATTTTATGAAAAATTATTTTGGATTCCTCTAATTTCGCTTTTTTGTTCGTTAAATTTTTCGTCAAGTTTGCTAAATTTCTGATTAAAAAGCATTTGCATCATTTTTATAATTTCGTTATTTTCAGCCCTGTTAGTCGGGACTGGCGTTGAGTGAATAATTCCTTCACTCATGACTAGTGATTCTGTCATGCTTATTTGACTGTTATTCGTACTGTCAGTTATGCTGACATTTTCTTTATTTTCTGCCATCATAAAAAATGTTAATGATTTGTTGCTTTATATTAGCGTTACCACCTAACCTACAACCATATTCTTAGTTTCAATGCCCACTCTGCCATCGTTCAGGCTTATTATATAAAATACAACAAGATATATTTTTATATAGTCACCAGTTCGGGCGGCAATTGTTATTTTACTCAAATAGTCACTGTTCCGTGCGCAATTTGTACTTTTACTCTCTTCCTTACGTATATAAATCTATTTGTAAGAAGAAATAACAAGTAACATATATTTGGGTTTGTTTACATTACTTATATCAGACACGTATGTCACGCACACCATAATTATGGTACTTACCATACCTTGAAAATCCGGTTGTTTCAATCTTATTATTATTATTATTATCTAGGGTCCAGGGATTCGACTCAGCATGATTGCTGACAGAGATAGGCATAGAAATAAGAATACGTTCATTTGAAAACATTGAACATCAATATTAGTTTATTCTCTTTCATGTGTACACTGGACAAAATTTTAAAATGGCGGCCATTACTTACATTAACTCTCTTTTATTATAAAACTCTTTTATATTTTCTTAAACATCAGTTTACCAAATTTTATATATTGACTATGCAGCTGCTTCATTATTAAATGATTTTAATTATATTTTCTTATAACAAACGCAAACCAACACCCCGTTTGGATGTCGACATTTATCATGCATGCCCCACTTCCTCACTCTCATTCATACTTACAATCTCAATTTACTTTTTGTGTACACATATCTGCAATTTGGGTAAAGAGCTCTTTAAGTAAAATTTTGGTTTTGCACTTTCCTGATTCTGTAGACTAGAAGTTCTAGAAGCGGATTCACATGTTGCTTTCTCAAAGTGGCGTGGTTACATTTTACTAGATTCACTGACTCTAAAGTATAATTTTGGAAAACAATTACTGCACACTGTCTTAGTTCTCTCCTAGCTAGTACATAATTACATTTTGATTACATTTTGAACTGTTTAAAACACTAGGCCGGTATAAATTGCCGGTTGCCTTTAACAAGGTGTTACCGCTGCTGCTGAATTGTGTAGACTGGGCCGAACAATACACAATTTTTACGTATGTATGTGTGTGCACACGTCATTATTCTTTGTCTTTCGTTACATAAATGGCCTGCTTGTTACGTATTTTAAGCACGTCATTGTTGTATTAATGACGTTTGGCGTTGTCGGCCAATGAAACAGAAGTATGTAGAGCCGGTATTAGTTGCTGTAACCATTTTAAGTGTTCTTATTCGCACGTACACTGCTGGCCTTGAAATTATTTCGTTGTCTCGGAACTGCGTCGTTGCAGGCAAAACCAGGGAAATTGTATTACCCATAGAAATGAATTTAAAAACATCGAAATACAATAATTTACTACCTTGTATACCATACTTTTTATATCAGGTTTTTTGTACTGTCACATGTCTTGACGACTGTGACACGCTCCTCTCGCCTCGAGTGTTGGAAGACAATTAATTCATCTCGCTAAAGCGTCTCTTTTCGTCTGGTGAAATTGAGTCATTTGATTGGTTTAGAAATCCATACTCTCCACCCCAAACGCTTTAGTTGAATAAATATTTTAATTTTTAGCGTTACTCACTTCAGGTTTGAGATTATCTCTGACGTGTACATGGACATTCGAAAATGATCGAAAATCTTATAATGGCTATAAGTTTCTTATTTTTTGTCAGATCATCATTTGGATAGTGGCATTAAATCGCGGACACTTGCGTCTTTATTTTAAGTCCAAACAAGCAATAATTCCGTCCATTAATAATTCACTTTACCTTCTTTAAAACTCATATAGTGGTTCTTAACACAAATAAGTCCTTTTCACTATATTTTGTTGTAATTACACCTTAATACTTATGACTAAACATTTTGAGTCCATTTCTCCTTCATGCTAATACATAATATTGCTATATTTATAGTTTAAACAAAGTTTGCTAATGGCGTATAAGCCAACTATGTCCGATTGTTTACATTTACTTATATCGCTATTATCCCTTATTCTACTACATATTTTTGTATTGTAACATTAATAGGTATATCTATATACATTTGTTCATACTTTATTTTGGTAAAATGTTATTTTGTTTACATATATAGTATGGTTCAAAATACATTATGCTCTCATCTCGCCATTTTGTCACACTTATTTAGTTATTTTACTACACTTTGGATACGTTGTTAACAATTAAAATTGTGTACAATTGTTGTACATGGTTAGTTTAGTGTATTCACTAACTTTCTGTTATCTAAAATCTCTCTAAGTTATGGTATGGTGGTTATTTACACCTAGTTCTATGATTGCAGTTAGTTAGTTTATTAATTTTCAATCATTAAATTACTAGTATAATATTTGTGAGGTGTTTTCATAGTAGTATTGAACATTTCTCTAACTACTGGTAACATTTTTTACATCCTCTTTATAAGTTTTGATAATGTTTTTTGACTAACTCTCTTGTCACATTGGGGTTCTGTCTATTTGGTTTATTGTTATTGTACTTAATCTGACTCATTTGTTGTGTCCTTCAGTTCATATGGTATTCATTATTTTGTATTTTTATTCTTATTTAGTCTCTATTTGAAACAATTATGGATAATTACTTTGTTTAATTAAGGTATATGATTTTATGTTGTAGGTCCAATTCATGTGAGGTTATGTGTCATTTGTTTGACAACAATGTGCTTCATAGTTTTTTACCGTATTCATCTCAACTATTGTCATCTCATTATGACATGTTACTACAATGGTTTATTTTTATGTTTTACACATTTTGTACACATTTTTACACTATCTGTTGAAACAATAATACTGGGTTTCTTAGTCTAATTATGTTACATATTTTGGTGGATTGTATCTAGGCTTTGGTACATTGACTTGTTTATACTCAACAAATTAGTTTATTCACTACTATTTGTCTTGACATTCATCTACATTTTGTCCTGTGTTGCTATGACATTCAGGCACATTTCATATCAAGGATCATAAAGCTTTTATTATTGATCTCTATGAACAATTAATTCACTTTTCTGTATTATATATTTGGTGGTCTTATTGATTATATCTGTGGTTTTACGATCTTGGATTAAACTTGGTATACTAATTGTTTGTGCATTTCACTTGTTAATCGTTGATTCTTTCACTTACAAATGGTTATTCACTTCCCTCCGTTATAAACACTTTCACTGATATTGTTTGTGCTGTTTACTTGGGGTAAAATGTTATTATATCATATGTTGTTACACTTATACTAAGTATTCACTGTCATTGTTTGTGATCACTTATTGATGCTCAACACTTGGTTTCTTTATTATTGATAGTCCAATAATCATTACACTTATTCTGGTCACTGCATTGATTTTGATGCTTTCCATATCTCGTGAATGTTGATGTCTTGTACTGGTCATACATAATCTTCATTCTTCATGGAACGTTTCTTCCTCTTCTCCTTTTTCTTCTTCTTCTGGTTAGTTGTTTGTCACTTTTGGTGCTTTTCTTGGTTACACATTATTTGTAATAATTCATGTTCACTGAATATAGTCATATTCTTCCACATTTTCATTCATTATTATGATAGTCATTGTCCTATATTTATCTCATTTTATAACAAATTAGTTTGTTTTTTCACTATGGTGATTGTATTTGATTCGCCTCCTTCTTACGATGATAATCATTTTCGGCATATCCCCTCACTATTTTGATCTATTGGGCCTGGATGCTAACGTATTATATTGACTCATGGTATTTTCTCTTTCTTTGTTATACTCGATGATACTCTTATTACTCTTCCTTCTTCTTCGTTGGGTTGTTTCAATATTATTTATTCATAGATACACATTTTATTTTTATCCTCCTGTTCCTTCTTCTATGCTTGATGAAATATTTTCATGTTATTCTTCCATTTGACGTATTAGACATTTTTTTTATGTAACTGCTATTTTGGTACGTTACAATATAAAACATAACCTATTATTTAAACACGAACTTTCAAAACACATTTAACGACACTACAGAACAAATTGTAACATCACACATTATTATTTATGTACACTTAGCATAAGGTAAAATATTTTCATTGTAACCCTAGGAATTCTTTAGCTCATAATCACAAGAATCCCACGATTTTGGGAACGAAAATAATTGTAATAACTTAACGTTACACAGCCATACTGATGCTGATCGTTCCTTAATCGATTCGTCAACCTTGAGGAAGAAGTGTTTCATGTAAAATGTCGGTGCAGGTTTATTATAAAATAGTTGTCAAATTGAATATTTTAATTATCACCCATTAAAGAATAACTAGTACAGGGAGTAACCGTTGTCATTATTTCATAGGGAGTGTATACATTACTTGTGTTTATTTATGAAGAATAGATTTGATGAGCAGCGAACCAGTCATTTGAACAGCAGTATCGACGATTCAGACGGCCGTACGAGCGGGAATTATTTGAACGCCCGACCGTCACCGCTGAAAACTCATTATATAATAGTTTTAATTGTTTTTATAAAACGATTTGGCGCCACCCGGGATTAACACACCCGGTAATACATGTCCAGGTAGAACTGACCGATAAAATAAATCACGTTAAGGAGGAAGGAATTATCAGAGTCCAAGAATTGCAGAAAACCACCACCGAAGAGTGCATAAAAAATAAACAGGAGGTGCTTCAGAAACTGAAGGAGAGGCACAAGGAAATCCAGACTGATGTCAGCGAACGCGTCGAAAGAGTGTATGACACAATCAATAAGATCGACGAGAAGACGCAAGAAAATAAAGAGAAAATCATAGAAATCAGTCAGAGGGAGAAACAGATGCAGGAGGAACTAGACGCTTTGAGGGAGAAGCCTTGCAGTAACACCCACATCTTTACAAATGAAAATAGGGAAGTAATAAACTTTAAGAGTTACCGAAGAAACCCCATAGAATTTCTGAAGAGGGTGGAGGAGCTCATAGAGAAGAATCGAGATACCAGATGGACGACAGTGAGAAGCCTTATCGATGAGATGTTTCGAGATACGAATGACAATTGGTGGACAGCCACTCGACCAGAAATCAGCTGTACACAAGAATTCAAAACGTTATTCCGCAAAAATACTGGTCAGAATCGACTCAAAATGTGGTGAGAAATGACATCAGTAACGGAAGATATGAGCCACAGGCTGGACATACATTAACTTCGTACTTCTTAGGAAAGTCTGCCTAGCTCGAAACCTCGAACCAAAGATACCCGAAGAATCCCTAGTCATACAACTAGGATATCATTATGAAGACGCTATTCAGAGGGCCAGGAGACAGGGACAAATTAAGACCATACAGGGAATGGCCAATTTGCTGGAAGACCACGAAAATGACAGCCAATATAAGAAAAATCGCATAATAAATCAGAAGTACAACCGGTGGAATGAAAATCACAGTACACCAAACTACAACTTGCCCTACACTAATACCCAGAACAATAACCGGAACAATATGAACCGAAATCCAAACAATTACCCAGGTGACCAACCATTCCATCGGAATCAACTCAATTATAATCAAGGTAACCAACCGAACAATAGAGATCATCAGAATTACAACCAGGGGAACCAACCAAGTAACAGAAATGCGCAAAACCCTAGTACACCCAATAATAACAACAGGGGAACAGAACAAAGTCGAAATCCAAATGGCCACCCAAATAATCACAACTATTATGGCAACCGGTACGACCCGAATTACCAGTATAACAGGGGAACCGGGGGTAACCAGAATAGAGGCGACATGAGGCGCCAAGTCAATTTTATCAGTGGGAGGAGGCAAAACAATCATCGAAGATATTGTCCCATAACAAGGACAAACTCTATGTACAACGATTCCCATTATGATAACCAGCAATCTCCAGAAATCAGAACAATGGAAGCGCCGAGGAATCACATACATGATCAACCAACGTCGACCAATGAAACGGCAGACCAAGCAAATGGTCTGGCCAGTGGTTTCCAGCAACCTTTAAACTAAGAAGGTCAGTGAGAAAACAACAGGACCCTTCACATGACCAATCACTTGGGTTAAATCGACGAACCACGACGAAAAGTGACAACAAGAAGATCACCATAATATCAACTAATTACTTAAAAGACATCAGGGAAGAACTTCTGGAGGAAGAGGATAACCAATTCCCAACAACGAGTAGTGAGATAGTGCATATAAGAGCTAACATTAATGGAGTCATCACTATAATTATGGTCGATACTGGATCGAATATATCTCTCATAAACCAACCCGAATTGGAGTGAATCCAAGCCAACTCCAATATACCTATTCCAACTCTACCTATAAACAATATTGTAATAATTGGTGCTACAGGCAGACAGAATAAGACAATCAGAAAACAAGTCTCTTTAGAGCTAACCAGTCAAAACGCAATAATACCTATTATTTTCCTTGTCGCCAATGGATTACCATTTAACATGCTGATTGGATGCGACGCACTGAGACAACACTCAGCAATCATTGACATGCAGAAGGGAATAGTAGTGCTTACTTCTGAGAAGGGAGTGTGGTCGGCCAATATAATCAACAGTAATCCAATACCAATAGCCCTAAATCATAATAAGGGGTTAAAAAGTTATTATTGTCAAACATATAAACCATCAATTACTATGGGAGATGAAGAGGGAGAGGGAGAATTGTGGAAAAGAAAAATCGAAGAAATCAAAGTTCCAAAGAGAGAGACCTCAGCAAGAGATAACGGGTGAACAGACTGAAAAACTAATACCCATATATCAAGCATACTAGCACGTTTTCTCAAATACTCCAGGAAAAGTCAAAGGGTTTCAGTGCAAAATAAACTTTCGAGATCCCGTAGACTTTCACAGAAAATCCTACCCAATCGCCTACTCTCTAAAAAACGAAGTGAGGACGGAGATAAATAGAATGATGGAGGAGGACATCATCGAATACAGTCAATCTCCCTACACGAGTCCTATAGTCGCCATACCAAAAAATAATGGTAAGGTGAGAATATGTTTAGATGCCCGGGAGATCAATAAGATGATCATTAATGACCGAACGTCACCGGGAGAGATTGAAGAGATACTTACAAAATTTCATGGCACCAAATATATAAGTACCTGGGATACTGTATGTGGGTACTGGCAGGTGGAGCTACATCCACACAGTAGGAAATATATGGCATTCATTTTCGACGGAAGGAATTACCAGTTTAAGAGGTTACCTTTCGGCCTCATTAATTCCGTCGCAGTGTTCGTCAAGTGCATGGACCAAGTCATAGGTCAAGAAGCATTGCAGTTCACAACAGTGTACGTGGACGACCTTCTAATAACATCATCTGACTGGGATGAGCACTGCGAACGAGTCAAACAAGTATTAAAAAAGCTATCTGAAAATAATATTACATTAAAATTAGATAAGTCCAAGTTCATAGCAAACCAAGTCAAATTCTTGGGGTTCAACTTAACAGAACAGGGAATATCACCATCCCAAGAGAAGGTGGAAGCTATTCAGAATTTCCCCACACCAAAGAATAAGAAGCAGCTACAATCCTTCTTAGGTATTTGTAACTACTATAGAAAGTTCCAAACAAATTATTCTTATCTAACAGCACAGTTCTCTAAACAACTATCAGCTAAGGAAAAATGGACTTGGGGGAATGAACAAGAAGAAGTGTTAAAATTAATCAAAATAAAATTTCTTGAAACTATAATGCTACACCACCCCAATTTTGAACAGCCATTCTACTTAAATTGTGACGCCAGTGATGTGAGCGTAGGCGCCAAATTATATCAAGAGGATAAGGATGGACACCACCTGGTTATCAGCTTTGCCAGCAGAATACTGAACCGCTGCGAACGTAACTACAACGTTACTGAAAAGGAACTACTCAGTATTGTATTCGCATGTGGAAAGTTTAGAACGTACATCCTGGGATATCCAATCACCGTCCGAAGCGACCATAAGTCCATTTCATTCTTGAAACAGTGTAAGTTAAGTCATGGGAGGCTTACACGATGGATACTCCCATTACAAGAGTACCACATAACGTGGGAGTACATTCCAGGACGTAAGAATGTTGCCGCAGATGTATTATCCAGAATAAATGTTGTACATCTAACATTTGAAGGAGTAGAGGAGATATACAAGAGAAGGCAATAACAAGGAAAGAAAAGGAGAAGATCAACTTACAAAAAGTATAAATAACAAGGTCGAATATAGAGAAATAGCGTATAAACTTATGTATAATAATATGTATAACCATATGTCATCACGAAGGATAATGGAAACAATACTTATGAGATAAGTAATATAACCACCAGAAAAATAAAAGGAGTTTACAACCAAGCTTCAATAAAAAAGTTTTATGAAGAAAAATAAATTACTATACTATAAATAAAATAAACAAATGCCAAAATTCAAAAATTATGTGAGCACAACTTACAATATTTCGATGACTTATGAGGCCTAAAATAAAAAATTAAAAAAAGGAATAAGTTACACAAATTCCTATAAAAAAGTAAGAATCACAAACTTACAGTAATAATCAAATAAAAGTACCTAAAAGGAATAAGCTACAAACATTCCTAGAAAGTAAGAAAGGTTAACTTATAAAGAATTATCAAAAATGATATTTAAAATAAACTAAACAGAAATAAAATCAAGCTACAACTGCTAAGATAAATACCTAAAGGTATAATGGAAAAAAAATCTGAACTGGCACAAGGAAAAAGAGAAGTTATGTATAAAACAAATATACAAAAAATGGCTAAAGCAGAATATTGCTAAATAACCAAGAAAAGAATAAAAATGTCTAAGATAATTAAAATGATCACTAGAAGAATAGAAAACAAACTAATGAAAAGTTAGATATAATGAAATTAACATATGAATAAATAAAAAACAATCAACTGTATGAGCAAATGACAGTATATAGCAAAGGTACAGCGGAAGGAAGAATGAGTAAAAGGCCAAAGTGATCTAAAAACAAACCACAAGGTGGACAATCCCAAAATATATTATTATTTATGATTGACTGTTGAAAAAGTCCAGCAATCAAATAAACTGAGCAGAGATGATGTTCGTCTGGTCTCAGAAAAAAATGAGTAGTAATGGAAGAAACCAGCTACTAAAAAGTTGGGGAAAAAATTGTGTATAAGGGAGAACACACCAATGGAAATAAATAAAAACAGATCCAAACAAAATGGAATGAACCAAGTAAGAAGAGAAATAAGAATGGAGAAACAAACAAGAAGGAAAAGGAAAAAGATTATATATAACTGATAATTTCATAAAAAACTATGCTAGTGTTTTATCAAAATGATCAATTTTGAAGGAGAGGCATTATGTTACAACACAAATAAGCCAACCCAATACCAGGGATGAACAAAACAATATTGAATTTAAAATAATACTTCATGTTAAATAAAAATGATTAATTTAAATAAAATATAAAAACTATGACTCGACAAACGACAACATGACCTAACCCAAGTGATTGACCCAACAAAAGGAAACAAAAGAAGAAGGGAACCACGAAAAACAAACGAGAATAAAACCAAAGAAGAGAAGAAAGTGATTGATGAAATCAAAGGAAGAAGGGAAAAAACCAAAACCCAAACAAAAATGAAACACGTTCATGGAATTAAATGACTCAATGTAACACGTTGAAATGTACCCAACGGAGAAGGTGGAAAAACCAAGGTATTAACCAAATACAATGAAAATGAAGAAGGAGGGAAATGGATAGAAATGAAAACCAATAATGATACAGAAACAAGTAATAAAGCATAGGAGAAGGAGAAATAATGCACTCAAAAATAATATTGGAACCAAGACCAATAATTAACCTATATGAAAGGAAAAAGTAAATGTCATTATCCATTAATGGACAATAATAATTTAGGGAAGAAACCCTCTTAAACAATGTTAAAGATAAAAATGATAAAAAAGCAAACTAAACCCCAATTTAGAATTAGATGTAAGAATAGTATTGTAAGGACATAAAATTGTTAATAGTATTAAGGAAATATTGTAATGAAAGAGAAAAAACGAGTAGTGAGATAATAATTAGAGGGATTACCCATCCAGAAACGCTTAAAAAACAAAAACATTTGTTAAGTGCAAAATGAAAGTGTAAAAACCCCAGAGTGTAGTGATACAGAAGGTACACTAATTAAATTATAATTAACTATAAATAATTTAATAGTGAAGGTGATGATTGAATGAAAATAGTGTAAGATAAAGAATGGAAATATAGTGAAAAAATAGTGAGTGATAAAATCATTAACAATTAATAAATCCTAAAGAACACTAAAGGTTTAACAGTGAAAAATAATAGTGAGTAAGTATGTTGTGAAAAATAGTATTAAGTATAAACTATAAAGTAAGAGGTATTGAACACTGGAAAGTGATAATCACCATAGTAAACAAAACAAAAAATATAGTTAATAAGTTTAAAAATATGTAATCATATTTAAAAGGGGAGAATCCCAGGAAAGAGTAAATTGAAAGTGTTAACTTGGAAGGAAAGTAAAGATTGTTTAAAAGTTAAGGAGTTAGAAACAAATAAAAAAACACCCATGTTATAAGGGATCATTATAAGTTCATAAAAGTGATGTTGTTTGTCACACTAAGTTAATAATATATTGTAATAATATATAAGTTAAAATAAGATGTATTGTGAACAAAGATTAGCAAATAATAAGTTAGTTAAATAATTATTCAATCAAGTTTATGAATTGGATATGGCTGTAAGAACCATACAGACCATAGGCCTACATGTTATATTTAAATAAGATCAAAAAAGTAGTAAATAATAGCCACCTTGTTATTATTGGCAAAGGAAATAAATAAAAATGTTAAGAAATGTATGACTAGAAAACATGGAAACCAAAGAGTAAATAACTGTGTATAAAATAATAGTGACATAATAATAACACATAAACAGACTCAAAACACAACACAACCAATTATAATAACAAAATAAAGCCCATTAGGCTGAAATGAAATGTAATTTAAATGAAATAAGTCAAATACCATAATGGCTACTTAGGCCTATGAAAGTGCCTAACTGTCAGAAACAAACAACTACAAATTATAACAAATTAACAAAGAAATTAGCAAATCTGAGGTGAAGGATTCACCAAGAATAAATTGTAAATCACTTGTAAAACAAAATATTATAATAAGCATTTGTATACAAAAAGAGATGTAATTAACAAGTATTAACATAATTGTAAAAACATAAAATCTAAAATTACCCAAACTTGTGGGGTATCAAAATAATCTGTGAAAGGAAATAAATACTATAGTGACAATATTTAATAACCAGGAAGGAAGATAGACGAATAACAGCAGTCAGAAGATATACGAAGAATTCGAATTTTGATAACAATACATCATCTCAAAATCAGCCAATCAAAATCATTCAGTTACCATAGAAACGACAGCTGAAGATAGAATTACAGTTGAATACCGTTACAGAAGTGAAGCGTCAGTCAAGCAGTACAGAATCCAATGTTTGGAAGAACGATTTTCTAATAAAATAATGTAAAACAGTAATCAAGGTTCATAACCATGAGGGTATAAGAAGCAGACGACCCATTTATAGCAGTCCACTCAAGATCCAGGATAATTAAACTGAAAATTAACCGAAAAGTATGACCAGATACTCTATGAAAAGGATGCCCGACCTATTGAAGTCCAAAAAATAATGAAAAAAGAACTTATTGCAGCCAAATCCTACCCGATCCAATGAACGGAGACACCGAGTCATGCTGAGGTGTTAAGTACAATTAAATTACCTATTTCCAAAAACCTAATCACTCTGAATTTTACTGAAGTTAAATTTATATCACTATAAACAGAATATTTCTCTTTCACAGATTATTTAAGTAAAATAAAACTCACTGAAAATTTGTTAATATAAAACATAACCTATTATTTAAACACGAACTTTCAAAACACATTTAACGACACTACAGAACAAATTGTAACATCACACATTATTATTTATGTACACTTAGCATAAGGTAAAATATTTTCATTGTAACCCTAGGAATTCTTTAGCTCATAATCACAAGAATCCCACGATTTTGGGAACGAAAATAATTGTAATAACTTAACGTTACACAGCCATACTGATGCTGATCGTTCCTTAATCGATTCGTCAACCTTGAGGAAGAAGTGTTTCATGTAAAATGTCGGTGCAGGTTTATTATAAAATAGTTGTCAAATTGAATATTTTAATTATCACCCATTAAAAAATAACTAGTACAGGGAGTAACCGTTGTCATTATTTCATAGGGAGTGTATACATTACTTGTGTTTATTTATGAAGAATAGATTTGATGAGCAGCGAACCAGTCGTCATTTGAACAGCAGTATCGACGATTCAGACGGCCATACGAGCGGGAATTATTTGAATGCCCGACCGTCACCGCTGAAAACTCATTATACAATAGTTTTAATTGTTTTAATAAAACGATTTGGCGCCACCCGGGATTAACACACCCCCATAAGTAAACAGGTAAGGTTACTGCCGTGTTATACTGGTGATTACCGCAACGCTACGGACATCGTTAGCCGCGAACATTGATGTAAAGACCCCGGTGCGAGACGAACACACTAACATTTAATACACATACAAAATTGGTGTACATTTTACAGATACGCACCAAGCGAGTAGTTACAGATTGACGCATACAACGTGAGGCTTAAACGAAGACGAGGCCGCAATTATTTAGTAGTTAGAAAATATATATATATATATATATATATGGGAGGTTGTTAAAACATTAACCCTTTGGGTGCAGGCGGCTAATTCTTGTCTCCTTTCTCTGTGTCAGACCATTTTCAATGAAATTTGTATACATTTGGTGTACTGTGTCATGTACATCCTTACCTGTATTAAAGTGTTCATCATATCCCTTTAATTGTCATTATTTTATCTTTAAAATGGCGTACGTTGCTTTTTTTATAAGTTGTGTATGTTTGTTTAGAAACAGTTTTTGTTAAAATACAATGAAAAAACATTTTATTCTACCTATTATCCATCACGTAAAATAAAATAGTGGTGCTGTGTAGCACAACTAAATTTATTCAGAAAATTAGCTAAAGGATAAAATAGTTTATGTACTTGATATTTTACATTACATCGGTATGTAAATCTACACAGTAAATTTGATACATGTAAAAAATAAAATGAGTAACAATCACTTCACTAGGGAGACAGAAAAATGAACAAACAGATTGAAGAGCTTGATATTACCCGTACAGAAAACGCATGTATTACGTACTACACGCTACGTAAAACTATTGCATGAAAATACACAAAAAAACCACTTGAATATTGTCCTCACTCGTGCTACTAATTTCTACAAGTTCCCTAATTTGTTCTTCACTCAGATGTGCCATTTTAAAATTTTTATACTAAAGACAACACAAAATATAACGAAACACATAATTAAATAAAGCAATCAAAAATAACAAAAAAAGTGTTTGTTAAGTTTATAACATGATACAATGTAAACAAACAACACAACTGTAAGCCACGTGTTCGACACTGTCGTCAACTGTCACAACATTGTACTTCTGCTTTAATGAAATTCATATGTTACATATTTCTGCCATGTATTGGAAGAAATTAAAACAAATAAGTCACTGAACATTCCTATTGTGTTTAACTTCGTAAATATAAGATGGTGAATATTGAAAACAACGAGAAACTTTTGCATCGTAATATTATGACACCTGCACACAAAGGGTTAAGATAAAAACACACACACAATACACCATTTTCCCAGGACATTCATCCTGTTACAGTGCACATCATGACAACATTAAACAATTACCAGTATAGTTACCGTGTCCCTTACTTCCTATGTTTCTTGGTGTGTTCCAGAGGCTGACTGAGGCAAAAAAAAACTTGTTTATCGACATTTTTACTTTTAAAAGCCCTACAAATCTCAAATTATGTAGCTGAATTCAAATTTGTGCCATTATACAAACCTACAGGGCCTCGAAATGACATCCCTTGCAGTGAATATACTTTCTGTTGATAAGGCACAAGTCTCAAAATTCATTAAAAAAGCATAATAATGAAGTCAATAGGTTAAAATAGTACACTGTATTGTATATATATTCCAGGTCACTTAGATACTGTCAGGCGGTGATGAGTATGTTGTTAACTGTGTTTTTTGTTTCAGTGGGCAAAACTGGGAATAAATATTTCCAACTTCCCATTTTCACTAAGTGCTATTGGTTTCCATTTGGGATTAGGAGGTGAGTACATACAACTGATTCATATAGACTTTTAAAATCTCAAATGTTCACTTAATTAAATGTGTCTCTATTACTTCTCAATCCAGTGACTATATATTCTCAATTCTTCAAGTTCTATTAAAATTCTTTTAGTTAAAAATCCGTATATTCTTTCAATCCGTTTATGAACCACTTGATTCAATTTTCCCCCCTTCTAGGCATTTCCACCATCAACCTTTTCTCACAGACCATATAGTTATTGAGACCCTTGTCCATCAGTATATCTTCTAATCTAGGTGTATCTAGAATTTTATTGAGGGAAGGTATCAAAAAATAGGGCGGGTAACCATTATGGTGGCCCATCCTCCAACATTTCTGTAGGTACATAGAATTAATTATTACTGGTGTTATAAATAATGTTTACACCTGGCTTAGAAGGACAGTAAAATGACCCAATGTTATGCTTTTTTAGCTGAGTGGGAAATTTCAAGGGGGTTTATCCCCCCCAACCCTATTCTTCCTATGCCTATACCTTCCAATGAAGGTATTCATTGTGAAAAGTCTTTTCACAAGACTTTTTCTTGTGCATCCTCTACAACACTTTCATCTTATTTTAACCTTCTGCTATCTTCTTCAGCACTGTATCTCAAAATCCTTCAGTTGTCAAGTGTACAGGCCCAATATCTGTGCATCTTCCCTACTGCCATAATCCTCTGTTATATTAATATTAATATCAACCTCCATATGGCATACTGTAATTAAACTTTAATTGTTTTTAATTAATTGGTTACATTTAATCTGATGTAATATTAAAATTATCGGGCGCCATGTTGCAAACTGAAATACAACAAAATATGTATGTACTTACCTAAGGTCAGAAATTCGTGTTATACGAACCAGAGTCGAGGAATATATTACCTGAAATAATTCACTCGTGTTTCTGTTTGTTACCATTGAAATTACCTTTTATTGTTAAATTACGTACACATGAATGCGACTCTACTATGCGAAACAAACACGCTACTATCCGCCAGGAGGCGTAGTTCAATTCTTCAAGTTAAATTTCCCCTTAAACATTTCACAAGCCCTCCAAAATTATAATATTAAGAAACATGTTAAACATATATATATATATAAATTCATAGTGGCACAACCCAGCACTTTTTAATATATACTATTATCCACTCTTTCACTCCCTCTCTCTCTCGCTCTCTCTCTGGTACAATTATTTATTATGAGCTCATTTAAGTTAATTTTGTTATTAAGAATTTAGTTAATTCGGAGTATTGGATTTTATATATTTAGGTTGCAACCAATTGTACTTAGCTGTACTAGGATTGAAAGCATCCCATCACAGATCACAACCTCTCGAATCTGAAATGTCTCATCTTAGATCACACGCTCCCAAATCTGAAATGTCTCATCTTAGATCACATGCTCCCGAATCTGAAATGTCTCATCTTAGATCACACGCTCCCGAATCTGTAGCGTCCCATCTAGATCTCACTTTTTTCAAATCTGTAGCGTCCCATCGTAGATCTCACTTTTTTCAAATCTGTAGCGTCCCATCTTGATATTACGATTTCAATTTGTAACAACTGTTATTAAATAAACTTTTGGTAGTGTAAAATTTAGATAACCACACTCGGTGAATTTGCCGGCCGGCACGCTTCACTGTCTGGACGAAAATGACAACGTTTCACCACTAAGCATTGCAGAGGTGGGGCAACAACTACGTCACTGGTTCTTTGTTCGAACGGCCCAGCCTAGTTAAATACAATTGTATAATAATGCGCCTTGCATTCTTTTGTCTGACGTAATCATGGGCTAGGCTTGTTTACTCGCTATTATGACAAACTGTTTTTTGCTGGTTTTGTAATTTTCCGCTGACTTCGACACAAATCCTGTTAACTCAATATTGCGTTATTGAAAATTCTCACCAAAACTTTACCAATCTCTTATAGGGGATATAAAATAAAATACAATAATTATGTTTTGGAACAATAGTTTCCCAAAATTATTAGGGTACCAGAATTGTACCGTTACAATACAAGCCATATGCATCTTCAATGCCCAGTGCAATGACAGCCTGATTGTCACTGATTATCAGTGAAAATACAGAGTTGTGTCTCCCAACTACTGTTCCCATACCCTAGCACTTTTTGTTACCCATTGCTTTAATACCTTTTTAATATAAAACCTAGAAAGTGTTTGTGCTATACAGCATCCATGTTGTTGACCGTTATTAACAACAAAATCAGCTGATGTTGGAGTGCAATAATTTATGGGAATGATTTGACACTAGGAATATAGGTGGATATCAACTAGAAGCCCTAGAAATGTGGATTGGAGGAAAATAACAAGAATGCTTTGAATAAAAAAGATGAATATAAAGATATAAGAAAGAGAAGGAAACCAGTTGAAGGGATGGAAAAGTGAAAAGTAAAGTTTCTAGAACATCTTAAAAGCACACGCTTTTAGAGAAAGAATAGATGGAAATATTACTAGAAATGCTTGAATGCCATCAGAGCTTGATAGGAGCTGTGAAAAGTTGAAAGAACAGCTGGAGTACAGTTGGTTGCAGCAACAGAGCATAGTCTTTAACTGATGAGTTAAGGAGTACTGTAGAATAATGTGTTAACTAATATATATAGAATTATAGTACATAGTTTCAAAGTGGCCACTGTTTAAAAATGTATTGACTAACTTTACGTGTGGCTTCAATCCACTTCCTTCTGCAGGCGAAAATATAATCTTACCTTTATATGATCCCTCTCTATCACATAAAATCAGATTTAGTAACAGATTTACTTGTCAAACAGTCTGTAAACATCATACTCACCATGTGTATACACAAAGGTCGTGTACATTCAATCTGAGCATGATGTTCAAAAAAGTAGAACTATTAAAATATAGTTTTTTTTTTTCAGGAATATTTGCACTGTTTGGTTGCTTCTGGTTGAAACTCAACATGTTTCAGACACTGAAATATCTGTTTGGACTTGGAGTGGTTACATTTTTATGTGGGAACAGAATGTTAGCAAAGATTGCAAAACATCGTAAAAGCCATTAAATTTAAAGAAAACATTCCTTTTCAGATCAGTGATGTCATTTTCACAAGAAAGTGTCCACACTAGAATAGAGTGATGTGGATGAGACTTTGGCAGTAGGTTTTTTTTTAATTAGAAGTAAAATCATTTGAATGATTGATTTTTGTACAGAGAAAGTAAAGCATTTTAGAAAAAATATGTTGTTTTGTGTGTATGTGTGCGTGCATGTGTGTCCGTGCATGCAAGTGCATTGTGTGCACACGCGCGCGTGTGTGGTGTTGAAAGAGGTTTCTTACGTATTGAGTTCTTGGAATAATTTATTGATAGGAAGTTTTTTGTTATAGCTTTCACCTGGTTTGCTTTGTATTGTCAATCATATACAATTATTATAAAATTAAAAAATGTACTTATTAAAATACAGCATTATATTTTGTTCTTATTATAGATGGTTTATTATATTAAGACCATTTTAAAAATAAGAACTATTCCAAAAATTTCATTTATTCGTATAATAATTGCTTACACTTGTCATACATTCATTTGTCTTTCTTCTAAATAGTTTCCGTAGAGGTTTAGCGGTTGTCAAGTCTTGGCACAAGTTTTGCAATTCCTTTGTCATAGAACCGAGTCATCTCCAATCCAAAACCATGTTTTTACTTCTTTGCCTGTCGCATTCGTTTGCCGTCCAAAAGTTTTTTCAAGTTTTGAAAAATGTAGACATTTGAAATCATAAGTATCAGGACTGTAGAGTAGATGATTAAGGGCTTCACGGTAAAACTTTTTAATTCATTTTGCAGTGTACGGTTTGCGTTGTCATTAAGTAGACACACTGACAGGCTGTGCTTCAAGCAGGAAATAAGCAGTCTATGGTGACAGTTTTGGATAGTATGCCATTATGCTACTTGTTGATGGTTTGTCTACAAGGCTTTGCCTTGTTTGACAAATTATTATCAGCAATGGTAGACATGCTTCATGAAGAACGTCTATTCTTCTCCCATTAAATAATCAACATCACTTGTGTACATGTACATTGTTCATAACCCTTTTCCCATAAACTTTGACAAGTTGACAATGGGTTTCAGTAGGATGAATGTTTGTTAGCATCAACTACTGACTGAGCCATTAGTGGATTAGAAACAGACTGGTTTTTACAAACTGCTACAGAAACAAAACACCCAGTGATTTGATGGGGTTTTTGATGCCACATCTGCTCCCATTAATGGCATGTGCTGGGCTGTGTGTCCAAATTGTTTGTTTTTAAAAATTAATCTTGTACAGTGCCTAATTAACCTTACAGGTTCCAACCTGACATCTTCATAAGTTTGTAACAGTCTTTCATAGATTTACAGTAAGTTCACAACATTAAGTGACACACTGGAAAATGTCAACATAAGATAGTACATACTAGTGTGTTTATTTTTTGTGCAACTGCAGTACTCTCTTATTTGTGTCTTTGAGAGTGTTGTAAATATTGTAATAAAATGCATTAAAACCATTTGTATGTGTGTGACTATAATTTAAACACTGTAATTAAGTTATAAACTCTGTAACTGTTATTGTGTCATGGTTTGTAATAAATTTTGAAATAAATTTTTTTAGAGTTTTTTCATCTTTAAATGATCTCCTCCTCCTCCTCCCCAACCACTTTGCCTGTTCCCATTTCACCATCTTATCCTCAGTCTCCCAACAGTTGTAGCGGGTCATTTTTGGGTGTTTTTATTTTTAACCGTTTGGGGCATCTCCTTCCAAATGGTGTGAACCATACACTTTTGCACAAAATTCTACATAAATCCTTTTTTGCATGGAAAGCTGTTTTACGTACAGCCAATAATCTCAGTCTGATTGTGCTGCTGTGGTGGTTAACATCTCACTCAGTCCAGTGCTAAAGACAGGTGGTAATTGTACTGCCGTTTGTTTCCGACACTGAAGATGGCCTTCGATGGTGGGACCAAAACTTGTGTCCTGCATACAAGGATACTATGGCCTAACAGCCTGGCAAATAGTAGTTCCAACAGTCTTGATGCTGGCCATGAAAACCTAAGGAATTCTAAACCAGTTTTTTCTTTCATAAAGTGGTCCATAAGGATTGAGACACAAGGGTGTCTCTAACCTATTATCAACATATTTCCTAACACAGAGTGCTACAAAACTCTTTCATTTTATCTACCAGTTATTAGTAATATTGGTGTTAGTTTCCTACTGACTTTTTATTTATAAAATGGACAAACTATTATTTGTTACACTAGACATTTGTTTCACTAAAACTTTTGACAAAACATAGCCTAGTATAACTAAGCATAAGCATACCGCATTGAGCATTCAATAAGGTTATACATATAACAGAAATCGATATGCATATCCATTTTTAAAATGTGAAGTGTCATCACAAATATTTCAACGTCTAATGTAAACAACACAACTAGGGTCTATTGAAACTTCTCAAGCTCTTACTGTGCAAAAACTTTATTTTAAAAAATATGAATGTTTTTCCTGTTATATTTACACACCCTTTTACTTTGAATCAGTGATAAACATTGTGTCACTTTTTATTGAAATATTTTTTTGTAGTTATATATTCCACTTTAAAACACATGAATTTTATTTTCACAACAGCTTACTAAGTGCAAAATTCAGTAGAACAGATAAAAGTACATTAGACTTGACAATATACCACAATAATGGACCTTTAAAGGAATCAAATTAGAAAATCTAATGATAACATATTAAATGTTTTAATAATAAATGAAATTTAGTGTTCACTAAATATTATATATATTATATGATAAAAATCATTTTATAAAACTGTTTCATTAGCAAATAAAAACAAAAAAGTACTATAATATCCAATTGTTCAAATTAGCTTTTAAGGTATTGGTAATTGAGTTTTATAAATATTGATGTCTGAAGACAGCAGTACAGAACTGTCAAACACTGTTATAAAATACAAATAAATATAAAAAATATAGCATTTAACAATTAAAACTAAATGAAATGTATTAATATTATTACAAAACGTGTACCTTCGTATTAAGAGTGTTAATATGTAATAAAAACTGGGTTGTTTAATAAATACTTTTGCTCTATGTGTATCTGTTTTTGTCAGTCGATACTAATGGTTGCTTGTTTATTCCTCATATATATGTTAATTCTATTTAATTATAATTTTATTTTATGGATGAATCTTCTTTATCCGTTAATTCCAGAATTAACTGAAGAGAATTCTTCAGTTCGTCTGCTTCAAATGTTTGAATATGGCGGTTGTATCGTCCCAAAACAATTTCTTAATGAATACGTCCGATTTCCATCTCAAACGTATTCGTTGAGGTTAATTTCAGTTTCATAATTGTTGTTATTTTTACAACTCGCAAGACGTCTTCTTTATCTTCGTGCATATAGAGCGAATCCTATTTATACTTTACCTTCGAGAAATAAAACACATGGAAATGATATTGGTAATAATAATGTTTAATCTTTAAAATTTTTATTCAGTTTTAGTAAAAAATTGTTATTTCGATATTAACGTTAGCAATGATCGATTCTTATCTCAGGGTCATTTGTCAAATGAATTAAGTATATAAAAGTGAAGTTCTTTTGGCTGCTACACAAGGTTCAATTAATTAATAAAAAACAAATAAAGAGTACATTACAATGGAAATAGATTAATACGTATTATGTAACATAATATTGTAAATAGCTATTAATGTTTGAACAGTATCAGTGGCGAAGCTAGTAGTTAATGAATGGGTAGGCAAAAATCATATCTTAAATTTTTTTTAAGGAATCATTAAAAGGACGGTGGTTCAAATCGGTCGCTGAGGTAGCGTTTGCTGTAAGCGAATGGTTCCACAAACAGCCGTAAAAATTTTACTAGCAGGGAATCAACAGGTTAGTGCAACAGTGGAATCCATGTCTTAATGTTAATGGAGACTTCTTTTAAAATCGTTGAATAAAAAATGCTTTACAGCTCTATACCTGTTTCTATTGAACAATCCTTGTATTAGTCATACACAATAATACAACTGATTGAACTTCAAATTTTTAAACTTGATTAGTTTCTATATATATGTTTAATGTTACAAATAATTTCAGATAACAATCTTGATCATCTGTTAATTCAGCGGAATAACAGGGGCAATTTTAATAACCGCATAAAATAAACACACTTATAAACAACACAGCGTGCTTTAACTTAACTGTTTGGACCACAGAAGTGAGACATGCCTCAACGGTCTATGTGTATAGCGCGGGACAATCCCCCCTCCCTTCACTTCCCTATTGCTCCAGCACATTGCTTACATATGATGTATACAAAAAACGCTGAGGCAAGTTCAGGTTGCCTCATTCGTTTTAAACGAGCTATGCCGAATCTCACCTGTCACCATCTTAGCGGTCGCTCAGTAAAGCACGTTTCGGCTTAATAAATTCGACAGTCGTGGTAACAATGTATAATCTTTACGTAATGTAGTTCATACGTATTTATAATTTTTATTCTACAGAATTTTTTAGGGTAGGCATTGCCTCCATGTAACTTCGCCACTGATGGCCTGTAATATTTCATTTCATTATGTGCACAAGGCATGCTGGTTGGTTAGTGACGTCATTATCATGGCCGATGAGTGACCAGCTGTAGTTAGGGTAAATTAGTTCCCAATGTATATTAATAAAATATTGTCACTTCGTGTTCACTATTTCTTATACTCTGTTCTTTTTTCTGTTATAAAATGTTTTATCAGTTACTAATGTGGTGTGAGTTGTTGGTGTTGCTGGTGATTATTCGTATTTGGATTACAAGAATTGGTTGGTTAAATTTTGTAGAATACATACAGTTCTTTAGTTAATTTTAATTTAGGCTTCCTTCTTGTTCATCTCTTTATATTTTCGTTAACTTCACTGGTAGTCGTTCATGTTGGGTTAGATGACTTATAGTAATGACTTCATGATTTTTCTTTTTTGGTAATTCATCATTCTTGAGTTTGGTTCCTTTCTTGAAAATTTTTTACATAATTTTTTTATCAGCACTCCTCAACCGTATTCTGTCATGGTTAACAATCAAGTGTCCCAATTTCTTCTTTTTTATACAGAAGCTGACCAAAATTTCTTGGATTCTTATTGGCCCATTATGCAAAGTTCAAGTGTTACATTACCATGATCATTAAAATACATTACATTTTATATTTTGCCTTCAAATTACCTTTTTATCATAACACAATAATATTTTATATGTGGTTATTCCAAATAAAATTATAAATCTTTGATACCAAACATGGCCTGGTTTGGTCATGTAAAAACTAGTATCTTGTGGATTTTACATTTATCTTACTAAACAATTTAGAATGATGGATGACAGTTGACTATGACCCTTTAATACAATATTTATTTAACTTGATCTGCTAGTAACAAGAACTTTTTTTAATATAACACAAAACTCTTAACTATACTCCTTATCTTAATAATTATAATTTCCTACATTTAACTGGTTACACACTGCTAAACAATTGTCTGTGTTATTTTCTAAATGACTAGTACCAAATTCTGTTTGATTGAACATAACTTCTTAATAATAAATAACACCCCACTTTTTAACTATAGTCTGTGTGATTATTATTATGCCACCTTTTATATGTTTGTTCTCACTTTTGTCACTATAGGGTTTTGTCACCTTTGTAACGGTACAGACTGTTGAGGGGCTATAATATAAAGTTTTTCAGTTTTGATTTAACCAGAATATAATAATGGGTCACCGACTATAGCTCCGTGTGAGGTACAGAATGGTACCGGAATGTAAGTTATCAGCAAGTGTGCGTATTCCCGCGTATGTGCGCACGTGTCGGCCAACGTTCACACGGAAAAAATCACGTCTGAAAAATTCCTTCTCACCAGGTGCTGGATGACGTAAACTCCTCGAGATGTGTTCCGCCAATCCCGACGCAAGTTGTCGCACACAGTGGATCCTTGGCCATTTTGAAAATCGTCAGTCGACAAAAGCCCTCAGATCGCGAGGTCAGGAAATTCGTGCTCACGAGCAAACTATCAAGTCGGCCGACTAATAATGAGTGAATTAATAAAACAACAACCAAAGTGTGAAGGAAGTTAGTACTTCACAAGTTTAAGTAGAAACAGTTTTTCATAAATATTCCGGGAATATACAGCAGTGACAATTTGTAAAAACAGTTCGAAAGTTAGATGGAGAAAAAAGTGAATATAAAACAGTGACGCGACGACGAGGATAAGCAGGAAAAGGGATGAGTAACTCATAAACATTTTTATATATTTATTGAAGATGCACCAAACTCTTAATCTGTTATCCTACTGAATTCTGAGAAAGCTATTAATTAAAAAAGAAAATGGGGATTTAAAGAAATAGTATATATATGTATGTATGGGTGTGTGAAAATTATGTAATGAACAAAAACACTGGGTTGCGTTAATTATTTAAGGTATACCGATTATAATGTGCATTTTCAATATTTGGTTTTCTTTTAATATGTTTAGTTGATAACATCCTATAATGGGCTATCACAGTATGTCGTAAAATAATTATACAGAAATACGTAGAAAAAGAAATGAATGTCATGTTAAAGAAATAAAATAATGTTTTTTGTGAACTTATAAATATGTATTTGTTATATGCATTGGCCTATTATTCTCTGCCGAGTACACTAGACGATAACTTGGTTAGCTTCTACACAAATTTAAAGATTTAAGGACTTATTAACACTGCAGTTGACGTCCAAATAAGGTAATGTAACTTAAATTTAAATAATTTTAATATCTAATTACTGAGTACTTCTGCAGTTGGCGCCCGTACAGCGACGTTGTAAATTAAAAGTAATTAAAATAAAAATAATTTACAACCTAGTTGAAAATGGCAGAGAAAAATACAAATACAAATTTATGTGAGAGTGTAGAGGGGGCGTCAATATTATACGTTACACAAGACGATTTAGTATCGACACACGAAAGTGTTAATGAGAGCATAGGCGAAATATTGAATGTAAATGAAACGGTTGAAGGGGGTAGTAGAAATAACGAGGTAAATATATTTAACCAATTAGCGTTGATGATGGAAGTGATGAATAATAAGTTTGAACAACAAAATAAGAATAATGATAATTTGAACATGAGTTTGAATGCATTTAAAACTGAAATCAAGTCAGAAATGAATAATAAGTTTGACCAACAAAACACGAGTTTGAATGAATTTAAAATTGAAATCAAGGCAGATATAAATGCTGGTAACATAGAGCTGAAAACGGAAATAAACAAACAAGACGAAAAATTAAGAGAAATAAATAACGAATTTGTAAACATAAGAAGTGAAATAGAAATGAGTAAATTAAGTATGAATAACCAATTTAAAAGTATAAGTGAGAATTTTAATGGAGTGAGTGAGAAGTTTTTGAAATAAATAAAAAATTAGAGAAACAAAATGAGACTATTGTGGGAGCGAAAGATGAAATGAATATAGATATAAACAAAATACAAACTGCAATGAAAAATGATATAAAAATAATTAACGAAAGGCAGAATGAGAAACTGATAGAGACAAACAAAAAATTCGATGCGTTAACAAATAAATTTAACGATAAATTTAAAAAACAAAATGACAAAAATGATAGTAATGTTCAAGGAGTAATTGATGGGTGTGAGCGAATTAAAGAAGCAAATAAGATACAAGAAAATATTAATAATCAATTCAAAAGCAACATCGAACAAATTGATATGATTAAAAATAGCGTAACTAATTTGAAAAGTAAACAAACAGAACACGAACAAGAAATAATTAAAGTCAGAGAAGATTTAAGTTTAGCAATTAATAAAAAATTAACTAATGTGAGTGAGAGAGTGAACATTGAAGTTGAGTTAGGTTATTTCAGTAATGAAAGTAGGGGGGTGAACCCCATACAATTTTTAAACTCAATAAAAAGTTTCAATAAATATAACTAAGAAAGTTGGGAAATAAAATTGGTACGCATTTTGAAATATTTTAAAGGGGATGCTAAAATTTGGGCAGACGCTCACAATGATAACTGGTCAGATTTTAATGAATTCGAACGAGCATTTAAAAATAAATACTGGTCAGAAGAAAAACAAGAGGGTTTACGTAGCACCATAATGGGATGGGGCAATTTTAATATTAAACATATGAGCATTACTGCGTATGTAACGCGATTATATAGCCAGGTCAAATATTTAGAACCACCGATGCCTCTTCCATCGTTTATAAGATACATTAGTAAACATTTACCTAAGGACATACGGTCCACAATCAGAACCCGGGAGTTTGCTAACATAGCTGAGTTAGAAAAAATACTAGAAGCGTACCAGAGTATGAAAGAAGAAGAAGATAATAAGTATCAGTTTAGAGATAATGAATCGAGGCAAATAAATACCGAAGTAAGACAACCAGACCGTTTTGTTAATAATATGAGTAGATCGGAGGGGGGTGCATGGTTATGTCCAAACCCTAATTGTAGAGCTAGCAACTATAATAGTTCTCGAAATCAGTGTTATAGGTGTCGGGGTCCTAGGGGTGGTTCCCAAGGAGAGAGAAGATAATTATAATAGAGGTTTTGATAGTAGTGAGTATAGTAGAAGGGAGAATTATGGTAACGAGTTTAGAGGGAGAGGTTTTGTCAGTAGTAGGGAGATGCCGGGAGGTGTGAACCATAGAGGGAGAGGGGGATATGTTAGTAATATGAATGCGACTAGGGGTACGGAAGTATTTTCTAATAATCATGATAGTAGAGTAGATCAGAGGGGGGCGTACAACGAACCACCACCTCCAGCACAGTTAAACTAGTGAGGACGGTTGAAAAGGAAGGTCCCCAGCCATCTAGTAGTAACATAACAATAGGGTCACTTATTACAAATATACATAACGAATTATTGGAAGAAGAAGTAGATGAAAACGGTAGTAGCTTTAGCATGGCTGAATTTGAAGCCGAAGTATTCAATTCCAAGTACACTTTTTGTCAACTAACACAATAAAGTCACTGTTCTGGGCGCAAATTGTTAACTAACACAATAATTAAGTCCCTAGTTCTGGGCGCAATTGTCGTCTTACTCACTTTTTTTACATATTTTATGGTAATAACATACAATAAAACATCCACTTACCATAGATTTTTTGGTCTTAGTACGTGGTTTACATTCCAATTGAATTTCTTCTCTAGGGTCCAGGGTTTCGTCTCAGCGAGATTTAGAAACAATAGAGGTGTACGAAACAATGATTTGAACAACTTTAGTGTGGACATATGATGGATTTAATATCATATCTTTTCTTAGTTACATGTTACAATACAACAAAGATGGCGTCTTACCATCACTAGCTACGTGATTTCTACTCCTCTATTAATACTGAGTACACTAATTTCATTATTTGGTTGTATGCATGGTTTATTACCATACCTCTCCAAGAGACTGCAGTTCTCTCGTTATTATTTCTCTTTTATAAAATGACAGAAACCAATGCCTCAATTTGCTGATTAATAATTTATAAGTACAGACATATTCTTATGCACACACACACACTCTTTACCCCCATGTTATATGATCGGTACCTTTTGTAAATTTTTGATTTATAATTTAGAGCTCATTTTCACCAAAGAATAACAGTTAATTAATTTGCACTTTCCTGATTAGTAGTTGCGGTCGCCCTTCCGATGTTCTCCGTTTCGGCCAGGTGTTCGACGTCTCTCATAATCTCGTTTTGTTCCTTTGTTACACTGAATTTAATTAAACATCTTAGGTAGCAGTTAACTATGCTACATTACTTGTACTGTTAATTACATTTTACTTTAGTTAATAAACACTTTTTACTGGCAAAACTGTGCCAGCCACAATTTAGCGTGTAGACATCTTGATGAGTTGTAGAGGACTGGGAAGATGCAAAGCACATATTTTGTGTATGTGTTAGCGCATCCATGTCATTGTCTTATGTTCAAAATTGGCTCACGCCCTGTTGTCATGTCATTGTTTGTTAGGTCATCACTGATTTTAATGACGTCCCGTCTTCTGGACCAATGAGAGTGGCTATTTACAATCTGTTTCCACTTGGATGGCCATTTTGTACGTTCGTCTCTGCACGTCTGCTCCTGACCTTGGAATCGTTGTGATCTATTTGAATATGCGTAGTTGTCTCTTCACAAAGGAAATTGTTCTCTCCATGTATGTGTGTGGGTGATACAATAAAATCCGATAGTTTGTTACCACTCATACCATAATTCTGACATCGAGATTATTGTACTGTCACAAAACCCCCTCAATGAAAGATTTTATGTCAAAACATAAAAACTTTCATTGACTCATTCACACTTTTCTAAAAGGATCAGTTCAGATATGTCGCCACAACCCCCTTAACATTGATATAAAAGAAATACAATCACTTACCCTTGGTCTGATGATGATGATCGCACCCTCTGACCTTACTGGACTTCTCAGGAAAGATCCCTACACCATAAGGCCATGAGGCACTTAACGCTTCTGTTCTGACGCTCCGGCCAGTTCAGGACCGCGGTCACAACACCACAAAACTCTGAAACATCGAATACAAAATTTTAATATAGTGGCCTTATCTATTCCCATATCCACAACTGATATTTCTCCCCTTAGATGCATTGGTTTGTGTTTTGAGACGTTGGTTTGTTCAACTAAAATTTTTTCCAACACAACAACAAGAATTCAACATAGACTGATTTTTCCACCAACACAAATTCAATCTCTTCCTTGTAAGAGAAAATATATATATTCCTACAAATAACATAATACATAAACAATTCTTTAATATTCCCCAAAACACCATCACCTATTTATTTCTATAAGATTCAACCTACAACTACTATGGCAGGCAAGCTCATTATTCAAATTTCATTACTCAATTTTATAATCATTTTGTCTCTTTTGCAATTTACATCATACTATATTTGTTCAAACATTGCTAACCTTATACTTTTAACATCCAAAATCTACTATCTTTTAACATTTGTTACCGTCGTTACCAATAACAATAAAACATTAAACATTACACATTAACATTGTTACATTTACACTAAACAATTTACATTTAAATAACTGGTATCAAACTTTATAACATTTTTATCATCAATTCTCGATTAACTTTTATTATTTAACATTCATCAGATTCTATACAAAAATTTTCAACTTTATCATTTACCTTTCTGTTACATTACCTTTCTACCATGAATTTTCTTTTTCTAACCCTTCTATCCTCACTAGTTTGGGTGACTCTCTATTATTCACTATTTCTTATTTTGGCATTTGTCAATCTAACCTTACTCACCTCTTTTTTCTACTAACAACCGCTTCTAACCATTAACATATTATGACACCAATATCTCTATAATAACCCCCTTCACTAATCCCATTTAAAACCTCTGGCACCGCTCGTTTTTTTGTACTAGTATGTGTGTTCCCTACTCTAACCAACTCATTCCCTTATTGGTTCCTGACCCTTTCCGGCACACAACGGTCCCTTCCTGTCCCAACACCTTTCGTTGCGGACTCCCTACACCACTACCCTTACTACAAAATATCACCATCAACAAATATAATTACCATTCACATTACTCACCTCTACATATATAATCACTAACTACTGTGTCCCTAAAATATCTAACACCCTCTTTATATATTATCAGTATCTCAACATCCTATTTTCTCTAACTCCTATTAACTCTATTTAACTAACTCCAATGCCCTTATTTATCATTATTACCCAAACTCTTTTACAACATTTCACTTTAATATACCACTAGAAAATTCATCACTTATCTTACTAACAACAATACATCACAATATCCAAATATATTACCTGCTTCATTTACTAACCCTTAGAATCTAAATCTCATAATTGTTTAAATTCCTTATCAATTATTTAAAATTCCACAGTACATAGTTTACACAAAACAAAAATATACAAAATACACAACAGCAAAATATACAAATACATTGACATTAATATACACAAAAATATACAATCCACATTATCATTTTATCATTTACCAAAAATCAGTCATAAGCAGTCCATTTCAAAACACTGTCCACATAATTAAATGTTTGTAAACACAATAAAATGTTTACCCTCCATCGTCAAATAATAGTCGAATCTTAAAACTATATACATTGTTTATTATTAGATATCTTATTCTAACATCATAAATACACATACAATTCAAATGTTCATCATTATCCTCAAACTCATTTAACCTGTCATGATTGATCATTGTCCTGTCACCTCCTGTATACTCAGTCATAATTCGGTATTTTGTATTATCATTGTTATCAACATCATCTCCTACTACCTCAGTTTCAATACAAGGTAAGTACTTGCTATTATTTTCACTTCTCTCTCCACCTAACCTTTCTACAAATTCTTCATAATTTCTATTTACTCTATATAACTCCATCTCCCAATTATCACACAACTCTCTTTCACAATATCTCCCATCATAACCCCAAATCAACTTCTCTCTTTCAGTATATGCAGGGGACACTACAACTTTATTCTCGCACCACCTATCAGGTGCACAAAAATCCAGGGACAACTATATGCAGACCTTTTGTCTCCCAAATCTACATCGAAGGCACTCTCGTCCTTCCTAAAAACATGTACATCACCCCCAAATACACCATTAAGGGAAAAATCTAACCCCTGCAATTCCCCTACAATTATACTCTCTCTACACACTCTCTTTAACCCTTCAACACACATTATCATTCCATCATTATTATATTCTATTCCCCATAAAATTTCATTATCATTACCAACATCCACACTATTATCTCCTATTACCATATTTTTATTTATTTTATCATAATTTCCACTACTACTTACCTTGTCTTTGTTTTTATCTAATTTGTCTATTTCTCTACTCCTATTTTCTAACTCTATCTCATTAATTCTCTTGTCTAATTTCTCCTCTAATTGATTCAATTTTACATTTCGCAAATTATTTTGTTTCTTTAGTTCGTTCTCGAAACTGTCTAATTTTACATTAAATGTACTATTCATCTGGTTAAATTTGTCATCGAATTTAAGATTCGCTGTTCAAATTTGTCACTAATTAATGTAAATAAATCTTCCAATGATATCTTATTCTCAATTATTTTAGGTGTTGAGTTTGGTATTTATTCCGTCTAATAACATTGACTCTGTATCTGTATTATTTATTTCTATGCTGTTATTGTTTTCTGCCATTTTGGTAACTTTACTATTGAAATGACTATTTAGTTACACTTGTCACAACTACTACTTGATATGTTTTTGTCAACATAACCTCCATAACCTCTCGTATTAGGTTCTGGATTATTTCGTCACTCTCTATGTCTCTGAATCTGGCTTATTTATATAAAGTAATTTTATATAAAGTCCCTGTTCGGGTGCCAATTGTCAACTAACACAATAAAGTCACTGTTCTGGGCGCAAATTGTTAACTAACACAATAATTAAGTCCCTAGTTCTGGGCGCAATTGTCGTCTTACTCACTTTTTTTACATATTTTATGGTAATAACATACAATAAAACATCCACTTACCATAGATTTTTTGGTCTTAGTACGTGGTTTACATTCCAATTGAATTTCTTCTCTAGGGTCCAGGGTTTCGTCTCAGTGAGATTTAGAAACAATAGAGGTGTACGAAACAATGATTTGAACAACTTTAGTGTGGACATATGATGGATTTAATATCATATCTTTTCTTAGTTACATGTTACAATACAACAAAGATGGCGTCTTACCATCACTAGCTACGTGATTTCTACTCCTCTATTAATACTGAGTACACTAATTTCATTATTTGGTTGTATGCATGGTTTATTACCATACCTCTCCAAGAGACTGCAGTTCTCTCGTTATTATTTCTCTTTTATAAAATGACAGAAACCAATGCCTCAATTTGCTGATTAATAATTTATAAGTACAGACATATTCTTATGCACACACACACACTCTTTACCCCCATGTTATATGATCGGTACCTTTTGTAAATTTTTGATTTATAATTTAGAGCTCATTTTCACCAAAGAATAACAGTTAATTAATTTGCACTTTCCTGATTAGTAGTTGCGGTCGCCCTTCCGATGTTCTCCGTTTCGGCCAGGTGTTCGACGTCTCTCATAATCTCGTTTTGTTCCTTTGTTACATTGAATTTAATTAAACATCTTAGGTAGCAGTTAACTATGCTACATTACTTGTACTATTAATTACATTTTACTTTAGTTAATAAACACTTTTTACTGGCAAAACTGTGCCAGCCACAATTTAGCGTGTAGACATCTTGATGAGTTGTAGAGGACTGGGAAGATGCAAAGCACATATTTTGTGTATGTGTTAGCGCATCCAAGTCATTGTCTTTTTTTCAAAATTGGCTCACGCCCTGTTGTCATGTCATTGTTTGTTAGGTCATCACTGATTTTAATGACGTCCCCGTCTTCTGGACCAATGAGAGTGGCTATTTACAATCTGTTTCCACTTGGATGGCCATTTTGTACGTTCATCTCTGCATGTCTGCTCCTGACCTTGGAATCGTTGTGATCTATTTGAATATGCGTAGTTGTCTCTTCACAAAGGAAATTGTTCTCTCCATGTATGTGTGTGGGTGATACAATAAAATCCGATAGTTTGTTACCACTCATACCATAATTCTGACATCGAGATTATTGTACTGTCACATTTTCTAGTAGATTCAGGGAGCGAGATTACCGCTATGGATGATAGAATTTTTGAAAAAATAAAAAATCAGTGAAACCATTCCACAACTACCAGTATTGGGAATTAGCGTTATAGGTGTAACAGGTGTTCGGAGTAAGAGGGTGACTAGACAAATAATGTTACAGCTAACAATAAGTAAACACAAAATAAATTATATATATATATATTATAACATCGCCAAATTCAGATCATAAAAAATGAAAAAAAAATAAAATGTAGTTAAGAAAGAAGAAGGAAGAATGGTAAACAAAAGTAATTATTAAAAGAATAGACTAGACTGACAAACAAACGCTTTGACCCAACCCCAGAGATTGGCCAGATAAAACCCAAAATAAAATGAAACAAAATGGAAATGAAGGACAAGAAGAAGAAAAATAGAAATGAAACAAACCAAATATAAAGGAAATAAAGCGAAAGCGAATGATAAAACACAGACAAATAATATAGAATATGGAAGGGAGAAATGATACACTTAAATATCATAAAGGAAACGAACCCAGTAACTAACCAATGTAACAGACCTGGGAGAAAGAATGGAAGGAGTGTACAGCAATCTAAATAAAATCAACAGCAAGGTGGACAAAAATAAACAAAGAATTGATGAGATGCATAGACGAGAAGAAATATTACAGGAAGAAGTGGACGCCTGGCGTGACCGGCCATATAACAGTAATCATATAATTAACAATGACAATCGGGATACAATCAACTTCCGCAACTATAAGCGCAATCCAAGAGAATTTCTGAAAAGAGTGGAAGAGTTAATTGTAAAAAATCGCGAAACCCGATGGACAACGGTGAGGGGACTGCTGGACGAAATGTTTAAGGAAACCTATGACAACTGGTGGACCGCCACAAGACCAGACATACAGAGCATCCAGGAGTTCAAGACAGAATTCAAGGCAAAATACTGGTCAGAATCGACCCAGAATATGGTCCGCAACAACTTGAGTAATGGGAGGTATGAGAACCAAAATGGACAGTCTCTCACGTCATACTTTCTGGGAAAAATCTGCATGGCCAGAAATTTGGAACCCCGCATTCCTGAAGAGTGCCTGGTCATACAACTATCATACCACTATGATGATGCGATACAGAAGGCCCGTATGTATAGTCAAGTTAAAACAATTCAGGACATGGCCAGTCTATTAGAGAGCAACGAAAACGAATGGCAATACCGAAAGAACCGGTTCATGAGTTTCCGGAATAATAAAATTAATGAAGGTCCATCCCCACCAAACCAGCAGAGTGATAACAAACCACCGACGAACAACCCCAATAATTACCAAAGTAATCAACGCGATAATAATACACCAAGGAATTATAACCATAATGGTAACGGCAACGGAAACTATAGAAACGACTACAGGGGTAACTACCAATGGAACGGTCCAAACAATTATTATCGTCCAGGCAACGGTAATAACACCAACCGAGGATATCGACCGCAAGTAAATTACCTACGATTTCAAACCCAGCGAAGTCCAGGAAGAAACTATTCTCGTACAAATAACCAACGAACGTACTATAACCAGGTACCAAACACCCGAACCCACTCATTCGAAGAAAACGCCGGAAATGATGGAGATAACTCGAACAACCGACAGGAGCCACCAACGAGCCACAATATAAACCCCACTGAAGCCAGGAGCAATGAGGTAATTCCTCATTTAAACGAATAAGGTCGGTGAGAACTGAAAACAGCCCATCACTGGACCAATCTCCTGGGGAATTAAAGACTATGCCGGACAAGAAGATTACCATAATACAGACAAACTACTTAAAAAATATAAGGGATGAATTAATTGAAGAGAATAATGACCTGATGCCTAGCAGGTGTAGCGGGTCAATTTTGGGTCATTTTATTTATTACTGGTAATGGGTCTGAAAGGAGAGGGTTTTATTTTATAAAAAAAAAAATAAAAATGAATTTTGTTTGGACATCCTTTACGGTCACTCAAACATGCTTGTTGGACACCCTGTATTAAGATCCGTGCCAGTCCGAGTAAAGCCTTGTTCCCACGGCGTGTGGCTTGGCGAGCCTGGTCTGACGTTTGTCATATCTCGCGCCGTGGGAACGTAAAGGCTCCTCAATGCTCGAGGTGGCTCGCCCTTTCCCGTGAAATGTCGGTAAATCCTCGGACATCAAAGGCTTGTGGCTCGACGGATGACAAGCCTCAGTACGGCTCGTGCACCTGTTCCCACGGCCTGTTGTGGTTTGTACAAGTGTAGTTTCGCAGTTTTAACATAGCAATTTTCATTATCGGTAGTATAATCAGTAGTTCATTATGGAGTGGAGTAATGAAGTAATTATTGAGTTTTTGGGTTTATACAAGGGAGAACCTGTCATATGGAATCCACAATCCCAATTTAAATTTTATATTTATTTTATTAGTTTCGGTATTGTTATAATTACCTTCTTCGACTTTTATTTAATGACACCATCCACCAACGCCTTTTGCGTTTCACCATTTTCCTCTTCAAAAATTCACCACTCAACAGTACATAAGCCGCTGCGGCACACGCTACTTCCTCGACAGTGTCCGATTCGTAAACTTTATTCATACTTGTTCAGAGACTTAACTAACATAACTTCAAGAGAACGTCTGGCAATGGTGTATTGACGAGAAGTGATCGACTCGAGGCCACTCGAGATTTACCAAGCCACGCGCCATGGGAACGGCGCGAGCTCGGGATTCGACAGACCACAAGTCCACAGTACGAGCCTCGAGCAACTTGAGGTTCGCCAAGCCACGCGCCGTGGGAACAAGGCTTAAGGCACAAAGCGATAACGATGGAATGTGACTGTAAATGTACGCCCGTGCGCCGTTGGCGATAATCTCGACACCAAATTCAACAACCGAACGGAATAACACGTGACTAGTTAGACTGGCCATGTGAGCGCCGCAGCCAATCACAACTCGAGCTGACGGAAGTGGGCATCACCAAACACAGTCGACATTAAACAGAGACGCTAAGCGGTCCACGAGGTGTAGAGTACCGCTACAGACGCCTACAGTTTCGTTTTCGGGCCCGGTTGGTCGAGTTTTCATAAAAGGTAATTCATTCAATAAGACCGACCGGGACCCAAGAAGTTAATAACCATATTACTGTGATTGGCGGGCAGTTGGTGTAGTGACATGGATTGATAAACGAAATACGTAATCTTTAAAAGAGGAATCGGATAACAGAAACACGTGTTCGGTCGGCAGTGAACAGTGAATTAAATACTATTACCGGGAATTCAATATGAAACATCAATGGGTAAAGTGTAAAAATGGCATATGTGTGTGTGTGATGCAGAATGGGCTACCTTAATTATTATAATACGTGATAGGTTAGAGGATATTTTATGTTAGTTAAGTCTGAGGGATCAATGTATATTTTAAAACCTATTTTTTCAGTGTCTTTTAACATTCATTAAAATCAGTTGGTTTACCTTGAAAATGTGTTAGACTAAGTTATTTCGTCATTGCCATTTCCTCATTTCTGTGGAAAAAATTCGTCTAACGAAATCGGGGGTTTTCTGAATTTCTATTACAGTCAGATAGCGGGATTTTTATAAGGGCAAGAGTATATAAGTTTTCGATATTTTACCTTCTAGAAAAAATATCGTGGCGACCTTGGGCAGTTTTCAAAAGATAAGTTTACGGGGAACATGACGGTAAGTGAAATTCTGGCAGCGGTAAGTATTATTTTATGAAGAGTGGAATGTATTAAATATAAGTGCAAAAAGTGTGTAACTTCACAGTGTCGACGCGCTGCCAGGATTTTCGTTTAATTGTAATTTTATACGAGATAGACCTATTTTAATACACAGAAAATAGGATGTGGTAATGACGAATGTATAAAAATTATATCGCATATATTTACGTAGGTTAGGTTTGTGATAGTAAGGCATACAGTTGTGTTAGATATTCTGATTTTACAATAATAGTGGTTTCTTATACATAAAAAGTGGTATAGAAATAAATTTTAAATATGGGGGAAGTACGAGATAACGAAATAATAAGAATGATGCAAATGCTTTTTAACCAACAATTTAGTTACCTTGACGAAAAATTTAGCGAACAGAAAAATGAAATTAGAAAAATCCAGAATAATCTTAACGTAAAATTCAATGAAATGAAAAACGAAATTCAGGAACAAAGCTGTATTTATGATAAGAAATTGAGTGATCTAGAGACGCGGTTAGGTGAAATAGAATTAGAAAATGAGAAAGTAATAAACAAATTAAAATCGAACAAAGATGACAGAGTAAGTAGTAGTGGAAATGATAATTTAAATAATGAGTTGACAAGTAATAACAATGATAATACAAATAAAAATGTGGTGTTAGAAAATGACGGTGTAGATGTTGAGAGTGATAACGTAATTGTAGAAAGAGTAGAAGTTGATAATGAAATGTTAATGTATGTTTATGAGTTAGAGAGAGAGAGAAGAAATAATGTTGTAGTAGAGTGGGAACAGAGGGCAAATTTTCCCTTTATTATTTATGGTGAATTAATGTGGTCACAAGTGTTTTTGAAGGGCAAGGGTCCCGTACTAGTAGAAGATTGGAGTTGTTTATTTTATTTGTATGATATTATGCCCTCTGTGTGGAATGATTTTATAAGTATGAGATGGTGTTATGATGAGAGAGAATTAGAAGTATATAATTTAAAGAGAGATTATGGTGAATTGAAAGAAATATTAGAAGTGTATTTAAACAAGAATAATTTAATTGATGAAAAAGTAACTGACCCGATAATGAATGTAATTACTACTGGAGACTTGACAGAAATACTTAATGTTGACTTGTTTCATGATTATTTTGATAAAATGGATGAATTTGATTTTTGTGGTTATGACACACAAAATAGCAATCTGGGTGTCAATGAAATCGAAAAGTGTTATTTAGAACCAAGGTTAACCTTTGACGATGGAGGCTAAACTATAAACAATCAATGGACAATTTTATATATATTGTTTTATGGTTTTTTGACCTCGCAACCTTGAACATTGAAGTGTGATATGACTAAATAAATAAGGATGCAGATTTGTAAATAAATGTTTAGTAAGTTTATTTGTGTGTATTGTAGAATGTTAAGTAAACAATGTGTGTGTAGATGATTGTTGTAATAATAATATTAATATTTGCAATTTAAACAAATAACCGAATTAATTTTGAAAACAGTAATTGGCTAATTGTAAATGCTTAATTAATTTAATTAAAATAATTTGAAATGTTTAAATATTTTGATTAATTCAAAGATTATATAATTTAATTTTCTGATGAATTTAAATGGTTTAACGAGAAGTGAAGTTGGTAATTAAATGATGAATTGTTGATTGGAAATAACTTTTTGTTAAATGTTTCAGAGGTTACTTGGAGTAGTGGTGTATGGTGTATATAGTTAGGTATGTCAGTATATGAATTATGGACTGTAAGTATAAAATTTTTATGATACAAGTCAAATATAATAAAATGTACACAAATGTTTAATTTAACGGAACGAATTTTAACTTCAATAATGAAAATAACTTGAGATAATGATTTAAAGGGTAATAATAACTGAGATATGATGAAAAATAAATATTAATAATGAATTTGAAAATTTTAAGTAATCTAATTGTAGAAAGTTATGAAGGATGATTAATGTGTTTTCATTATGTTAGGATATCAGTTGATCAGCAATAACATGTCACTGGTATATTAGTTATAAATGTTTTGAGTAATTGATGCTCAATGTAATGTTTGATGTATTCCAGACGTTTTAATGTAATGATAAAAAATAATTTGATAATGAGAAATGAAGTAACGAGTTGTGAAAGCAAATAAAAGATAGTTTTGGGTGATAAATATTTTAGGTGACATATAGACCTGTCAAAGTTAAAGTTGAATTAGTAGAGATGATATAAGGTAATGTTGTTTTGGTTTATACATGTTATAGTATTTTGAGAAGTATTGATGTTGACACAGTAGTAGTGAGTATATGTAGAGATGAGTAATGTGAATGAGATTTAAACATATTTGTTGATGATATTTTGTAGTAAGGGTGAGGTGGTAAGGTGTGATCAACGTGCGACGTTGTGGCGAGAATAGAGTAGTTCGCGTGAGTGTTTGCCGATATTTTGGAGGGGCATTGGCTCGTATGGTTATAGCCAGGTAGGGAACACACATCCTAGTACAAAGATGAGCGGTGCCAGAGGTAAATTGAATTTAGAGTGTTTTGATAGATATTTTTATAGAGATGGGTGTCATGTAGTAAAAGTTAATAGTAGAGTCAATAGTAGAGTCAGGGGAATAAAGATTATATATGTATACAGATCTAGTAGTACAGTCAATGAGAATAAATAGTTCAAATCACCCACAGTAGAATAAAGTAAGATTGTCAAATAGAGAGAGTGATTTATGATAAAGATATAAAATTTTTATTTTTTCGAAGCCAGTGACAAACTTTTGGTAGAATTGAAAATAATGTAAAGTTAAGAATTGTTTATTTTATTATTATATAAAAGTCAATTTGATTATTATATTAATATTTTGTTCATTTTAAATGTTTTATTTTATTATGTTTTGTATTTCAAGGTAGGATATTACAGATGTCAAAAGTGTTTTAGATAGAAATTGTGCATAACATATGTAGGTCAAGGGATTTGGACTTGACCTACTTTCGATCAGCTGATGAGTTCATACACCTACTAAGCTTGTATAGTAGGAAGTCAATTTTAACTTGTTTGTTTAATTAATTCAAACCAATATTTAAATAATTTTAAATATGAAGAAAATATTTAAATAAATTTAAATTTTTTGAATTTTAAAATTTTTGAAAATTTTAATTTTTTTGAGAAAAAATAAAAAAAAAAACTTGATTTTTCGCCTGCCAGCGAATGAATATTTTAGATAATGATTATTTTATTATGTGTGCATTAACCATGTTTATTTTATTGTATTGCATTGTATTGGTAGACTATAAGTGGTTCTCATGTTAGAGTAAGGATGTGTTTAGATTAGTAGAAATGTCTAGGTTGTCATGGAAAAAAAAAAAAAAAAAAAAATTTTTTAGAAAAACAAGGAAGAGAATTTTTTGATAAAATATTTTTTTTTTTTGAATTTCGGATTTTTTAAATTTTTAATAAATTTGAAAAGAAATCTTTTATTTTTAATGTGTTATGGTAACATGTAATGTTAGTGTGTGTGAGCCCAGTATCTGCTAAAGGCAGCCCAGCTTGCAAAAAAGGGGAAACATATCGGTAGAGGAGCTGGAATAATTTTAGCCAGGGATTGAGGATTTTTGGGGGTAGCATGTTAAAAGGCGAGGCGCGCCGTGGTGCGAGTCTGTTCGATTTCTCGGTGTTGGGATCTCTTACGGAGAAGTCCAGTGATCTCGTTCAGATGAGTCCATGGTCGCTGAGCCAGGGGGGTCGTGTACCCATGCAGATTAAGAACCAGGTGGTTGTTGGCACCAGTTCCTCACCGGTCCTCTTCGGGGTTTGTCGATGAGATTTCTTCTGTTATGGACAGCAGAATTCTCATCGAGGGGGTATTGTAGCGGGTCAATTTTGGGTCATTTTATTTATTACTGGTAATGGGTCTGAAAGGAGAGGGTTTTATTTTATAAAAAAAAAAAGAAGAATGAATTTTGTTTGGACATCCTTTACGGTCACTCAAACATGCTTGTTGGACACCCTGTATTAAGATCCGTGCCAGTCCGAGTAAGGCACAAAGCGATAACGATGGAATGTGACTGTAAATGTACGCCCGTGCGCCGTTGGCGATAATCTCGACACCAAACTCAACAACCGAACGGAATAACACGTGACTAATTAGACTGGCCATGTGAGCGCCGCAGCCAATCACAACTCGAGCTGACGGAAGTGGGCATCACCAAACACAGTCGACATTAAACAGAGACGCTAAGCGGTCCACGAGGTGTAGAGTACCGCTACAGACGCCTACAGTTTCGTTTTCGGGCCCGGTTGGTCGAGTTTTCATAAAAGGTAATTCATTCAATAAGACCGACCGGGACCCAAGAAGTTAATAACCATATTACTGTGATTGGCGGGCAGTTGGTGTAGTGACATGGATTGATAAACGAAATACGTAATCTTTAAAAGAGGAATCGGATAACAGAAACACGTGTTCGGTCGGCAGTGAACAGTGAATTAAAACATGAATTAAATACTATTACTGGGAATTCAATATGAAACATCAATGGGTAAAGTGTAAAAATGGCATGTGTGTGTGTGTGATGCAGAATGGGCTACCTTAATTATTATAATACTTGATAGGTTAGAGGATATTTTATGTTAGTTAAGTCTGAGGGATCAATGTATATTTTAAAACCTATTTTTTCAGTGTCTTTTAACATTCATTAAAATCAGTTGGTTTACCTTGAAAATGTGTTAGACTAAGTTATTTCGTCATTGCCATTTCCTCATTTCTGTGGAAAAAATTCGTCTAACGAAATCGGGGGTTTTCTGAATTTCTATTACAGTCAGATAGCGGGATTTTTATAAGGGCAAGAGTATATAAGTTTTCGATATTTTACCTTCTAGAAAAAATATCGTGGCGACCTTGGGCAGTTTTCAAAAGATAAGTTTACGGGGAACATGACGGTAAGTGAAATTCTGGCAGCGGTAAGTATTATTTTATGAAGAGTGGAATGTATTAAATATAAGTGCAAAAAGTGTGTAACTTCACACAGGAACAGTGAAATAGTGTACATAAGTGCCCAAATAAATGGAACCAACTCAACCATAATGATCGATACAGGATCCAACATCTCTTTGATCGACCAAGTAGAATTAAATAGACTACAACAGGGAAGTAGAATACCAATACCAACTCTGCCAATAAACAATGTAACAATCATCGGTGCTACAGGCAGGCAAAATATGACAATCAGCACTGACTGAAAAAACCAAAGGTGAATAAACAACCAAAGTAAATTAAATAAAAACGATATAACAAAGCAAACGAATAAGTTTACAAATAAAGATGAATTAAAGAATATTGGTGGAGGAAGTATATAAACTATCAAAATTCAAAAATTATGTAAGATCAGATTACACTGTTATTTAGAGGAAAATATGAGATAAAATAAACTAATCAATGATAAATAATAACAAAGAAATTAGGTGAGATCAACTTGCAATACCATGTATAAAATATTTGAGATAAATGATAAAATAAGAAAATATAGATAAGATCAACTTACAATAACGTTTGGACAACATATGAGAAAAAATGAAAAAAAAATAAAGGAATGAGCTACAAAAAATTCCTAACTAGTAAGAACGACAAACTCACTATGATATTTAAAAAATATGTAAAAAAAAAAACGAAATGATCAACTTCCCCTACCATTTAGAAAAAATATGTGAGATAAAATAAACAAACCAATGATCAAGAATGAAATAAATAAATATTCTAAGAGTTATAATATAAAATGAGATGAATCAGAGAGTAATGGAAAGTGAATAAAAAGGTTAATTGTATCAATAAAAAATCAACGCTTCAAGCATTATCAAAGGGTATCGACAGAGAGAATTGAGAATTAAATATGACTCGAACTGAGCAATAATGAAATAAAAAAGTAAAAGATTCCCAACAAATATTATTATTATTATTATTATTAGTCACAAGATGACTGTATTGAAGATTCATTAATTAAGACTGACTGTTGAATAAGTCCAGCAATCATTTAACTGAGCAGGGATGATGTTCCCCTGACCTCAGAAAAGGTGTAGTTTTGAACGACGGAGTTAGGTAAGCCAATAGAGCCCATCCGAATCGATTTCTGCTACAAAGTAGGTATAGTTAGGGAAAATAAGATTTATAGGGAATAATTTATAATAAAAAATCAATAAGCCAGATCGTAATAGGAGAAAATTATGAAGAAAAGACTCAGAAGAAAGGAAGTAAAAGATACAGAATTGAACATGAAACTGAACAAGAAGCAGGAGAATTTAAGAAGAAGATACAATACAATTGATAATTTCATCAAACTTAGAATCACGTTTTATAAAATGATCAATTTTGGTGGAAGGGCATTATATAACATCACCAAATTCAGATCATATTTGAATAAGTATGAAAGAAATGCTAAAAAGTAATATAATTTGATAAATAAATAATGAAGAATAAATAGAATGTATTTAAGAAAGAAGAAGGAAGAATGGTAAACAAAAGTAATTATTAAAAGAATAGACTAGACTGACAAACAAACGACTTTGACCCAACTCCAGAGATTGGCCAGATAAAACCCAAAATAAAATGAAACAAAATGGAAATGAAGGACAAGAAGAAGGAAAATAGAAATGAAACAAACCAAATATAAAGGAAATAAAGCGAAACCGAATGATAAAACACAGACAAATAATATAGAATATGGAAGGGAGAAATGATACACTTAAATATCATAAAGGAAACGAACCCAGTAACTAACCAATGTAAAATATCGGTATGGAGAACCATACATGACTTCCATGTTCTAAGATTTATATTTAAAATCATATTCGAAATGAAATATTTCCATAGAAACTACGTCTTTCTACTTATTGCTTCAGCATTAACCACAGTACTGTGGTCACTAACGTATACCACCTCACGTTTTCGCACTCGATTTTCACCGATGATGGCAGTCGATGGCACTGCCAAAAAGTCTGGTTTTGCAGAAAACATTGGACTACGGCTAAAGAGCCCGGGAAGCAATTTTAACAAAAAAACTACTTCTTTGTTGCCGATAACGTAGTACACATATAAAAAATTCTCCCCTCCACCATCAACTATAATTTTTAATAATAGAAAATTACCCCCACCCCGTTCACCTAACCTCTTCATTTATAGATATTTCATCTACGTTTCTACAGTGGATTACTATGAGCTTCTTATCAGGATACTTTATTTATAAAAATTAAGTACTTTACTCTTGTTAAATCATAAAATGTTTCAGGTAAACTACCCCTTTCTCTTAACCGATCTTCTCCAAAATCAACAGACCTTCCGTCCTCTACAATTCAGGGAAGCATGCAAAAAAATATTTGATTCTGTTTGAATGTGCGGCAGTTATCGTTCGTCATGGAAACATTTCTCTTGTTACAACATAAAATGTTGCAGGTAAACTACCCCTTTTCCTAAACTGATCTTCACCAAAATCAATAGACCTTGAGCTCTCTGCAACTCAGGAAAGGGTGCAAAAAATTATTTGATTCTCATTGAATTTTCGGCAGTTATCGTTCGTCATAAAAAAATTACCCTTTTTACTTCCATATTCCTTAAGGAATGGAAGTATGGTGATGGCACAAAAAAATCGTGTTCGAGATTATTGCAGATTCTGATTCTACTACACTCAAAACATGAAAAAAAGTCGTTTTCCAAAAAGTGTCTGTGTGTGTGTCTGTCTGTGTGTCTATAGATTTTTTTCTATGGCAAACGATAACTGCCGCAAATTCAAACAGAATCAAATAATTTTTTGCATGCAGCCCTGATTTGCAGAGTACTCGCGACCTTTTGTTTTTGGTGAAGATCGGTTGAGGGAAAGGGGTAGTTTACCTGCAACAGTTTTTTTTTAGCAAGGGTAATTTTGTTTGTTTGGCAAACGATAACAGCCGCAAATTCAAACAGAATCAAATAATGTTTCGCATACCGCCCTGAATTGAAGAGTTCTCAAGATCTGTTGATTTTGGTGAAGATCGGTTAAGGGAAAGGGGTAGTTTACCTGTAACGTTTTATGTTTTAACAAGGGTATTTCCTATGGCAAACGATAACAGCCGCAAATTCAAACAGAATCAAAAGATTATTTGCATACAGCCCTAAATTGTAGAGTTCTCAAGACCTATTGTTTTTGGTGAAGTTCGGTTGAGGGAAAGGGGTAGTTTACCGGCAACGTTTTTTTAACAAGGGTATTTTATATGGCAAACGATAACAGCCGCAAATTCAAACAGAATCAAATAATGTTTTGCATACAGCCCCGATTTGTAGAGTACTCAAGACCTATTGTTTTTGGTGAAGATCGGTTAAGGGAAAGGGGTAGTTTACCTGTAACGTTTTATGTTTTAACAAGGGTATTTCCTATGGCAAACGATAACAGCCGCAAATTCAAACAGAATCAAAAGATTATTTGCATACAGCCCTAAATTGTAGAGTTCTCAAGACCTATTGTTTTTGGTGAAGATCGGTTGAGGGAAAGGGGTAGTTTACCTGCAACGTTTTTTTAACAAGGGTATTTTCTATGGCAAACGATAACAGCCGCAATTCAAACAGAATCAAATAATGTTTTGCATACAGCCCTGATTTGTAGAGTACTCAAGACCTATTGTTTTGGTGAAGATCGGTTAAGGGGAAGGGGTAGTTTACCTGCAACGTTTTTTTATCAAGCGTATTTTCTATGGCAAACGATAACAGCCGCAAAATTCAAACAGAATCAAATAATTTTTTGCATACGTCCCTGAATTGTAGAGGTCTCAATGACTTTCGATTTTGGTGAAGATCGTTAGGGGAAGGGGTAGTTTACTGCAACCTTTTACGTTTTAACAAGAGTAAAGTACTTGAAAATTTATTTAATCTTTTTGAAACAATGGTAATTGTAAAAAATAAAATAATTTTGTTGCCAGGCAATAAAATTATAATTTCTTCGTTTTAATGTAATATAATAATTTTCATTTAATACAGCAATAAAAAGGCAGGTAAGACACAGCCTGGCTGTTTGGCTGAAAATGATTTTAAATATAAATCTTGGAATATGGAAGTCATGTATGGTTCTCCATACCAATATTTAAAACATAAAACGTTGCTGATAAACTACCCCTTCCCTTAACCGATCTTCAACAAAATCAACAGACCTTGAGTTCTCTTTAGTTCAAAAAGGTATGCAAAAACCTAGTTGATTCTGTTTGAATTTACGGCAGTTATCGTTCGTCATATAAAAAAATTACCCTTGTTAAAACATAA